>JAUPFN010000018.1:22882649-23482649 GCA_036924255.1 Apodemia mormo
AAAGTACCCTTATAGTTAATTCTAAATCATGGCACACACTCATAAAGTACTAAGGCTTTACCCACTCCTGTTGCTACAGTGTCAATGCTTGCCATTATTGTGGTTCGGTTCTGAAGCAAATCAGCTAAATGAAACGTATTTATATGGCATTGCCGTCCCTTCATACCGATACCAATGCCCTATCAACATCTTAAATGTTTTAGGTGATGGTCGTCTATTTTCATCAGGAAAGCCTGCCTGTTTGCTACCCTAAGATTCAAAAAAGAACATGACATCATTTTTTCTTATGAACGACAGAAATATGTTGATGAAACTGGTATTTCCCAACATTAATTTGTCTTAAATACAGGTTATCAATATAGATAACAGAATTGAAGTTTACAATACTTAGTAAGTCTTACAATATCCTTATCGTTAATATTATTACTTTGCCATTTAACCTCTCACAATGTAGTAAACAAAAGTCATAATTTTAGTTTTGCAAAATTAAAAATCAAATTGGATGTTATTAATAGAGTTTTTGTCTTAATAAGCTTGTTAGTGCAAAACTATATCTTTATCTCATGCATGGTGTCATTTACCAAGCAAGTAGATGCCTATCCTGATGAAACGAGGTAATCGTTGACAAACAAACACTCTATTTTTATTTATTTACTAGCTTTCACACGCGGCTTCGCCCGCGTGGTGTTAGTAATAAGTAGACTATGTCCTTCCCCATAATTTAGAATATCCATATTTTGAAATATCATCACAAACAGCTTTGCAGATTAACCATGAAACATACATTTACAAAGATAAGCAAATAGACAGACAATTAGATGTCACTTTAATTATTATTATGCAAGATACCAAATAGAGTACATATTATTGAACTAGCTGTTACCCGCGGCTTCGTTCGCGCATATTTACTTTAGAACTTATTTACCTTTATAAGCTACTTAATTAAAAATCTCTGCATATTAGGGCGTGCCGCTAATATTTACATATTATCGTGGTTATTTATATACGACATTTTTGTTATCAAAATTTAAGTAAAAAAATTAGTCTAACCTTAACTTCTTATAACTTCTAAACTTATTTTACCTAATATCGTTACTAACTATACATTAAACTAAAAATATCCATTGGTTGTACATACCTATCGAACAAATTAACGTAATTAAAAAAGAAATTTGTGATTAATAGGAAATACTTAGGTATTTCCTGTTTATTACTTGAATTTTAAAGGCTGAATTTTAAAAATATGCTGAAATACATGACTCATTATTTTCGCTATAGGTACTCAATTATACGAAATTACGTGGAAATATGGCCAAGGAATAAAATGTTTAAGACTTTTATCCCCTTTGAGGGTTAAATTTTTAATAATCCTTGCTTAGTGGATCCCTACGTCATAAGAGGGGGGATACGTGTGCAAAATTTCAGGTGTAATAGTTTGGCTGGTGCGGTTATACTTATAAAAGTTTCATCCCCTATTTTACCCTCTTAGGGATCGAATATTGAAAAACGCTTAAACACGTAATTCATTATTTTTTATTGTACTTAATTTATACAAAATTTCATACGAATATGTTCAGGTTATGAAAAGTTCTATATGAACTTTTATCCCCTATTTCACCCCCTTCGGGGTTGAATTTTATGAAATTCTTCCTTAGTGGATGCCTACATCATAAGGAAAATTTGTGTGCGAAATTTCAAGTTTCTAGCTCAAAGGGTTTGGATTGTGCGTTAATACTTCAGTCATTCACTTTTGCCTTTTATACCTCAGTCAGTCACGTTTGCCTTTGTATAAATATATAATTTTTATATATAGATAACATATAAAAAATTCTAAATTTATACATTACAAGAATAAAATAGTATTTGGAAAATATTTTAAATACAATACTTAAAGAACACGTGCGAGACTCCATACATCGTTTGCTTTAGTATTATTATAAGGGCGAGCGAAGCAAGCCCTATACTAGGGGACTTTCTATGCACTCTTGTGGTACCGTTTTACTGAAAAAGTATCGCACTTTTAGAGATGGGTTAGTAACGATATTTCTCAAGATTAGGTGATACTAATATATTCACTTTGAAATATTATAATGTCTTAACTAATATGTCAGTATTAACTAATATTTCACTGTAATTTGAACCTTAAAGTAACAGTAATAAGATCTAATACTGATACGGCAGGAAAATATCTTAACTAATATTTCATTGTAATTTGGACCTTAAAGCAACAGTAATAAGATCTTATACTGATACGGCAGGAAAATATCAACTAATATATCAGTATTAACTAATACTTCACTGTAATTTGAACCTTAAAGCAACAGTATACTGCAGGAAATACGTCTATCTCATTCGTACGTACGACGCGGCGTATCGTAAAAATATTTTAATATTTTCACAAATCCGACGGCCGCCAATCTAGTGAATCCGAACTATTCCGAAGACCAAATGATATTACCTGATTCATTTTGGATAGCCGTTACAGATATTAGGCGAATATGAAATATTAGCATATTACATTCCGATTTCGAGACAACAGAAGTAATCAACCAATTGAAAATAGATTTGAATGAGAGGGAACAGGAATACCTTCAGACCGACATAGAGATATCTGGCTTGCCTGAACGGAAGGGTGAAAACGTTATACAAATTACAAGTTTAGTTGCACAGAAACTAGGAGTTTCGCTTGACAACAGGGACATTATAAGTGCCGAAAGATATGGCCCGACTCGGCCTGCCCAGCCCCCCAAGACAAGTGGCATCAACGCTAGGAGAATAGAAAAGGAAATGTATGGATTTGACATAAGTTATTGATACGAGCGTAAACGAATGTATAATTGGTAGCCAAGTGTCCTTTGTGAAACGAAACGTTATATTGCATCGATCATTTTTGATCATTTTCATACAAAACCTTAGCCAAGTGGCACTTTTGGCAAGCAAAATTGTGATTCGATGATCAGCGAACGCTAGAACCCTGTAAATTACGCTAAAAATGGCGGATGATCACTATTATTCAATCAGCTATTCTAAATCGTGGATATTATCTGTTAGAATTTTTGATAATTTTAAAGTAAAATGAACGCAAATTGCCATAATTTAAGAGCCCTAACCTAACTAAGGGGATTTCAATACATTTTTTTTTCTAAGCCGCAGACGTCTTTGTAATGGATTTCGGTTTTCATCCCCTTACTCCACGGGGAATGAACTCAGAGTAAAGTGACCTTAACAAAAGTTGGTTTCCCTTACCCCCTTCACGCAATAGTGCAATAAAAAGGGGTGTTATATAGGGTTAAAATTTTCCATCAAAATTTTTTAAGTCCTGCGCACGCTCTGACCGCCAACCGAGCTCTCTGTCCATTCTAATATAACGCTTTGGCGTCATTTAGACCAAATTGGTAGCCAAGTGGATCATGGCTTGTTTAACGTTCATTCTATTGAGGTCTATCGAATATTGTCTGTGATTTGACGGCGATGTCAGTTTGAAGTGTTATTTTTACAACGTGAATCAATCTCGGATGAATAATATACATGGATGGAATATATAAATAATATAAATAATAAGAACAGAGTCGCTATATCTGATTCAATTTTGACTGTATGTACCGCGTAAGTGCGAATAAGATAAAATATACTATCTTTTCTTCTCGATTACTGTCATGCCGTAAGTTTCTATATAGCTAACATGTCAATTGAACTCTGTCAGTACTACCAATTTAAAGAGTTATAAAATTAAATACTGTCACCAAGATTTATGTATTTATCTTCGTTGCTATCAAATTTGATTGTGTTAACATATTTTAAGTAAATCCTCTTTACATTACAAGTGAACGTAGAATTGTACAAAATGTTATCGATAGTCAAAGCTTATGTTTCAGATTTATGAAAGCTGATGATAAATCCTGCAGCAATAGCAGCAGTGCTTGTTACTGTCGTGTTCCGGTTTGGAGGGTAAGGTAGCCGGTAAATGTATGCATGTGGCATTAATACCCCGCCCGTGCCACAAGGATATCAAAGCACCATTAATAATATGCCACCAAAAGCCTTCAAATTTGCGTTCATTTTACTTTAAAATTATCAAAAATTCTCACAGATTTTATCCACGCTTTAGAACAGCTGATTGAATAATAGTGATCAACCGCCATTTTAAGCGTAATCTACAGGGTTCTAGCGTTCGCTGATTATCGGATAATTTGCTACTATTTTGCTTGTAAAAAGTGCCACTTGGCTACGGTTTTGTACGAGAATTGTCAAAAATGATCGATGCAATATAACGTTTCGTTTGTTTATAATGACACTTGGCTACCAATTACAAATCCGTTTACGCTCGTGTCAACAGCTTATGACAGATCGATACATTTCTCTTTCTATTGTACTAGCGTTGATGCCACGTCTTGGAGAGTAAGTCTTTTTTGCTTTTAATGCACTTTTCATATAAATAAAACTTATAATCTCGGTGAAAATAATACTTCAAACTGACGTTTACCGTCAATTCAGAGACAATATTCGATATACTTCGTAAAGTTCGTATGGAACAAACGTTGAACAAGCCATGATCTACTTGGCTACCAATTTGGCCTAAATATCGCCAAAGCGTTATATTTGAATAGTTATTGAGCGTTTGCCACTTGTCTAGGGGGGCAGACCGGAGAAAGCCAACGATCACGGCCAGTCATTGCGCGGCTGGCTCGGCGTGTGTTGCTAGACAACCTTCTGAGTGCGGCTAGAGTACGGCGTGGCGCAGATTCCACAGGGATAATTGAAGGTAATCCCTCACGGATTTATATCAACGAGCGCCTTACCCGTTTTAATTGCAGACTTTTTTATTTGGCACGTGACGAGGGGCGACGCCTGGGTTGGCGTTTCGTATGGACACGAGGAGGTCGTGTATTTGCTCGACGTCGGCCAGATAAACTAGCACACCGTATCCGTGTAGAAGGTGATATATCAAAGGTTTTTGGCGACACTATCGTTGGTACCTCAACAAAGTAATAACTTACTCTAGTGTATATAGACATATAAAAGTGAAATATTGTCCTGTAAATGTAATAGCTTTAAGCACATTTACTTACACAGTATATAATGGTGGTGCAATCTCGCAAAAGAAACTGGCCATAGAGCTAATATCTTTTATATTGTATATAAATATAAATGTATATCGAAAATATATAACATGTGTAATATATATCTAAAAACGTATTATATCAATTTATATTTATATTATTTATATACACAACATTATACCAATTAATTAAATTTAAATGCGTATACATTTATTTGTATTTACGGGCAATATATTTACATATTGTTATTTACTGTATATTCGTTTAAAAGGATTTATTTTTTACACGCTTTTTATTAGCTTCACCTGTATGTTTGTATGTTTGTTTGTAACCGACTTCTTTGGGCGCGATTTTGACCCACTTTAAATGGCCAGATTTCGAAAAAATTTTACTCCTTATAAAATATTTATATTAGATGCTTTAGATAAAAATTGCCTCTTAGGTAGTAAAATTTTAATAAACTACAAAACTAAAATGGTTAAAAAAAATAGTTCTAATAAAAGAATAGTAGCCCATACAGGAAGCCCCAGAGTTGAATGACGGGGCCATGCCTGGGACATTATTGGGAAACCCATCTTGGCAAACCTATATTGTCCTATGCCCGGGCCATAACTGGGCAATCAGCCTTGGCCATTCCAATGATTACCCAGGCTTGGGCCAAGATTGAATAACCTAGCCTTGGCCAAGCCTAAAGTCATAAGTTACAGTGTTTCCGGAGTTTCATACATGACGGACAGGAAAATTTTTTGACCTATTTTGATATTTTTTTCCGTTTCTATTGCAATAAATTAATTTTTAGCAAGTATAGAATTAATCTCCATTAAATTATTTCGACAATAGTATGCAAAATATCTTGATTCCGTTAACTAACAAGGCTATAATACTAAAAATAGTTGCCAAAATAAGGCGAAAAAAGTTTTTCGATCGTAAAGCACTCTCTGATGCTTCGCATCATGAGTCGTGCAATAGTTTAAAATTAAAAAAACAAGCTATTAAAAATAAACCAAACTAAAAAGTAGAAAATAAATAACAGTTTAAAAAACTAAAAAACACGCTTGCTATATAGAAAACCGAACTAAAAAATAGAAAATGAATTTTAATAAATTTAAATTAAAAATAGTGTTAAAAATTTCAATAAATATAAATTAATAATGGTGTGAATAAAAAAAAAATATTTTATTTTAAAAAAAGCGTGGGGTGCTTTTTAAGATATTATCGAAATGATAATCACTCTACTCATATCAGTCAATAAAATATTTATAACTATTGACATCATGCACCCCACGCTTTTTTTAAAATAAAATATTTTTTTTATTCACAACATTATTAATTTATATTTATTGAAATTTTTAACACTATTCTTAATTTAAATTTATTAAAATTTATTTTCTATTTTTTAGTTCGGTTTTCTATATAACAAGCGTGTTTTTTAGTTTTTTTTAATTAGCTGTTACAACTTCGTCCGCGCGGACTTCGTTTACTCCGCACAGCACCTCCCCCGTAGGTGACAGCGTGATAATATGTAGCCTATATGTTGACCCGACCTATCAGTAATATTCATGAAAAATTTGAAGTAAATCCATGCAGTACTTTTTGAGTTAATACAGACAAACAGACAAACAGACAAAAATTCTAAAAACTATATTTTTGACACGATATCGATTGTAGATCACGCCCCAAGTATTCTTTTAAAAAATATTCGATGTACAGTTTTGACTTTCCTACGATTTTATTATATGTATAGATAATTCTTAAAACGTTTTGGAATTCGTTTACACATACAAACATACTTCTGACGGCTTCGCTATATGGAAAACCGGTTTGAGGTTTTGAAGGAAAGAAAAATAGCAATTTTTTTTATAAATATAATATTTATGTGTATAAAAATTTATAAAATGTACCTACATGAAATCCTGGCTGTTCCTTTGCGACTTCGTTCACGTGACCCACGCACATATTACTCCCTTTCACTCAGTTGGAAGAAAATTGGCATAGGTTACTCAGTTGTACTCACACCAATACAATTTTATATCGGTAAAATAATTTTTAAAATCAATTTTTTGAGTTTATATGAAAAAAAAAAACAAATCTACTTACCTATGTTATAGATATAAATATAAAAATTTGTTCAGGTATATGGTATATTACAGAAAAATACATAATTTATTTAATAGTAGATTTTACTTGGTTTTAAGTTTTTGTATTATCGTTGGCATTACAGTCGTAATAATTAACGACGAATTTAAAATTGTTATTTAACATAAAAGAACTTACAACTTGGATTCATCGATCCGGGGTCAATTTTAATATACTTGCTTTAAAATAAAGCCCTACCTACCTAACCTATCTGTTTTAGTAGTAAAATTAGTAGTAAAATAAGTTATTATTGATATGTGTGTACAGGTATGTGTATATATATATATATATATATATATATATATATATATATATATATATATATATATATATATATATATATATATATATATATATATTGAGTATAATATGTGTGCTAATGTACGTTTATTACATTTCATTTTCTTAAGATATTGGTACAATTGTTGCTATCTATTACTTATATGTATTTGTAATATGTTATTGTACGTGTTGTACTCCATATTATTCTATATTAAATATTTTTAAATATGTGTGGGCTACGGAGTGAAAACAAACGCCCAAACTATTGCTGCCTTAAATATTCCGCGTAACTGGCTACCTGAAAATGGGCTTTGGTATTTATACACAATGCCAACATATGCTGAGTGGTATTGCCATTTTGAGACGGTGCACCACCATTATTTATTTATTTTATTTTATTTTTTTATCTTTGTTCCTCCTTTTTTAAAATAAGTGTTTATAACTTCAAAGTATCAATATTGTAACTATTTTTTAAACTATTTCTGCTTGCTTAGAATGGTGTGCGTCTCAAATAAATAAATTCTTATTCTTATTCTTACAGTTCGCCGGATTACTAATCCACGACTCCTTTCAATATTACTAATATCTTAGCGAATACTAATATATCAGTCACACCATTACGCACTTTTAGGTTTGAGCTTTGACGTGATAGTTTAAATTCATGTCTAGATATGATCTACCATTAAAATACAATTTTATAAACGTTAAAAAAATAGAATATACATGATGTATTAGAATTTTATTACTACTAACGCCATCTATTATGAAACTAAAGAGTTAAAATGATAACGAGTTAAAATGCTACTTTGGCGTGGTAGATTTAATTCATTTTCATTCACTCCATTTTAATACAATATTTATCTATTGTCCATTTTAATACAATATTAATCACTTGTACTTTTTAACTTCCCGCTACGTAGGTATGTAGATAAGGAAGTTACTTACTTTGCTCCGATTTTCAAAAATCGAGTTGTCACCAGATGTGCATATGGGCGCTGGAATATTTTTGTTGCAAGAAGTAAACTGAAATTGATTTAAATTGTGACTATAATTAAAATCTGTATAGATGAAGTAGTTATTTAAATTGGTTAATTTATAGATAAATAAATAACTTGCAAATAAATTAAATAAATGTAATATTTAATTGATTTCTAGTTGTATTTAAAATGTTAAGTTACAATTATTATTCTAAATTCATATCACGTGTTGATGTGACGTCATGGTGTCGTTTCATATCAGATGTTTATAAAAGGGCAGCTTTTGTAAGCGGGGAGCATTCTATCGTTGTCTTTCATTGTGTTTGTATCAATATTCTAAAATAAAAGTAATTATTGTTAAAAGTGGTGTGGTTATTTTATATTACAAATTACAAATATAACCTAATAAAATATAAGTTATGAGTGACGAATATCCAAGCGGTGATGCTACGCCGACATGCACGTTTTGAGGTCCTAGGAACCTTTTTCGACTATTTTCGCGATGACGTCAGAACTCAGCGTGTCTGTATGTGTGTGTGTGTGTGTGTGTGTGTGTGTGTGTGTGTGTGTGTGTGTCTGTATGTGAATGCATATGTATGTATTTAAACATCTCATAACTTTTTAACGACTGGACCGATCGAAACGCGGTTGATGCCATTTGATTTGATTCCACTCGAATTAGACTTCCTGAAAATTTGAATCAAATGGGCCCAAGTGATTTTGAGAATTTTTTAAAAAACCCAAAAAAAATTTGGCGAAACAGATTTTTTTAAATATAACTTCCAGGTTAATGTACCGATTGAGTACAAAATTAATCATCTCTATTCTTAAAAAAAATACGTCTAATGCATAAATTGCATCAAATCGGTTTATCTGTTTGGAAGTAATCGTTGACGATTTTGAAAGTGTTTTTTCGACCAATCATATTTTAGTATTCTACGATATTTTAGTACTAAAAAATTACGTCGAATTCCGTTTTAAAAATCAAAATCGAATCTTATTTTCAAGCTAATATACCGATTGACTTCAAAATCTTATCAGCTTTTCTCCTTTAAAAACTGCGTCAAGTACCGTTAATTGTAAAAATAGGTCAAAATGTTTGGGATATATCAATGACGAAAATTTTTGAAAAATTTTTTTTTTACATTGCTTCGAAATCCTTTAACCTACAGATTATTTAGCTAAAGCAATAGTTAAATTGAGTTAAATGCCATTTGAATTTGACCATTTGAAATTTGATCAATGTGATCATCATTTCCAAAATATACAGATTAAAAAAAAATCAATATACTGCCATTTTTATCAAAATAGACTGCATGTATGATAATTTCGTTGCTTCATTTGTAAGTGTTTTCTTGCTGTTTTTTGTAACTTAGCAATTGAGACATTTCAATATTTCTTAGAACTTAAAAATCTATGCTTTTAATTTTTTCTCTTTTGAGATTGAAATATCTTAAATTAGCGGGAAGTTTCAGGATTGGACTGCAAGGTAAAGCGTTTACAGATGATTATTGTGAAACAATACAAGTGTATTAATTGATTAATATTGTATTGAGATCAATTTCCAATCTTGGCCAGAGGGGAAAAAGCTAAAAAAAGGTATTCATGCCCGCATCCCTTAACTGGATAACGTGTGCATCCTCGATTAGCCGAAAATATGTCTTAGTCCCACAACGTGATAGGTGACCAGCCTATCACCAACCGGGCACTTTTCCAATCACGGGCAACGTTGTTTTTATTAGAAAATTAAAAAAACGCATTTTTGATTTGTTTAACTCTGGAATCGCACCCCGAGTGTTTCTCTGAGAAAAATTCGAAAAATTTATTCGCTGAGTTTCTACCGCCAATTCTTCGTGCCTACGGTAAGTCCAATATTAATCCTAAAAATATTGAAGGTTAATTAAATAAAACATTTTTTGATTTCGAAAATCGATGTAAAACCAGGAAATTCCCGATTTTAGAAAAAAAACTATTAATTATAGCGAATATTAAAAATGTATTTTTCTTTATAAAATCAACTTTCATTTTCAATGCCCATTTTTCCTTGAAAATTCTTTTACAAGAAAGCTACCATAAATAAAAATTGATTTCTATCAATTTTAGGCAAAGAATTTTTCTTGTAAGTACTAAAAAAATGTAGTCTTTGAAAAAGTTTTTTATTTTGGTTTTATTTTGCTGCGCCCTCCTAGACCAAAGCCTGACGACGCCTTTGATGGGAATGTTTGATGGGAATGGGAACTGTTTGGATAAAAATACGCTGGATTTTTTTAGGTTAGATCATTATAAACATTAAAACTTGTAATTTTCATAAAAATACTTTCCTAACAATATTACTAGGTAGTATAACTTTGCGAGCCCTAACAAAGCTCTGCTTTTTGCTAGTTACCTTTAAGTATCATATATGGAGTAAAATTTTATGTCAAATTCTTAACCTATCCGCATATCCACATCCGCATAAATGTTTTTTAAGCTTGGAGAATAATAGCTAAATAAAGTTAAAATTTAGGACAGGTTAACTTAATCATTGTGTTCTTTCCTTAGACATCTATATTTAGGATTTACCTTGTCATTGTCTTCAGTATAACTACTAATATAAATATATAAATATCTAAGTTAGATTGACAGAATTCTGAGGGGGAGTATGAGCACACCACCACCATAGCATGAGCTACTATTGAGATTGCTATTTTCGTGAACAGGAAATTAGCAGTTTGGTTCGACCAAGGATTCGAACCCGAGTTAAAAAAAATCGACATCTCATCAACATCAAACAAGAAATCAATATCTTCTATAATATGTCAAAGTGTGTACCTAGCTATAAGAGAGATATGCTATGGGCTGTGTAATAATTATGAGTATTTTTCCTAATAAATAAGCTACTTACGGCAAAATAAGTAGTTATAATATGAACTTCCTTACTTATCATATTGCCTCAACATATATACAACATTAAAAACCAACCAACCAATAAAACCAACGTAAAGTTACAGCTTTGCCGTTGCATTTCCTTTGGTCTCTGAGGTACCCGGCCCTGTCCCCTCCTTCTAACACTATGGAAGCGCAATTTGAAGGTAGAAGTTTACTACTAGCGTAAGAATCCCCCTCTGGACATTCATGTTGAAGAGTTCGTTATCAAAATAATCATGGAGGATCATCCAGGCTGTGCTGCGTGCTCTGGGGTGGGCGTGATTGCGTTCACTCACTTCGCTGCTTGGGCAAACAAAACATAAATCTAAAGGAACCCCTACCCTACCACACTCCGCGTGGATATTACTAATATTAGGGGCCTTCGCTCGAACTTAAATGCCGACCAATGCCACATTGTGATGGCCATGCTGGCTTTGTTCTTTTTAACTGAGACGCAGATATATTTTCCGGCTGATTTCTCATATCTTTCCTACCCGGACAACAAAGAGCATTTGTTTGTACCCCAGGCGGGAGTTTGTGCTTACGTCAGAGAGGATATCTGTTCTCGACGTCTCAGCAGCCTTGAAGAAAAGGACCTATCTATCCTCTGGCTACGTGTAGACTGCGACGACCATCCCCGCCTCTATGCGTGCCTTTACAGGTCCCATAGTGGAAGTACTGAAGTCGACAGGCTCGTTGAACACCTTCAAACGGCAGTAGATTCCGTGTTACGTTGAGCCCCTCTGCCGAGATCGTGATCTAAGGCAATTTTTATGCCCACCACGCCGAATAGCTATGTTCACGCACTACTGATCATGCGACAAGGTCTATTCACGATAAGTAAGGTTGGAGTTAGGTCTAACACAATTAATAATTTCGCCTACGGGAGTTCCTGATGTAGACCATCATACGCCTTCACTGCTTCCTTCTGCAACTTCTGCTGACCTCTAATCCGGACTATTACCGTATCTAGACATCCCACTTGGCATATCAGACCATTACCTGATCCGGAGCCCAGTTACGCGCCTATCACGGCCTCCTTTAGCAGGCTGTCATCGCGTTTGGCACTATGATTCAGCAGATTGGGATGTCATGAGGTCTTTTTTTGCTTCCTATTCATGGGAGCGGATGTAATTTTAGCTGGATGGCCGAGTGTCATCGCTGACTCTATTGCTGATATGGTGCTGCCGGGCATTAAACTTTTCATTCTATTTTCTGCGGCGCTGCTACCGGTTTTGGGCTGAAGCGTCGGCATCTTGTGATGAAAAAAGCAATGCGTTACGTAAGGAGTACAATTCCACCGCGAGGTTCTCCAAAACAGCTATCGCCAAGGCAAAATCTGAACACATTGGCAGAATTGGTGAGAAATTAGTTCACCTTCCTTCGGAAACCCGTGCGTTTTGGTCCGCAACCCGCAAAGGAGAAGGCTGATCTTCTGAGCTTGATCTTTGCGGCCAACTCGATTTTGGACGACCAGGGAAATGTACCGTCTAGTACTTAATATGTGTACTCCAGAGTTGGCGTCAGTTTTAACGCGCCTATTCCGGCTCTCCTACTCACTTTGCGTAGTTCCGAATTCATGGAAGACAGCTTTTGTACATCCCATCCCTAAAAAAGGAGATCGCTCTAATCCATCTTACTTTCGGCCTATAGCCATAACCTCCTTGTTCTCCAAAATTATGGAGATGCCCAATGCTGCGTGCTGTCGCCAACACTATTCCTTTTGCATATCAATAACATGATGTAGATTCAGAAAATACATTGGTATGCAGATGACAGTACAGGAAATGCTACATACTCCGGCTGTAGCGGTATTTCTCGAGAACACGTCGAAGAGTGCCGAAACAAGCTTGTGTATGAAGATGAGAATCGATTAACCGATGTCACGGATTGTCGGTCGTCAAAATCTGGTCACTTTTAACCCCAAGGAAACAAAGCTTTGCGTGTTCACCGCTGAAAAACACCGTTTGTCGCGTTACCTCCATTTGGGCTAATGTTAGGATTCTGGGAGTCAACATATCGAGTTATATTCAGTTTCGCGGTCATTTGGAAGGTAAGGCTAAACTAAACTCCAAAAAGCTCGGAGTGGTCCGCAGAGCGGGACAGTAATTCTTGCCGGCACATCACCTTTATAAGGCACAGATTATGCCTCACATGGTGTACTGTTCTCTTCTCTGGGCTAGAGCTCCTCAGTATCAGTTTCTTCTTCTTGATCGCATTCAGCGTAAAGTGGTTTGAATCGTTGACGACCGGGCTATTTCGAAACAGCTTGACTCCTCGGCATTTCGCAGTGTTCTACCGTATTTATCATGAGGAGTGTTCCGACGAATTTTTTAGATTAATTCCTGCTGCTGAATTCCATCATCGGTCATCACGTCAAAATTTGAAGGTCCACCCTCAGCATCTTGATATCTGAAAATCCATGACTGTGCGTTTCTCTCGGCACTTTTTGCCTCGCACTACTCTGTTGCGAAATCAATTATCGTCAAGGATATTTCGAAACGAATACGACTTGGGGGCTTTCAAGAAAAAAACTTACTTATTCTTTCTTCTTGAAGGCTAATCTTATCCTAAAAGGCCGACAATGAAACTGCAAGACCTCTGGTATTGCGGATGTCTATGGGCGGCGGTGATCACTTACTATCAGGTGCTCCTCCTGTTCGCTTGCTTGCTCTTCTATAAAAAAACAACAATATCGGCATGTGGATTTTGGACAATCTGATAAATACCTAATACACAAGTATATTGAACAGGCTGTAGGGTTCCAAGTTTAAGCCAGTTGCCGAAGCCTGTTATAAAATCTGACGTCGACAACTGGCGACAAAGTCCCGCGTGGCGTACCGTTTTCCGGTGTGGAATTTAAAGGTAACCTAAGAAACCTATTTAATATTTATATACGAAGTCGGATAGGGTTCTAGTTATAGATTACCTACCCATTTACATAACAAATAATTTAAAATTATGCCTCTGCCCTTATTGGTGACAAGCGTTACTAGTAATTTCCGGTCATTTTGATTATTTGCTGTAGTTGTAATCACATTGCACTCTTATATTGCGCATGTTTCAAACTGTGCAGGCATTTTTAATAATATTCTTTTAATCACTTGGTCTATGACAGATAACTGACTGATGAACTACTTTCAACCTTTAAATCTCCGAAAGTATGATTCAGATCTTCACCAAGTTTATATGAGACTAAGCGGAAAGCAGATGGCTTTCCTGATGGAAAGAGACAACCCTCGCCTATAGACAATATATTAATGAGGCGTGACGATTGAAATTCGTGTGGTAAGATGTTAATACCATTTGCATCAGTTTTCCCTTCCCTTATCTCCAAACCGGAACACGGCGATGAGAAGTATTGACGCTATTGCGGCAGAAATAAGTAAGACCCAGGTACCAAAAACCAAGTGAGACATTGCGGAACTCTACCACCAAGTAGTCATTATGGTAGTGACATATATAGCCAAGCGTCCGCCTTTTACAAATTGCCTGGCAGAATGGCAGATGATCTATTCCTCAAGAGGCAGGATGTTATCGGTTATTAATGAATTTGATCGTGTAAAATTACAAAAACCGACTTTCTATTTTGTGTATTTCTGAAATCTTGCATCAGATCTTCACCAATTTCAAATAAGAGGTGAGGAATTGATAACCTTATTCTATTTGAGAAGTCAATTGATGACATAACAAATGGTATCATTTACTTGAGCAATATTTTGTGGTTCATTATAAATGACGCACTTTCAGATAAATCCAGTCGACTAATTTATATCAGAATCTGCGATACGTATAAAACGACGTACGTTACGAAAAGAATGAAAGTGAAAATGATTGTGTTAAAATTATTATTTATATTTTTTTTAAATTATCAGTTAAGAAGTACATTTGGAGAACGTAAGTTTATTTTATTTGTTACTAGATGCGAACAACAGCGAGTTTCGCAGCTGGTAGAATACGTTCACGTGACGTATGAACATTACTATTATACTGACCCGACGTAATTCATACCACCTTAGGACAGATTTGAAACGTCTAACATTTGGCAGTAGGAACAGTTTCTATAGTGAAAGAAAAGTGATGTATTTATTATTTTCTTTACAATTTTTCCATTTTTCTCTCTTTCCTCGAACTCAAACGAATATTACAAAATAAAAATTAGCCAGTTTGGTTCAGAGGTTCTCGAGTTGTGCGCTTAGGAATACACTTAGCGATTCATATACGGTGTGTAAAGAAAACCCTGTCCTGATCGTCAAAGGCATTATTTGATAGTTTATTACAAATATGTTTGTGTCATTATTTTATGGATATTGATTCACAAATTTTCAAAATATTTGCTTGATTTGCGGGGAAGATGCTCAATTTTAGTACTAAAATGAGGCACTTTAAACTACGATATTCATCTTATTTTTTTTGATTACCCTACCCTACTTTATTGTTTTTATTTTTTATATTGACCTACTATTGATGAATGTATATACCATTTTCGGATCGGACAGGGTTTTTACATCGCGTATATATATATATATATATATATATATATATATATATATATATATATATATATATATATATATATATATATATATATATATATATATATATATATATATATATATATATATATATATATATATATATATATATATACTAGAATATATTTAATAAACATTCAACCCGGAAATACAAACATTTATGCTCATCACACAAATGCTTGTCATAACTTTGTCTGTCCGTTATGCTTTTGCGACTAAATCACTAAACCAGTTATGATGAAATTCGATAAGCTGATAGTTAAAGTCCCGAGGTCAAACACAGGATTTTTAAAATCATACTCTTAAAAGGTCGATATAGGGAATGAAAGTTTATATAAAATACTCAATGTACAGTTTTGACTTTCCTACAATTTTATTATATGTATAGATATATATGTCGCACTGAAATTGTCAATAGCCGTTAGATTATAATCTACCTAGGGCGTTTATAATTTGGTTAGGTTAGGTTAGCAGTTAAATTATAATATCACTTAGTTAGATTATAATCTAACGGTATTGACAATTTCACTGCGACATATATATATTGTTATATTATATATAAATATGCATAACAGGCACCTGTGATGACTGCATGCTGTTTGATTATTGTGAAGATGCATTAGCCTTCTATGAAAAACATGGAAAGTCTTCTAAATCCGAACGATTGTTTATACAGGCAAATTGTGGATATCGATACAAGAAAGGACGTAAAACACCAAAGGTAAATTAAAATCTGTTTAACATACATTCTAATAGAAATCCTAAGAGATATCCATCAATAATAAGAAATATCAAAGTATTGAATTAGAAAACCTTAAAAAAAACTTACTCATTTTTAAAAAAACTTACTCATTTTTAAAAAAACTTACTCATTTTTAAACGCACTTACGAGACTTTTATTATTGCAGAAGTCCGTGGTTGTGACAAACAGTGATCTTGTATAATAAGCTTAGCCTCCATATTGTCTCCTCAACATAAAAAGAGCTCAGGCTTAACCAATCAAATCACAATAGACGTTCAGGTTCAGGCGGCCTACTCTTGAAAACAACATAAATCTCAAACCAATATTGATAAAAACAATAAGTTTCGAATATCGTCAAAAAACGGTACTCTTGAAACCAATATTGTCCACATTGATTCAGTATAGTAACGACCTAATTATTGGAAATAGATGTCATCGTTACACGTCAAGCTAGTGTTACAAGTGGAAATTTAAAGTACCGTTTTAAACAAAATAACGAATAAATGCAATAATGAGTAGTTCCAAAAAAATTCGAAATCCGTGTGGCGCTGTCGCCGAATCCAATAATTGAATATAGTTGTCCAGAGTACTAAATACTTCAAAATTCATTAAATATTCATTTAAAATTGAAATCGGTTTTCAAGAGTAGCCCTACAGGTTCTTTTTTTTTCATTTTCAATATCATAACAGTATCTTGATAGTGAGATACAATCGTCGCCTATAGACACCAAATATATCACTGGTGCATTGCTTTCATGTAGCGGAATGCATAAATTTACTGGCTACCTTACCCTCCAAACCGTAACGTGGCAATGTCAAACTTTGAAACTATTTAGTTGAGGCAAGAACATTATATAAGATAAAACGTAACAGAAAATGGTGAAAAGAGAGCTTTCACCATTTCTCCACCATTTTAGAAATAAAAATGTTACTTGTAAAACGTAATTGGTATAATTTCGATTTCTTCATAAAATTTTCTTTAAATATTTAATAACTGTTTGCTTGTATAGAGAAAAATTGGGGATCTCGGAGTCTCGAATTGTAAGGACGAAAAGTGGTGTAATCAGTGCCAACGGCGCGATGAGGGACGGTCTGGAACTTAGCTGGGGCTCGTAGAATGGGTGGTCTTCTTAGTCGGCGTATCTGGCTGCAGCACAAAGTTGGAAGCCGAGGTCACATCCGCCACGCGGTGTAGAAAAGAAAGAACGCCACCAACCTCTCGAAAGCACAGGGAAGAATATCACCCTGTGGTTCCCCGAAGCATCCCGTCTGACCACACGGTCAGCGGAATGAGTCGGGTTCACATGGGAGTAAATTCACAAAAAAACTAATTTACGACTAGAAGTAGTTTCTAAGATCAAGAAAAATTAAAAAGAGTTATTTAATATCTAGTACAGAAATATTAAAAATAGCTATAGTTTTGATCTGATCTCTGATCTGAATCTGATCTGAGATGAAGTCTTGATCTGATGTATGTCTTGAACACCCCCAGTTTGATCTTGATGGGGAGTGTCGATGAGATAATCGGTCGTAAGGCTGCCATAGCCATACGTGTCCTGCTTATGATGTCTCTGATGTGAGGGGCCATGGTAAGTCTTGAGTCAATTGTCACTCCAAGGTACTTGACTGCTGTGGTCCATTGGATGGTTTGAACATTCAGGGTGAGGTCTGGTATTATTTTTAGGCTCCTAGGACGGAGCGCCTGCGTTTTCCCCGCGTTGGCTGTCAGGCGCCATTTGGACAGCCAGTCGGGGAGTAGCTTCAAGCTAGTTTGGATTTTCTTGGCAACAATGATTGCAGAAATTGATGTGGCGATATATGCTGCATCGTCAGCATACAGTGCTAGTTGGCAGCCGTCTCCCACCGGTATGTCGTTAGTGTAGACGGAATACAGCGATGGTGAGAGACAGCTGCCTTGTGGAACTCCAGCTGTGATGTTCCGCAATGTTGAAATGGTGTTTTCCACTACCACTTGGAATTTTCTGCCTGCCAGAAAAGAGTGCATAATTCTGACTATTCTTCTGAGAACTTCTGTCTTTGCTAGTTTGAAGACTAGGCCGTCGTGCCAGACACGGTCAAAGGCCTTTTCCATGTCTAGCAGGACCGCGGCAGCTTGCTCTTTCTTGTTCCGCGCTTCAATAAGGATGTGCAGAACCCTGGTCACTTGAAAGACCGTGCTATGTTCAGCCCTATTACCAAAGTGTTCGGGACGTGGGCTGAAGTGGCGATCAATTTGTTGTAAGACAAGCTTCTCAAAGACCTTGGACATTGTAGGAAGCAGGGTAATTGGCCTATAGCTTGCAGGCAGGGTAATATTTTTCCCCTGTTTGGGTAACATTATTACTCGTCCGGTCTTCCATATTTCGGGAAATTAACCGGTACTCAGGATGCCGTTATAAAGTCTAGCAATTGCTGCTACGGTGCGGAAAGGTAGGTGTAGTAAGGCCTTATTCGTGATGGCATCCACGCCCGGTGCCTTGCGTGGTTTGGTCTTTTTAATTTGGCTGCGTACCATGTTTGGTGTAAAAACTATGGTGTCTTCTGATATCACTGGGGTTGTTGCCAGGTAATCTTTGAGAAACTCTTCTATTTCCGCGGTGAGAGTTTGGTCTGCGATCGGGTTTGGGCTGAACTGATCCTCCAGGTGGTCGGCGAAAATTTCAGCACGGTCTTCCGCTCGGTACCTGGGCGTACCGTCCGCGTGACGGAGTGGGCGGATTGGTTCTGGCTTCCTAGTGAGCCGGCGACACATTCGGTGGAGGGAAGACCAGTCTTCTTCTGCTTCTGAGAGACGGATTTCCCAACTTTCAGCAGCGTGGCGCTTGAGATCTGTTTTCACTTCCTCCATGAGCCTGTTTAGCTTGGTCTCTAGGGATGGACATCTGGTGGTTTGCCATAAGCGTCGTAAACTGCTTTTTTCCTTAATTTTGTTCAGGATGCTTATGGGTAGGCCCGAGGGAACTACCGACGTTAAGTCGGAGAGCACGTTAGGTCGGAGAGTACTCGCGAGAACGCGTGGGCGGCGCGGTTCGCTTATATACCCTTAAGCGGGGGGAGGAAACCATTCCACGCCGGCGCAACCCTGTTAGTGCTGTCCCACTGGGATTGATAATCGTAACCGGAAATAGGAATGTAACGGATAATCGTACCCGTTACAGACCTTTTCCGACTATTTTCACAATGACGTCAGTACGTTTGTATATATGTATGAATGTGTATGTGTGTGTACGTAACATTTTATAACTTTTGAACGGCTGGACCTGGATTACTATTTTGAGAAATTTTTAGAAAACTTCAAAAAATTCAGTGATGCAGTATTTTTTTTAAATATACCTTCCAAAGTAATGTGCCGATTGAGTACAAAATCTAATCAGCTCTTTTATTTAAAAAACTGCGTCTAATACATAAATTGAATCAAAATCGTTTTATTCATTCGGGAGTTAACGCTTACGAAAAATTTTGAAAAAAGTGTTTTTCGACGTAACTTAGAGAGTTTTTCAATCATTTTTCGACCTTCTACAATATTTTAGTACTTAAAAAACTACGTCAAATCCAGTATGAAAATCAAAATTTAATCAAATTTTCAAAAGTAAGCATTTTGAATATTAATAATTTGTTGTTTACAGTTACAAACTTATTTCATATTTTTAAAATAGCTGTCATTCAGGCTAATATGACCATTAATTTAAAAATCTAATCAGCTCTCTAGAAAACTGTAGTTGATCAAAATCGCCACAGCCATTCAAAAGATCAAATTCTATCAAGGTTTTCAAAATATACCTACCTACTTTTCAAAAACCAAACTACTACTTTAAAAATCTATGCTTAGGTATAGTTATCGTCCCTTTGAACTTAGAATACCTCAATTTCATAGAAAATTTTTTGGGATGGCTTGCAGATTCAACCGGTTTACAGATTTTTAACCGACTTCAAAAAAGGAGGAGGTTATCAATTCGGCCGGTATATTTTTTATATATGTACACCGATTTTGCCGCGATTTCTGATCCGATTTACGTGCCTCTTTTTTTAATCATAAAAAAGCTTCGCTTTCAATTTAAAAAGAAACTGAATAATAAATACATCCTACGAATGTATCCAGTTTTAAAATCGATAATGCGAGCTAGTGATTTTAACTGAATCAGTTTGATTGCAGTTCTGCTGTTCTGAGTTCAAAGAAAAAGACGCTATAGAATCCCATTCAAATCTTAAGCTACTCCCAGATACGTGTGTAAACAACATGGACGAGGTGCGTATCATCGGTGGCACAGATGTCGGTATTTACGAACTGCCATGGATGACACTTTTATCTTACAGAACAGGTAAGTCTTTCCTTAAATTTAAATACTAACAAGTCAATAGAGAGCCTTGATATGGACACAAATACATAACGCTGTCAATAAATACATACTTGTAATACTATTAAATTATCTATGAAAGCAGCCTATATTGCATTTAGACACACTGCGGGCCATTGTGCGGTATGGTATGGTGGATTATCTTGCCAACCTAGCTCCTTCTAAATGATCAGGATAATTGATTGGTGCTCAAACAGCTACAGCACGTAGCTTCATTCCTAAGAAAAGTTAGTACAAGAAAGAAAAAAAGAAATAATTTATTTGCTAGAATATGGGAGTTACAAGTTATTAAAATTTGATTAAGTTACCAACATATTCTACCACGATATGGTGTGCAAATATTTTAAAATTATAATTATTTATCATTAAACTAAAAATGTTGTGAGTCGATTTTTTACAATTACTACCGGATCGGAACGCGGGCACACACTGAGAAGATCCGGCGGAAGAAACTCAGCGGGCTTTTTTTTTTAATTATAGTTACATGATACAATTACAAACATTATTTCACATCACAACTTATTTCTATAATTTACAAAATTCATTTTTTGTTTAATTAAAATATTGATATTTCACAAAGCTTAAAGACAGAAGAAAGATAATAGATAATTAATTGTAACAATTTAGTTAAGTTGTACAATTTAATGTATATTTATCACCATGATCTACCTTATAAATTACAATTTTTTAATATACAATTTTATAAATCAACATACTTGTAATTTAAAAAGAGTAATTTCTAATTCATGTTAGTTTAAATTTATTAATTACAACTTTTTTTATAATTATACAATAAAAGATTTATTAGATTAATATTTACTTTTATCAGCAAGAAATTCATTTACATTATAATAAGATTTGTCTAGCAGTAAATCAAATAGTTGTTTGCGGAATTTATTAAAAGGTAAGGATTTAAGACTATCAGGAATATGATTGTACATATTAATTGCCATACAATAGGTATTTCTTTTAAAAACGTGGAGTCTTTGGCTGGGCACATGTAGTTTTTCACTATTCCTAAAATATGTATTACCTAATACTTCAGCATTTGTTTTAAAAAAATGTTGATGTTTTTTTTTTTACAAATACGCATACCGCTAGGATATAAAGACAAGGCAATTGTAGTATTTTAAGTTTTTTAAAAAGCGGTTTACAAGAATAAAGTTGATTCACATTACATATTGCAAGTATACATTTCTTTTGTATTCTAAATATTTTGATTAAATCTACTGAGTTTCCCCAAATGGGGATTCCGTATTGCAATACAGATGAGATATATCCATGATATGCTAACAAGGTAGCGTTTAAGTTTGCTATTTCTCTTATTCTTCTTAAAACATACACAAATCTATAAATTTTATTGCAAAGGGAATCAATGTGTGCTTTCCAGTTACAATGTTTGTCAATTAATATTCCTATAAATTTAGTATTATCTGTATTTTTTATATTGGTGTTGTTAAAAATATGTTTGAACTTTTGATACTATTACTGTAATATGTTTGAAATTCAACTATTTTTGTTTTACTCAGGTTAATTTTTAGATTGTTGCTTTTAAACCATTCTGAATCTTTAAGTAAGGTTTCAGATGTTTCTTTTACTAAAAGATTTTTGTTTTTACATTTAATAAGGAGGGTAGTGTCATCTGCAAATAAGAATGATTCATGTTCGATAATTTCTGGGAGATCATTAATATAAATTAGAAAAAGCAAGGGCCCTAAAACACTTCCCTGTGGTATTCCACAGTTACTATAGCAATAACTTGAAGTAAATATTTTTTGATGATTACCCCAAACTCTTGAAATTTCAACACATTGTTTCCTTTTATATAATTAACTACAAATCTTAACAAATAATCTGAGAGATTTAATTACTTTTTTTTAAAGTTATAAGCAATTATATTTTTTAACGCATTTTTTTAATTGAAAATTAAGTTTTTTTTTTCTACGTTATTTTAACATTTTATCAAAGACTCGACATTTATATCCGCATAAATGTATACATTTACCTGAGATTTTACCTGTTCTGTTCATCTGTTGAAAAATAAATTGCCCCTGATTTTACGTCTCTGGGTCTCCCGGTAGAAAGCGAGAGAAATATATGTAGCTTGTCCTTGTTACTCTTATACTCTGAGCAATCAGATGCATGCGCATGACCCAAACCAACTCGCACATGCGCACTTCTATCGCGATTATATCAATAATAATAATAAATAGTAATAATAGATTTTATTTGTAAACAATAATTTCTTGTTGAAGTCTTAGCTAATTCAAATTTCTTAACAATTGAAAAATAATGAAACAACAAAAGCTCTCACAATTTTAAATAATCCGAAGCAAAACAACCAATGCTTTAAATTTTTTTTCTTGAATTTGGGGTTAGTGTCATGTTAGAAAGCTAGGTTATTAATGAGAGTCAATGGACAATCAAGTGTGATTTTTATTTTCAATTTTTTTTATATATATAGAAGAGGGGGCAAACGAGCAAGAGGTGCACCTGATGGTAAGTGATCACCACCGCCCATGGACATCTGCAATACCAGAGGTCTTGCAGTTGCGTTGCCGGCCTTTTAAGAATGAGTAAGCTCTTTTCTTGAAGGTCCCTATGTCGTATCCGTTCGGAAATACCCCTGCCGGTAATTGATTCCACAACAGAGTAGTGCGAGGCAAAAAGTGTCGGGAGAAAGGCACAGTTGTGGATTTCCAGACATCGAGATGGTGAGGATGGAACTTTAAATTTTGACGCGATATCCGATGGTGGAATTCGGCGGCAGGAATTATTCCAAACAACTCGTCGGAACACTCCCCATGATAAAGACGATAGAAGACGCAGAGTGAACCTACATCTCTGCGTAATGCCAAAAAGTCGAGCTGTGCCGAAATAGCCTGGTCGTCCACGATTCGAACCGCTGTACGCTGTATGCGATCAAGAGGAAGAAGCTGGTATTGGGGAGCTCCGGCCCAGAGATGAGAACAGTACTCCATGTGAGGCCGAATCTGTGCCTTATAAAGTTGAAGGCGATGGGCCGGCAGAAAGTACTGTCTCGCTCTGCTGAGCACACCGAGCTTTTTAGAGGCTAATTTAGCCTTGCCTTCCAAATGACCGCGAACCTGAACGTATTTCAATATGTCGACTCCCAGGATTCCGACACTAGCTAAGGCTGTCAGAAGAGTATCCCCAAATCGAGGTGATACGACAAAGGGTGTCTTTTTTGCGGTGAACACGCAAAACTGTGTCTTCTTGGGGTTAAAAGTGACCAGATTTTGACGACCCCATTCCGAGACATCGGTAAGTCGATTCTCGACTTCAGACACAAGCTTGTTTCGGCACTCTTCGACGTATTCCCGAGAAATACCGCTTCGGCCGGAGTATGTAGCATCACCAGTGCTGTCATCCGCATAGCAATGTATGTTGCGAATTCGCATCATGTCATTGATATGCAGAAGAAACAGAGTCGGTGATAGCACGCAGCCTTGGGGAGCTGGTGTTCCCCAGATTTAAGATCGGAGCACGCACCGTCGACGACGACTTTGATGCTCCGGTCAGCCAAAAAACTGGTGATCCACTTGCATAATTTCTCGGGAAACCCATAGGAAGGCAGCTTCGCGAGAAGCGCTTTGTGCCATACCCGATCAAAGGCCTTCGCTATGTCCAAACTAACTGCCAACGCCTCCCCCTTGGACTCAACTGCTTCCGCCCACCGATGAGTTAGGTATACTAGAAGGTCACCAGCTTAACGGCCGCGACGGAAACCGTACTGACGGTCGCTAATCAGCTGGTGCTCTTCTAAATACTTGAGAAGCTGAGAGTTGATGATCGTCTCCATAATTTTGGAGAACAAGGAGGTTATGGCTATGGGCCGATAGTTATACGGATTAGAGCGATCTCCTTTTCAGGGATGGGATGAACTAAAGCTGTCTTCCATGAATTCGGTACCACGCCGAGTGAGTAGGAGAGCCGGAATAGGCGTGTTAATACTGGCGCCAACTCTGGAGCACACACTTTTAGCACGATCGGAGGGATGCTACCGGGCCCACTCGACATGTGGATGTTCAAGGAAAGTAGTGCTTTACGCATAGATGACTGCTGAAATTGTTGTTCTGGCATGGAACTATCGCACTGCGGGATGGTAGGCGGTGCGTTCCCTTGGTCATCCAGAGTCGAGTTGGCCGCAAATAAAGAGCCCAGGAGATCGGCCTTCTCCTTTGCGATATGGGCCAAATAGTCATCGTCTCCGTGCAAAGATGGAAGAGAGGGCTGTGAGAAATTCCCTAAGACAGCCTTGGCGAGAGACCAGAACGCACGGGTCCCTGAAGGAAGGCGAACTAATTTCTCGCCAATTCTACCTATGTGTTCAGATTTTGCTCTTTTGAAGTACCTCGAGGCGAAATTAAACTCCTTACGTAATACGCTGGTTTTTTCATCACAAGATGCGGACGCAGCAGCCCAAGCCCGGCAGCACTCCTGCTTTCGGCGTGAAGCCGTTTTACAAGAGCGACCAAACCAAGGCTGAGACTTACCACCAATTGGTACCGCAGAAAATGGAATGAAAAGTTCCATGCCCTGCAGCATCACATCGGCAATAGAGTCAGCGACTACACTCGGATCATCCAACGGGAAGCACAACCGCCCCCATGGGTAGGACGTAAAAAAAGACGGCATCCCGTCCCAATCTGCTGACCTATAGTGCCAAACGCGAAGACAGCCTGCTAAAGGAGGCCGTGATAGGCGCGAAATCGGCACTTTACTCCGGATCAGGCAGTGGTCTGACGAACCAAGTGGAACGTCCACAGATACCTGATAATGGTCCGGATGAGAGGTCAGCAGAAGGTCCAACAGTGAAGGCGTATGGTCATCCACATCGGGAACTCGCGTGGGTGAAGTTACCAGTTGTGTAAGACCACACGCCATGGCAAAATCGTGAACAGACCTCCCCGCATGATCGGTGTTAAAATTCAGGTTTCAAGATTCATTTCCCGCTGATGTCATACGGTAGTGACACGACGCACGTGTGGAGTAGTTCGGTAATATTATAATGAACAATTTTGTTAATGATTAACTTACAGTTTTTATATCTTAGTGCAATCTGTAGTCTAGTGAACCGGTATGGGTGTTGACCACATGAGGTCCAGGGTTCGGTTCCCGGGTCGGGCATTTCAAACTGCGTTTTTTCAGTTTTCTGATTTTTATCAGAAAACTGAAAAAACGCATTGTTTTTACAACGTTGTTTTACAACGTTGCCCGGGATTGGATGAGTGTCCGGTTAACAATAGGCTTGCCACCTATCACATTGTGAGATTAACGCCCAATTGCATCAACATTGTCTTAGCGTAGGGAAATCTTAAGTAGCATGCTGTCACTTTTAGCCTTAAATGAAAAGAATATGACAGCATATCACTAAAGACTGTCCTAAACTAAGACAAGGTTGATGCAATTAGCCATAAGTATCTCCAGCTAATCGTGAGGGCACTGGTGACTGGTTGTACCTCTGCCAACCTCTTAGGGGATACGGACGTGAATATACTCTAATATATGTTTGACACTTAAGAGCATTTGCTCCTCACAGCTGCACGTTTATCTCTCAACACCTTGTCTACTAGTACTCATGTGGTCTGTGGTATATCCATACTTTATTAAAAGTTAAGTTTTCCTATAATATGATATACCTAATGCTCGATTAGATCTAGTCCTTTTTGGGAATTAGAGACATCATCCGTGATAGGTAGAACCCATTGATTGTTTTAGAATAAAAAAATGTGTAAGTGGTTGAACCTACAGGCCATCCCTGAAACTTCCCGCTAAATTAAGGTATTTTAAGCTCAAAAGAGTAAAAACTATAAGCATAGATTTTTCAGTTCAAACATCTATTTTGTTAAAATGGCAGTATATTGATTTTTAAAAAGCTGTACATTTTGAAAACGCTGATTGAATTTGATCTTTCTAATGACGTTTAACTCATTTTTTTAAGATCTAAAATATTGCTTTACTTAAATAATCGATAGGCTGAAAAATTTCTTAGCAGTGTCAAAAAACATTTTTTTCAAATATTTCCATCATTAATAAATCCCAAACAAATTAACCGATTTTGATCCAATTAACGGTATTTGATGTAGTTTTTAAAGGAGAAAAGTTGATAAGAGTTTTAAGTCAATCTGTGTATCAGCCTGAAAGTTATTTCAAAAATATAAAGTATTTTTGTGATAATGACGTAATTTTAAATGTAGTAGTAGTAGTGTAAAGCTTTCCAATTTATATATCCCAAAGTTGTATACTTACATTGCGTCATCTTATCATCGTTTAAAATTATAATTTTTATAATTACTATTTATAAGTTTACTGCGATAAGTCATATTCTTGCGTCGTAAATTATTAGTATTCCGTGTCAATTTGATAATATTGTTAAAAGGTCTTTATAGTCTGGTCAACAAGTGCTTTCTTGGTCAACTTTTTTCAGCAGTCTCCGAAAATTATGATTGAGGTGTCATTCGATTCGGAATGACATCTAGATAGTTTTCGAAAAACAATGAAGTTCCGCAAATAAAAATTACAAAAGTTATTAACAATTAACTAAAAATAAAAAGGGGTCTTAGTTTTTTGCAAATATCTCATAAACTAATAAAAATTTTTCAAATTTGAAAAAAGACTCAGAAAGAAGAGGAAATTTCCTAAAAAAAGTTCCGATTCCCGGAATTGTAGGACTAATATTTATAATTTTCCCAGAGGGTTGAAAATACGCCCGAAAACGGGTACTCCGGCTTGCGCAAGCCACGCCTCCTTCGGACCTTTAATGAATAAATATTATTTAAACGTATTAAATATGAAAATTAAAATTTGAAAAAATTCAGGTGCCTACAGGACAGATCAATAAACAATAATCCGTGGTCAAAAAATTTTTATCGCAATTTTTCAATAAGTTATCCATTAATTAATTAACAATTTTTTGTAGCACGAACATTAACATTGCAAGTGCGATAATTGTTAAACTATTAATCTAGGATTTTTTTTCTTTCGTGGAGCTATTTTTCAAAGGTCTTAGAATAGATTCCCGTTGGAAAAATTAAAAAATTGTAAATTTTCATTTTGTAATTAACAGTTTACTAAGGTGAAAAATTATAAAGCTTTATTAAACATTGAAAAAAAATTTTTTTTTCATAATATTATTATTGATCCATTTTTTTATGATCAGAAGCTACTTAAAAATGATTTTTTATAATTTTTATCTCCTATTGTTTAAAAAAATTTTATAAACAAATGCGTTTTTTATAATTTAAAAATTTTTTTCGATAACATAATCTTTGATGATAATTATGATTTTTTTTAAAAAAACCGTTTCTTAAAAAAAAATTTATTGCTGAAAAACGCATTTGTTGATTAACAATTATTTTCTCCCACTTCTAATTAACATTAAGGAACCATTTTTTTTAAATCATTATTTATTTTTCTTTTTGATATAAAAAAAATTATTTAATTTTTCATTGTTTATGTAATAAACAATTTGTTATAAACAAATAAATTTTTACCTTTTATTTTTTTTTTCTTATTTTACTTAATGTCACAAAAACTGACATGATTTATTTTTTCTTTTTAATTTTTTTTACTATTTTTTTTAATTTTTAAATATTCGTTGTCTGTAATTTCGTCATTCTTACCTGGTTTTTCATCCTTAAAATTATTATAATTTATAAACTAATGGAGATATGATGAAAACACCCAAGACTTATTTATTCTTTATCTAGTATAGTCTTTATTAGTTAAAGAATAAATAAGTCTTGGGTGTTTTCATCATATCTCCATTAGTTTATAAATTATAATAATTTTAAGGATGAAAAACCAGGCAAGAATGACGAAATTACAGACAACGAATATTTAAAAATTAAAAAAAAATAGTAAAAAAAATTAAAAAGAAAAAATAAATCATGTCAGTTTTTGTGACATTAAGTAAAATAAGAAAAAAAAAATAAAAGGTAAAAATTTATTTGTTTATAACAAATTGTTTATTACATAAACAATGAAAAATTAAATAATTTTTTTTTATATCAAAAAGAAAAATAAATAATGATTTAAAAAAAAATGGTTCCTTAATGTTAATTAGAAGTGGGAGAAAATAATTGTTAATCAACAAATGCGTTTTTCAGCAATAATTTTTTTTTTTAAGAAACGGTTTTTTTAAAAAAAATCATAATTATCATCAAAGATTATGTTATCGAAAAAAATTTTTAAATTATCTCATAAACAACGCATTTGTTTATAAAATTTTTTTAAACAATAGGAGATAAAAATTATAAAAAATCATTTTTAAGTAGCTTCTGATCATAAAAAAACGGATCAATAATAATATTATGAAAAAAAAATTTTTTTCAATGTTTAATAAAGCTTTATAATTTTTCACCTTAGTAAACTGTTAATTACAAAATGAAAATTTACAATTTTTTAATTTTTCCAACGGGAATCTATTCTAAGACCTTTGAAAAATAGCTCCACGAAAGAAAAAAAATCCTAGATTAATAGTTTAACAATTATCGCACTTGCAATGTTAATGTTCGTGCTACAAAAAATTGTTAATTAATTAATGGATAACTTATTGAAAAATTGCGATAAAAATTTTTTGACCACGGATTATTGTTTATTGATCTGTCCTGTAGGCACCTGAATTTTTTCAAATTTTAATTTTCATATTTAATACGTTTAAATAATATTTATTCATTAAAGGTCCGAAGGAGGCGTGGTTTGCGCAAGCCGGAGTACCCGTTTTCGGGCGTATTTTCAACCCTCTGGGAAAATTATAAATATTAGTCCTACAATTCCGGGAATCAAAACTTTTTTTAGGAAATTTCCTCCTCTTTCTGAATCTTTTTTCAAATTTGAAAAATCTTTATTAGTTTATGAGATATTTGCAAAAAACTAAACCCCCCTTTTTATTTTTAGTTAATTGTTAATAACTTTTGTAATTTTTATTTGCGGAACTTCATTGTTTTTCGAAAACTATCTAGATGCCATTCCGAATCGAATGACACCTCAATCATAATTTTCGGAGACTGCTGAAAAAAGTTGACCAAAAAAGCACTTGTTGACCAGACTATTATAGATAACCCTAATTACACACGTTGAATGTCCATTTAGTTACCTGCAATGAAATGTACCTAACAATGAATAGTTTTCTATTTTCTAATAAATATCAATACAAAACATTACGCAAGAAAATATCCACATGAGCTTTGCCTAAAAATTATACGACGAAAAATCAAACGACGAAAAAACGGAGATTATCATGTATTAAGGCGTTCAAGCAAATCTTGTATTTTGCTCTTTAATTTGTTTTACCTATAGTAATGTAATTTTTTAAACTTTGTTAATTTTTTTTGACTTTTCATTTGACACTTGTTTTGACATTACTGTAATTTTTATGCCAGTTTTATCTTATAATTTGCCAAATTAATTTTGATTTTTAAAAAATAATATGATTTTTTCTATATTTTCTCACCTTTTAAACCTTCCCTGGACTTAACAATTAAATCAGTTATACATATATATATATATATATATATATATATATATAACATATATATAACAAAAAGTAAAAATATTATACACTGACCCGCCAAGCGTTGTTCTGCCTTTATAACTACTGTTATGTATATATATATATATATATATATATATATATATATATATATATATATATATATATATATATATGTATATATATATATATATATATATATATATATATATATAACAGTAGTTATAAAGGCAGAACAACGCTTGGCGGGTCAGCTAGTGTATAATATTTTTACTTTTACTACAGTTTATGATCGAATGTCTGCCATAGGCGATCTACAGTTAATAATAATAATTAGTGTTTTTTATATAATAAGATAGCAAACAGGCAGATTACTCTCCTGATGGAAATAAGAAACCATCGCTTATAGAGACCACAGATGTTAATAGTGCGTTGTTATCCGTATGGCGAGATGCTAATGTATCATGCATAAGTCTACCGGCTACCTTGCCCTCCAAGCCGGAACATAACAATGAAGAACAATGATGCTATTGCTGCAGAATAGGTAAGGTGGTGGTACCAAATACCCGGGCGAGTCAATATGGAATTCTACCACCTAGAAGTCACGATGGTATTGACTCGTCCAGCCAATCGGCCGACTTTTCCGACCTGCTTGGCAGAGTGGCAGGTGGTCTATTCTTCAAAGGAGCTCGGACAAATACAGGGAACAGTAATATTATCACTGGATTTCTATTTCGCAACAGTTTCGAAAGAAGTCGTAGATAGCAGGTTTGGTAGTCTTGCCAAAATGAAACCAATCACGAAGTTTTAGGCATTTTTTACTTTTCATGAATTAATAATTAGTGTGATGACCTGTAGAATATCCCTGATTTAATACATAATCGCTATATAACATAATATGTAACAAACTAATTATTTAAACGTCTATATATTGCAAGTTCAAGCAAACGACGTTAAAAAACCAATCAAGTGCGTCGAACTCGCACAGGAAGGGTTCCGTACCATCATTATAAAAGATACGAAAAAAACACGTTTATTGTGTTGGCCTCCTCTTAAAATTTTCATTTTATTTTTATTTTTAGAATTTGTTGTTATACGGCAACGGTTGCGGCAACGGAAATACATAATTTGTGAAAATTTCGGCTTTCTAGCTATATTAAGGTTTTTACGGTTTATGAGATACAGCCTGGTGACTGACAGACAGACGGACAGACAGACAGCTGAGGCTTAGTAATAGGGTCCCGTTTTACCTTTCAGGTACGGAATCCTAAAAAGAGCGAGTCGGATTCGTTTTTTAAAGGGTTCTATCGCAGCAAAAAACCTGGTTTTTATGATTTTTCCGAAGTATCTCCGAAGATGTAGGCAGAGTTACAACTAGTTCACACACGATTAGCCGAAGATACTTAGTCCCACAATGTGATAGGTTTTTTTTTTATAGCAGAGGGGGCAAACGAGCAGGTGGTGCACCTGATGGTAAGTGATTACCGCCGCCCATGGACAACTGCAACACCGGGGGTCTTGCAGCTGCGTTGCCGGCCTTTTAAGAATGAATAAGCTCGTTTCTTGAAGGCCCCTAAGTCGTATCCGTTCGGAAACACCCCCGAGGGTAATTGATTCCACAAAGGAGTTGTGCGAGGCAAAAAGTGCCGACAAAAGCGCACGGTTGTGTATTTCCAGACATGGAGGTGGTGAGTATGGAACTTTAAATTTTGACGCGATGTCCGATGATGGAATTTAGCGGCAGGAATTAGTCCGAATAATTCTTCGGAACACTCCCCATGGTACATACGGTAAAAGATGCAGAGCGAACCTACATTTCTGCGATAGCTAGTAAGTCTATCGCCCACCGGGCATTTTCCAATCCCGGGCAACGTTGCGTTTATCAGAAAACTTTAAAAAAAATCTTTTTTTTGCTGCCCAACCCGGGAATCCAAACGGGCATTCTCCCAATCCCGGGAAACGTGGTCTTATAATATAAAGAAATATAAAAAAGGTGAAAAAAACTGTAATAATTTACATTATGGGTAATGTATATTGTCTTTGTTTAAATTTCTCTAAACTTCACTACATAGTATAAAACAAAGTCGCATTCTTTGTCTGTCCCTATATCCCTATGTCCCTATGTATGCTTAAATCTTTAAAACCACGCAACGGATTATGATGCGGTTTTTCCTGATAGATAGAGTGGTTAAAGAGGAAGGTTTATATGTATAATAACATTTTTTTTATGTCATAAGATAGCAAACAAGCAGATGGGTCTCCTGATGGAAAGAGTCAACCATCGCCTATAGACACCAAAGATGTTAATGGTGCGTTGCTATCTTGTGGCGAGGTCTAATGCCTCATGCATAAGTTTACCGGCTACCTTACCCTCCAAACCGGAACACGACAGCGACAAGCACTGACGCTATTGCGGCAGGAATAGGTAAGGTGGTGGTATCAGACCCGGGCGAGACAATGCAGAACTCTACCACCTAGTAGCCACGATGGTAGTGACTCGATAGCCAATCGGTCGCCTTTTACGACCTGCCTGGCAGAATGGCAGTTGGCCTATTCTTCAAAGGAGGCCGGGACCAACACGGCGAAAAATTCATTCAATACACATTCAATATAGAGTCGAGAAATACTGCAATTTTTGAGTTTTCTGATGTCATGTCGTAAATAATTATATTTTTTTCCGATTACATTGCAAAGGCTGGCTAAACCCTACGAGATTATCAAAATAATGTACTAAGTATTTGTACACCTTGAACAGGTCTACAGAAAACTCCGCGATGGTATATCTCTTATGGATAACCCACAATAGCATTTTTTTTATCATTTACTTTTTACGAGAAATAATGGCTTTTTTTCGAAGCAATTTTAAGCAATACAGCACTAATCTTTATCCAATTAAATACCTTAAATATATTGCTGATTTAATATAGAGCAATATGGCCGTTTACAGCATGCAATTTAAATGAATATTTTCGAAGACATTACAAATTTAATTTAAAACGCAGGAGCCTAGCGGTTGCGGGGTTACCGGCCGGTCCACGGCGGCGCGCGCGCGGCGTGTTCTGAAACCGCTGGGAAACGTGTTAATTTTCGGATAAATAAATCGACAGGCCCCAAGAACAAAATCGTATCTACAAAATTACCAAATTACAATATGTTTGTTTGTGGGAGTACATTGTAGATAAGATGATGTTCACTTGAGTATTTCCACAAAAAAAGACCCATAAATATTAAAAGTATATTGTAGCTTTATGCGTGTTTAATGCGAATTTTATTATAAAACCAATTTCGTCTGATCTCTCCATAAGATTTTGTTCTTGGGACCCGTCGTTAATATAGGACTTCAGCTGAAAATCAAACTTTAGTACATTCTTTTTTTTTAACTAAATATCACCATATAAAAATCATGTGGATGATTAGAAATAGTACTAACAAATTATTTGTTTTAGAGATTTTTAGCCTGTTTTCGGAATTTTATATGATCAAGTAAAGTACATTTCATCATGTAATAAGTTAGCACATTCCTTAGATAATATCTTCAGGTATATCGTATAATTTTTGTAAAATTGTTATTTAATAATCAATGTAAAAAAACGTGATTTAGCAAACCAGTTTTTAATAAAAACTGCCACTATACAGGCTGGTAAAGGGGTAGCATCAGCCGGCAATGATTTACGCAAGAAAACTCCATAAATTTTACTTATGTACTTTTAAAATAAACAAGTTTCATGTGTGGGAAATTGTATTTTTAACTTCCCTCTACGTATGTAGATAAGGAAGATACTGATTTTACCTCGATTTTCGAAAATCGAGTTTTCACCAGGTGTCCACGTTTTGAGGTCCTAGGAATCTTTTCCGACTATTTTCACGATGACGTCAGTATGTCTGTATGTACGTGTGTGTGTGTGTGTGTGTATATTTGTGTGGATTCGGTCTAGAAGATTTTGAGAAATTTTGAAAAAACACCAAAAGAAACAGTATTTTTTAATATAATTTCCAGATTTACGTAACAAGTACAAAAAATAATCAGCTCTATTCCTCAAAAAACTACGTCTTATACATAAATTGCAACAAAATTGGTTTATCCGTTTGGGAGTAATCGTTTACGAAAAATTTTGAAAAAAGTGTTTTTTCGACATAGCTTCAAAATTTTTCAATCAATAATTTTTTGGTGTTCTACGATATTTTAGTACTAAAAAAACTACGGTCAAAGTCTAAAATAGTCAAATGCCGTTTCAAAAATCAAAATCGAATGTAATTCTCAAAACTTATAGCTTTTCAAAAATAAAATTACGTTGTTCTTAGCAAACTTACTTAATTTTTTTTAAATAACTTTCAACTTTCAAGTTAATTTACCGATTGACTTAAAAATATTATCGGCTTTTGTTCTTTAAAAACTGCGTCAAATACCGTTAATTTAATCAAAATCGGTCAATTTGTTTGGGATTTATCAGTGAAGAAAATTAAAAATAAAATGTTTTTAGACATAACACCGAAATGTTTCAACCTATCGGTTGTTTAGCTAAAACAATGTTTTAATGCCATCATCGTTTTCAAATATACAGCTTTTCAAAAATTAATAATACTGCAATTTTTAACAAAATAGATGATTGAACTGAAAAATCTATGCTTATAGTTTTTACTCTTTTGAGCTTAAAATACCTCTATTTAGTGAGAAGTTTCAGGGATGGCCTGTAGGGTCAACCACTTACACATTTTTTTATCCTAAAACAAGGGTCAACCATTTACACATTTTTTCGCCTTAATAAATCGCAGGGTCAAACCTTCAACGTTGCAGGCTTAGATTTGAGCGTTGACTGTTTTTCACATGGTCAACTTATATGTCGCTCTTTCAAGAGTAACCTCTAAAGAAAACATGTTTATATTGTCTAATGACCAGAAAGCTGTGAACGTTGTATATAAAGACATTTTGTAATATATTAATGAAAAAGTAAAAGAAATAGGTAAAAATGTAAAAACTAAAAATGTAGTACTTATATGAATTTAGATGTTCCAAAAATAGCAGGAAATTTAGGTGTTCCAAAGATAGCAGGAATAAAAAAAACTAGTCTATTGAAAAAATTTTAGGCAATTGTACTATATATTATAGAAAAACAATATAGGACGAAAAATACTATATTTTCGCTTTTACAGAAAGATTTTTTCCGTCATGAATATGAAATGGAGAGAAGAAAGGAATAGAGCTTCCATTAATTTGATTAAGAATGATTTGTTAATTAACTATACCTACATAGATCTAAATTGCTCAAATGTCTATAATTATTTTAAAAATAATTGAACGTTGATGATCAAAGCAATCATAATATAAAATATGAAAAGTAATAATAAATACTCATGGAAAAATAAATAATGATTGAAAATAGATGTATACCATTTTCTCCCCTGAATTTCCCAAAAGTACTATATTTTTTTTTAATTTGAAAAAATACTAATTTTTTTCAAAAAAAAAGTGACAACATAGGGCCGAACGGAATTTTAGTTTATATTTATATAACGAGGCGGTCTCAGCATCGAATGAATCGTGTACTTTTGGATTTCCCAAACTGTTTCATATTGATATATAATAATCTTATCTACTTTATATGTGACGACCCTTAACATCGTTATTTATAAATTTACTTTGTTTTTAAAAACAACGTAATTATAATAAATCATTAGATAATAAGCGTTGAACCTGGGAAAACCAGATGTTGTAAGTGTGCTTGTTTCCAACCACCTATTTACTTTTTAAACATTGATTACTTTATAAATGTACGCGGACCATAATTTCTTCTTTTTTGTTTTTATTTTTTATTTTGAAGCATAGAAAAATATTAGTCAAGGTTTTTTATTACATTACCGACACTTTTAAAGAATAATTTAAGAATATAAAGAAAGCAAATAAAGGAGAAAAACCCGGTCAAGTGCGAGTTGGATTCGTATACCGAGGGTTCAAGCACAGGTTCAAGGTAACTATCGTATCTTTTGATCACGATTTTTCTGATGTTAATAAAAATGTACGGTTTCCAGATTTTTTGCTTTTTTATGCTTTTGCTTTACATATTGTGTAAGACTTGCCACATTTCGTAATTTTAGGTCGACGGAAAGTAACTTATAGGTTTTGACCTTAAAGGACTTTATGCTCTCTCTTATAATATGTGTTATATAGCTCACAAAATTCTATTTTTTAATAGATAGAGGAAATTGCGTCGCGCTTTATCTATCAAACCAATCAAACTATCAAAATAACAAAGTCAAGTCGTGCCTAAAGAAGTTTTATTTCAAAAAACACAACACGAAGTATGACACGCAATTTTACAAAATAGGTGTTGCGCTTAGGAAACTGGAAGCTGTACGAGGGGCTAGAGCACAGAGTACCTTGTTTAAACTATAAGGCTAGAGTAAGCAGCACCAAGACCTTATTTTAGTCCACGCTATGTCCTTTCATCAGGCGTAGTTTGGCGAAGCTAAGTAACCAAAGGCCTTGAGGCAAAAAATAAAGTAGGACCCCAACAAGACTACACATTTAAAATCGATTGTTCCGTATTCATAGTGTTCCGAATTCTTTTTAAATTTAATCAATCAAGTCAAAATATAAATATGTGATAAAGTTGCAAAGCTACTTTATCATTAGTTTTTTATTGTGCATAGCAGGTCTTTGTTCTACATGAAGAGTTTAGGAATGAATAATTAGATAAATTAATTAGTATAGAATTTGGTATTAAGGAATAAAAATAAATACCCAAATAAAAAAGATTTTATTTTGCTTGATTTTACAAAAAACATCTAAAACAATTTATTTAGTGATGTCATATACAAGTGAACTTATCATTAAAAATTATCTCCTTTAAGCTCCGTTTTCACTTTGATTAGTGCGAGTGTGAGTGTTTAATGCAGGTGCTTAGTATTAAGCCAAAAATACGTGAAGACAGCCGTGGATCAGTGCGAGTGATCCGTAATCAGCGTAGTAAAAGTGAATAGATGCTGATTCATTATCACTCGCACAGAGTGCTAAGTGTGAGTTTTTCTTTTCGCATTCGATCGTGAGCGCGTTTGGAGTTTACTAGGAATTTGTATGTGATTTGTACAGTGCCCCCTAGTGGTAAACTGGTTTCTCACGTTTACCACTAGGTGGCGCTGTACAAATCACATACAAATTCCTAGTAAACTCGAAACGCGCTCACGATCGAATGCGAAAAGAAAAAATTCACACTTAGCACTCTGATCAACGGCTGTCTTCACGTATTTATATTTTAATACTAAGTAATTTTGTAAGGCAAAATGGAGAAAGCGTCTTGAGAGCTTCGTGTTCACGAAACGTTGATCAAAAAAGGAATGACGTAACAGTTGTTGAGGCACGCTTAGCTATGTTGCAATTCGAGTCACCTTTTATGTCCTTACATCACAGGTGATGAAGCATGTGGTCACTATTATACGCTGAAGAAAAAAGGCCAGACAATATCCGAAGCTATGTTAAATTAAGGAAGAGGTTGAATGAAGGGATGATGAAGAAACTGCAGTTAACGAACAAGCTGTATAATAGAGAGTATTCTGATGAATTATTTGATTAAGTGCCAGTATCTACGCTCCGCCATAGCACTACGCGCTGCTGTGAAGAAGTCCACTCAAACCATTTTGTCGATCTGTCATCAAGGACTTTTTGATTTGCCCGTACCTTTTTAAAACAACAGTCAAACTCTGAAACAGCCTACTTCACACGGCTTAGAGAGATTTTTAAGAGGAGGATGAACAAAGGAAATTGATGAGGGTTTATACATAATTATCCTCGAAAGTAACGAATATTGATAGATGCTTATCTTATTGTAATACATCATTAATTTCTCCTGAAATGTAAATTTTATCACGGACACTTTTTATAAAAAATTCACAAAAATCATATTACGTGAATTCACAATAATTACACACTATTTTAAGCCATTTATGTCGCATTGTATAGTCAACATAGATATAATACGTTTTTGTATTATCATGAAGATTATTTGATTTTAATATTTTACAAGTTATAAGATGAACAACCTTGGTTTACAATAACAAAGAAAAAATATTTATTGTCACTCGTTCTCAGATTAAATAGATGACACTTGTTTTTTTTAGCATGTTTATACAGCCTACTGTGTTGTAAGTTTTGGCTATTTAGTAATAGGTAAAAGACTTACAAAAAAATATTTTTTTGTAAGTCTTTGTATTTAAATAAATATATTTTTATACTTCTTTTTGTTGCATTTTATACAATAACTTGTTTAACATTTTGTGTCTTACATATCCGATACATAACCCTTCCTTAACCCTTTCTAACATATTTAATAAGACATGCAATATTAATAAAGTTATTTTGATTTATTTTGTTTAACGTTTGAAAAACGATGTTGAGAAAGAACAAAAAAGATAAAAAATAATATATGTAACAAATTGACGATAGATATCCAAGGGATAACTTTTACGTTTTTTAAATTGATGTTTATGAAGCCGAAAATTGATTCAACTCAATTTGTCAAAAATGCTACTGGGACACTTCAGTTCTTAACTAGCCAATTGATATTTGTTATAGGGAAGTGAGGTGTCGCCGTACGGACCTCTGTGGGACGCACCTCCAGCGCCTGTACATTACCCAGACATCCTGGCTTTCCCTCCCGCCGATCTTGGTAACTATTCTTATATTTTTATTTTTCTTTTTCATCATAAGATATCAAACAAGCAAATGGATCTCCTGATGAAAAGAGAATATCATCGTTTATACCTAATATGTTAAGGGCGCATGCTATCGCGTGAAATAGTAGTACTACTTGATAAGTTTACCGGCTATCTTACACTCAAAACCGGAATTTGATATGACAAATAGTGATACTATTGCGACGGGAATAAGTCCGGTACTAAACCCGGGTGAGACTTCGTGGATTACTAGGTACTATTTAGTAGTAACTATGATAATGACATGTTTGGCCTTTTTTTGTATTACTTGCACGACTTAATTCCGCCACCCCCGTTTTTCTGTCGCTCGTCAAGGTGCACAGATACTAAGCATCGCCACATGGTGAACGTTTCACGTACCCGAAAAAAGCGGTTCGATTCCACATACTTGATCCGAACCGCAAGGGACTGGAATATGCTTGCTGAGTCTGTATTTTCCGACGGGTACAACCTGACCGCAAGGAACTGGAATATGCTTGCTGAGTGTGTCTTTCCCGACGGGTACAACCTGGGTTCTTCAAGAGAAGAATGAACAGGTACCTTCTATGGAAGCGCGTTCCGTCTTAGGCCGCATCTTAGCTTACCATCAGGCGAGATCTTGGTAAAGCGCTTCCCTATCGACAGTGAAAATAAAAAAAAATAAAACATTTAATTAATATAAATCGCCTTTGTGGTCTAGTGGTCTTGCGTTGCTGTTGACCACATGAGGTTCCGAGTTCGATTCCCGGGTCAGACAATTAAAAAAAGGGTTCAGTTTTCTAATAAAACCAATGTTGCTCGGGATTGGAAAGTGTCCGGTTCGCGATAGGCTTGTCATCTATCACATTTGTGGGCCCAGCAAATAATTCCCCAAAAAAGCGTCTAAATAGTCTAGAATAAGCGGGCTTAAACTCATCACAAGTCCTAATGATACGTTAATTAGCAAAACCGGTAGACCTTTAAAATAATTGGCTATGCGAGTCACTACCATCGTGACTACTAGGTGGTAGAGTTCTGCATTGTCTTGCCCGGGTCTGGTACCACCGCCTTACCTATTCCTGCCGCAATAGCGTCAGTGCTTGTCATTGTCGTGTTCCGGTTTGGAGAGTAAGATAGCCGGTAAACTTATGCATGTGGCATTAGACCTCTCCACAGCAACGCACCATTAACATCTTTGGTGTCTATAGGCGATGGTTGACTTTTTCCATCAAGAGACCCATCTGCTTGTTTGCTATCTTATAATATAAAAAAAAAATTGGAAAAATTTATATTGAAATTGGTACAAGTGTTTTATAATTAAAATTAAACTTTTCATTTTCATCCGGCTTACCAAAATTCGGCTGTATGATTTATTTATATGTTTTTACCTCAAAATCATTTATTTACCTCAAAATTATTTATGAACCGATATTGATCTTTTTTTATTTGGAAGGGTTTACTCCCCGTGTAAGTTATATTTAATTTAGTGAAGATCTGATGCAAGGTTCCGGAGATACAGGAAATGTAAAGTAAGTTGCTGCAGATTTATTGCGTTTTAATTATCTTAAATTATCGCAACTCATAAATATTTTTGTACTGAATCGAGCACAAAAACTCCAGCAAACCCTAAGACCCCAAACTGGATGTCAGCGATTAGCGGCGCGGCGGTGAGAGCGGTGTGATTTAGCGCTCTGACACAGCTCCCCGCGCCGCCATCGCACCGCTGCCATCCATTTAACTTAATAATGCTACGGCCGTTCATGCGTCTATCGTCACAAAGCTTCGCGCAATGACGCGATACATGTAGATGTGCCCGGTTGGCGATAGGCTTGCCACCTATCACATTTGTGGGACCAAATATCTTTGACTAATCGTGGGTGCGCTTGTTGTACCTCTGCCTACTCCTTGGGGATACGGGCGTGAAGATACGTTTTTATTTATTTAGATGGACTCCGGTCTTCAGGCAGTAGGTACACTTTGCCTGGCTGGGAAAATCTTCCCTTTTCCGACCTTGTGTGACGATACGGATTTGAATGGCACATAGGTTAGATAATGACCTGAAATAGCTCATAGGCTACTTTTTATCCCAATAAAATAGCTAGCATTTTTATTTTTTAAGGAAATAAAAATAAGGAAACCCAATATTTGGTCGACCAAATATTGGGTTGCGTTAAAATGATTTGTAGTCTGTATTCGGTCTGCGTCATACTAAAATCAGAACAGAGCAGAAGTTTTTCTGAGAACACTTAAATATTAGTCATTACACACTAATTAGTCATTACATACAGTGCAAAATTGAATGTACTATTAACACGATAATCGACCAGGTTGTCGCGTTTGCTCTGTTTTTAGTGTGCGCTGACCGCTACTTGTACGTTTAATAAGCTTGTCGCATCCTCTTCAAACTCGGTCAAACATATACTCGCCCCGAGTATAACTTTGACCAAGGTCATTGCTTGTATGAAATATGTTTTACCTACTGATAGTGTGGTCGGCGGCTGGTTGCGGCGGACGTGGGTCGAGTCGCGTGCCTCCCGGTGGTAAAAAGCCCAGACGAAGAGTGGCTTCCGTGGCTCAACGCCGAGCGGCCAACATTCGCGAAAGGCGAAGAATGTTCAACCTCAATGAAGCATTTGATAAGTTACGCAGAAAGGTAGATCTATTTTTTTACATAAGCAGATGGTTCCCTTAATAGTAAGGAATAATCGTCGACAACAGATACCAAATATATTAACGGTGTGTTGCTATTAATGCGGCAGTAATGAAATGCCACATGCATAAGTTAACCGGCTATCTTACCCGGCAAAGCGGACCAAGCAGCGATATTATTGCGACAGGAATAAGTAAGGCTGTGGAAACATACGGGTGAGACGTTGCGGAACTCTGCCATCAAATTGTCACCAAAAAAGAAATCAATTTAATTTTCAATGACACTGAAAGCAATGCAGTGTAAGAACCTTATTGAAGGTCTTCAAAATAGAGAAGATCCCAGTGGCACAATTATCACACGCATTCACACATTCACACTTCTACTTGCTTTCTTTTACTACTTATTTTACTTATTTTCTTTTAGTTATGGATTCCCGCCAAGTAACGTCCGAGTTTCTGTCTCTACAAATCTTCGGCAGACTGGTTTAAGTTTAAAATTCTATAGCAATCGTTCGTTGATCCAAACGCTCCCGTACCAACGCCAATATTTGAGTGGCTTGCTTTTTTTTAAGTAGAAAAGGAGGCAAACTTGATGGTAAGTGATCACCGCCGTCCATGAACAAATACACTACCAGAGGTCTTGCAGTTGCGTTGCTGGCCTTTGCTTTGTTTGTTGAAAGAGTAAACTCTTTTCTAGTTCGGATGAAGTATCCATATTTATGGTTACGAAACTTTTGTTAAGTATAAAAGACTAACAATTAATACTATTGGTAACAATATTTTAAATCGCATATAAAAAAAAACAAGAAGAAATAATTCCAAACTTTAATAACATATAAATTTGAGACTATGCGTTAATTTTATTTTCTTGCCTATTATTTTATTTTTTACTGAAGTTCTATTTTTAAATTTTTTTTTTATGATTATTGGACAGTCTAGACATTTTCATTTAGTTTAATTTAAAAAGTTTGCATACTTAATTTATCATCTAATTCGAAAGTAATCCTGAACTTCGATGCAGTTTATGAGTCTGTCAGTGTATATTCAAGCTAAATTGCAGCTTTTTAATACTAACTAGATGAAAACCCGGCTTCGCTCGGAAGTCTTCTAATACGCAATCTTATATACTAACTCAAATAGTAGACATTAAAAAGTAGCAACACTGTAGTGACGTCTTCTTTTAACTATTACGTTGGTTCATTGATTTAAAATACCCAAGATACACAGTTCCCAACAAAACTGACACTCAAAACTGTCGCTAATTAAGTCTAAAAAGTTTATAGTTATGGCACAAACGTGTTTTTGCATATTCAACCTTAAACGCAAGATTTAAAGTTGTTTTTAAAAAACAGTGTAAAAAAAGCAAAAAAAAATTTGACTTAAGTTAGCCGGTAGGACAAGGCATAAGTGGAGTAAAATATAAATATTTTTATGCATTGACTTAGGTAGTATTTTAAGGGTTTGTAAAATTTACATAAAAAATGTGATCGAAAATCTGTTTTTGCGTAGAACATTTATATATCAATAAAACAAACAATGACCATTAAAATAATTTATTATATTTCAAACGTTGTAGGTTATTGGTTCTATTACACAGAACCTAAACATATCGGCAAACTGTGGGTGTATAGCCATGTAGTATTTGACGGTTGATATTGATATAGTCGTGTGTAGTTCGCGAATGAATCCTTCAATTGGACTACTTCAGTTGCGTTTAGTTCATCCTTCACTAGTTCAGTTTCAATTTATCTATATCTCTAGTTCGCGTAGTTCATCGCGAACGAAACGATTACGAGAGTCGAAGATTGCCGATCACGCGCTGATGGGAGTGACGTAGCAGACACAATCTCGGCCCGGCTGAACTTGATACCGGTTAACTATATCACTCGTACTTTCTTGTACAATGTACATACATACTTGCGAAGAGCGATAAAATGAATTCTTTATAAGCGTTCACTGCTTATTGTGCATGAAGGTAGTTTTGATCTTCAATTAGTATAAACGCAATGCATAAAATGTCAATGTTTGTTTGAATTTATCTAAAATCAAAAATTACAGTGAAAAATAAAAGTTTAGAAAAATCAGCTTAAAGTTAAGGCCATAAGAAACATTTTGCTGTATTCGGCAATTGTAAACATTATTTTAGTAAGAACTTTTAATCTTTCATTAGTAAAAGTACGAATAAAAATACGAAAAAAATAGTACAAATAAAAAATATACTTTATTTTAACATTGTTTTACTATCGCTTTAACGTTTATCTCGTTCGCAAAATTCATAAGATTCATTACACACTACTTAGTTCGATTAACAAACGAAGGAAAATCAATGTACTGAGAAATGATAGCGACTCAAGCCATTGGACTAGATGAACTACTGAACTAAAAGAGTGATACACTTCGCAGTGATCAAAAGATATGTTCATATCTTTTCAATTCAGTGACACATTCTGCGCACCTCTATATTAATACATTTAGTTTGCATAGTCTAATAGATTTAGAATATACTGGAATAGGAAATTTAATGCAATTTGATTGCAATTGCAATTTAGAAAAAAACTGCAAAACTGCAAAAAAAGTTATAGCTAGTATGCAACAGTCCCACCCATACGTATCAATAGTCACTTAAGATTTATACGAGACTAGCTGCAGACCGTTGCATTAGGACAAAAAGTATTCTATGTGCTATTCCAGATCATCTTATATCCGAGTCTAAATCCAAATTGATACATCCAGTTTTACGTGATTGAGTATCTATCACACATCCAAACATACAAACTTAAAAATTTATAAAATATAGAGTATAAGATATCCACAATCAAAAACAACATTTTATTAAAATTAAATTATTATTAAATTTAAAAAAAACGTTTTTAAGTCAACCTATTCCTTCTACTTAAGCAAGCGTTATCAACAACATGTATACACAGAACAAAATTCGTTGTTACTTATGATTTCCTATTGTTATATTAAAAGTTTCGTAATATATCTACAAAGTCATCATAAATATCACTATTATGTTCATACATGAACAATAAAGACTAGGATATTGTTATTTTATATTTGTACAAATAGAATAAAAAGAATCACCTAACTTGGTCCTCAAAATAAGTAATCAATATAATGAAACATTTTAAAATCGTCGAATTGATGTCCTCATCTCTTTTAGCACTCGGTTAACAACTATAAAAGGTATTCAAAATTTTATTAATAAAAAAATAAAACTTCAAAAAAAATCGACTGCACTAATAATAACAGGATCAATTTGTATTATTTGACTAAATTAAAAGGAGGTTGTAATGCATTGTCCTTTTACTGAAAAAGTGATCATTGAAATTCTGTCGTATTATATTTGGAGCGTCGAGTAAATTGTTAAGACAAATCATTGATATAAAATACCCAAGATACACAGTTCCGAACAAAACCGACACTCAAAACTGTCGCTAATTAAGTCTAAAAAGTTTATAGTTATGGCCCAATCGTGTTTTTGCATATTCAACTTTAAGCGCAAGATTTAAAGTTGTTTTTAAAAAGCAATGTACAAAAAGCAATAAATTTTTTGACTTAAGTTAGGCGGTAGGACAAGGTATAAGTGGAGTCGAATATAAATATTTTTATGCATTGACTTAGGTAGTATTTTAAGAGTTTGTAAATTTTATATAAAAAAAATCTGATCGAAAATCTGTTTTTGCATAGAACATTTATATATCAATTTATTGGTTCTATTACACAGAACTTAACCATATCGGAAAACTGTGGGTGTATAGCCATGTAGTATTTGACGGTTGATATTGATACATTTAGTTTGCATAGTCTAATAGATTTAGAATATATTGAAATAGGAAATTTACTGCAATGGTGACTACGCCTACGTTATTAAGTTCATAGATTCTTACATTTTTCTTCAGATTTATTATATTATGCATCGACAACATAGTAAGAAACCCATTAATTTCCTAGAAATAAGTTTAGCTCTTCGTAGAATTCTCTTTTTGAATTAGATTTCAGTTTTTCTGTTGTTGTTTTTTTGCAGTATTATGTAAACGAACATTTGTTTAGTTATAGTATCTGCAGGCGTACCAGAGAATATTACCCATAGACATTTGCAACATATTGACACTCCTGTTAAAAATTCCAATATCAAGGCTGGTCGGAAAAACTAAGTGAGGTAAGCTGATCCAGAGTTTGTCTGTTTGTATAAAGAAGGTACAAGCAAATTAAACTGGATGTAATCTCTCACTACGGCGTAAGCTAAGTTCGGCAAAAGAGTACGGCGAAAATAATGACTTACCTACGTATTTCCGCGTTTTCCAAAATTCAACCTCTTAGAGGGTAAAATAGAGGATGAATGTTTTATATAATTTCACAAGTAAAACGCTTAGGGCTAGAAACTTGATTTTTCGCAAACGTATTCTTATTACGTAGGGATCCACTAAGGAATTATTTTTCAAAATTCAGCTCCGATGGGGATTAAATAGGGTATAAAATTTTTAACCCTTGGACATATTTACATAAAATTTCACACGAATTGACGAAAAATTAAAAAAGTGTTTTTTAGACATAATTTTTTTAACTTATAATTTTTCGACTTTCAACAATATTTAAATCAAAATTACGCCATTCACAGGTAAATTAGTTCGTAGTTTTAAAATAGCTTTCAAGCTAATATACCGATGTATTTTAAAGTCTTATTAGCTAGCTCCTCTGCTTAAAAGACTGCGTCAAATACTGCAAATCGGATTAAAATCGGTTGTTTCGATCGGGATTTATCAATGACGAAAAATTTTGAAAAAAGCTTTTTTTACATTTTTTCGACATTTTTAACCTAATAAAACAATTTAGAGCTAAAAAATTGCGTTGAATGTTATTCGTAAGATCAAATTCGTTGATAATTTTGAAAAAATATACATCTTTTCAAATACTGAATAACTAAGTATCGTTTAAAAAAAACTTTGGATTTTTGAACTTTTCGAACTCAAAACTCTATGCTTAGGCATAGTTTTTTTCTTTGAGCTTAAAATAACTCAATTTAGAGGGAAGTTTCAGGTGACCTGTAGGGTCAACCAGCTAAACGTTTTTTTTAATATAGTTATATTAGTTGGTTACATCATACATTGCAATCTTAATAGATAGGTATATTTAGTTTGGGGTATAGTCTATACTAGTATTATAAAATTGTAGAGTTTGTTTGTTTGTTTGATTGTTTGATTGTTTGTTTGTTTGTTTGTTTGGTTGTACGCGGTAATCTCGAAAACTGCTGAACCGATTTGAATAATTCTTTTTGAGTTGGATAGCCTATTTATCGAGGAAGGTTATAAGCTATATAACATCTTGCTACGACCAGTAGGAGCGGAGTAAACAAAGTCCGCGCGGACGAAGTCGCGGACAGCAGCTAGTTTAGTACATATAATATTATTGCCAAAGGTAATTTTAAATTAGATATTTCTGTTAGTTTTAAATTTCTTTTATAATTACGTTAGTTTATTCGATAGGTGTGTTACCAATAGGTATTTTTAGTCTGAGGTATAGTTAGTGATGATATTAGGTATAGAAAATTTAGAAGTTATAGGAATTCAGGTCTTACGTTTTTTACTTAAATTTTAATTACAAAAATGTCGTATATAAATAATTAAGATGAATATTTAAATATTATTTTTTTAAAGTACTAGCGGCCCACCCGGCAATGTAGAGATTTTTAATAAAGTAGCTATAAAGAAAGGTTAAATAAGTTCTAAAGTAAATATGTGTGAGCGAAGCCACAGGCAGTATGCAATAAAACAACCCGTACGTATCAACAGTCACTTAAGATGTATACTAGACTAGCTGCAGACCGCTGCATTAGGATAAAAAGTGTTCTATTTGCTACTCCAGGTCATCTTATATCTGAGTCAAAATCCAAATTGGTACAGCCAGTTTTACGTGATTGAGTATGAAACATCCAAACATACAAACTTTAACAATTATAATATATAGAGTATAATATATAGAATATATAGAGTATAGATAGAGTACAACATCCTATTAAAATTAAATTATTAAATGTAAAAAAAAGTTTTTAGTTCAGCCTGTTCCATCCACTTAAAAAAGCGTTATCAACACGTGTAAAGAGAACAAAATTCGTTGTTACTTATGATTTCCTATTGTTATATTAAGTTTCGTGATATATCTCCGAAGTCAGCATAAAAATCACTATTATGTTCATACAGGAACGATAAAAACTACAATATTGTTATTTTATATTAGTACAAATATAATAAAAAGAATCACCTAACTTGGTCCTCAAAATAAGTAAACAATATAATAAAGCATTTTAAAATCGTCGAATTGATGTCCTCTTATCTTTTGGCAGTCGGTAAACAACTATAAAAGGCATTCAAAATTATTAATGAAAAAAATTAGACTTCATAAAAAATCGACTCCACTAATAATAACGGGATCAATTTGTATTATTCGACTAAATTAAAAGGAGGTTGTAATGCATTGTCCTTTTACTGAAAAATGACCATTGAAATTTTGTCGTATTATATTTGGAGCATCGAGTATATTTTTAAGACAAGTAAATTGAAAATCATACATTACACCCTATATTTAGTAATATAAACGACAAAAATAAATCGATAAACTCTTTCACTTACCGAAAATACAATATCTTATATTTTTGTAACGTTCATGATGTCGTATTTTACAATTTATCAGAGAACAATTCTGTATTTTTGACGTGCGGGCAGTGACGTGAGCGACGGGATTCTATTTGAAGTTAGCGCACAATTTTAAATTGTGCGCCCATTTTCAGAGGACGTTTTTGAGATACTGATTGTGTATCTTGGGTTTTTATATATCAATGAGACAAATAAAATGAAAATCATACATTACGCCTTATATTTAGTCATATAAACGACAAAAATAAATCGATAAACTAAAATAAACCGCCTCGTTGGTCGAGTGGTTAGCGGCCCTGACTACGCAATCAACGTGGCTCGGGTTCGATCCCCGACGGGGACAAGCATTTGTGTGATGAGCATAAATGTTTGTATTTCCGGGTTTGGGTGTTTATTATATATATTCTGGTATTTATATATGTATTTCTATGTATTAGTATCGTTGACTAACACCCATAACACAAGCAAATAATTTGCTTACTTTGGGGTTAGATCAGTAAGTGTAATTTGTCCCGTGAATATTTATTATTATTATTATTATTATACTTAGCGAAAATACTATAGGTAACTTATATTTTTTAACGTTCATGATGTCGTAATTTACAATTTATCAGAGAACATTTCTGTATTTTTGACGTGCGGGCAGTGACGTGAGCGACGGGATTCTATTTGAAATGAGCGCACAATTTTAAATTGTGCGCCCATTTTTAGAGGACATTTTTAGAGGAGGTTTTTATATCAATGCATTGGTTTAATAAAAACAACACTATAGTGTTTGTTGCTTTTTTAATTTTTACTCTTTTACGAACTCTTTTATGAAAATAAGTTTCACGATAATCTGCGCTCCGTTCTACGATACTGCTAAATGCTCACGCCATCTACACCACATATTTATAACCTTTGAAGAAAGATGGCCGATTTGTCTGTCAGCACCATTAGAATTTTTAATCACTACTTTAACAAAATACTCGTCAATCCGAATTTTGCGGATAGTATCTATATATACATATAATAAAATCGTAGGAACTCAATGTTTATCCGGGGTAAACTCAAAAAGTACTGCATGGATATTGGATATACTTTAAATTTTGCATGAATATTACTAACAGGTCGGGTCAACATATAGGCTACATATTATCACGCTATCACCTACGGGGGAGGAGCTGTGCGGAGTAAACAAAGTCCGCGCGGGCAACAGCTAGTTATTAATATAGATAATCTTGAGCTAGGCTGTGCATGGACGGATAGACGGAACTATATCACGTATTAAAATAGCTAGGTTCCTAGAAAAATAGTATATTTAAGTGTTACATATATTTTTGCAGGTCCCAACATTTGCCTACGAGAAACGTCTTTCCCGGATCGAAACACTTCGCCTGGCAATCACATATATAAGTTTCATGTGTGAACTGCTCCATGGGTCTCCGCAGCCTCACCACCCTGGCCACCCGTCTCTTCACTCATCTCGCCATGTTTTTGATGCAGAAGTTCCTTGGTGTACATAGACTAACGATGAGAATCATAATGAGTTATACCTTTACTTATTATATGTTACTGTTAGGATGAAAAAGTTATGTGTTTTTTCACTTTACACAGTATAGTCACATTGTCTTTGGTGTTGTCGTTGATGACGTCATATCGGTGCTTTGCCTGCTTAGGATAAACGGTGTGTGAAATGTCGCGCGCGGTATTAGAGAGGTTTGCCATTTTACCAATACGAAAAACATACAGTATCTCTTTTATGACCGTCCCGTTGGTCGAGTGGTTAGCGACCCTGACTACGCGATCGACGGGGCTCGGGTTCGATCCCCGACGGGGACAAGTATTTGTGCGATGAGCATAAATGTTTGTATTTCCGGGTTTGGGTGTTTATTAAATATATTCTTGTATTATATATGTATTTCTATGTATTAGTATCGTTGGCTAACACGCATAATACAAACAAATAATTTGCTTACTGTGGAGTTAGATCAGTAAGTGTAATTTATCCCGTGAATATTTATTTATATTTATTCCTCGTGACGCAAGGAGGAAACGCTTGTCGCACACGAATAACAATAAGTAAACATAATGACAAAATAAGTACAAAAGGAAAGCTCATCGCTAAAGAAATTTCTTCCAGCAAGCCCAAACTAAGAGAAAAAAAATAAGGTAGAAAAAAACACGAAACATTAAACGAGTTATTGGTCAAACCTCTATTTGATCCCATGACTCTTCCATTACTCTGACATATCACATGCTGTATATCCTAAACGATTTGGTATATAATGCACAACAAACACTAATAATGACGGGCCGGTCGAAGGGATGTAAAAGTGGAAACAAAAGAAGCGTCGCACTACGGTGAGGTCCAGGGATAATGTGACGGTCTAATAGTAGACGTGTGTAGTTCGCGAATGAATCCTTCAATTGGACTACTTCAGTTGCGTTTAGGTCATCCTTCACTAGTTCAGTTTCAATTTATCTATATCTCTAGTTCGCGTAGTTCACCGCGAACGAAACGATTACGTGAGTCGAAGATTGCCGATCACGCGTCAGTGGGAGTGACGTAGCAGACACAATCTCGGCCCGGCTGAACTTGATACCGGCTAACTATATCACTCGTACTTTCTTGTACAATGTCCATACATACTCGCGAAGAGCGATAAAATGAATTCTTTAATTATAAGCGTTCATTGCTTATTGCGCATGAAGGTAGTTTTGATCTTCAATTAGTATAAACGCAATGCATAAAATGTCAATGTTTGTTTGAATTTATCTAAAATCAAAAATTACAGTGAAAAATAAAAGTTTAGAAAAATCAGCTTAAAATTAAGGCCATAAGAAACATTTTGCTGTATTCGGCAATTGTAAACATTATTTTAGTAAGAACTTTTAATCTTTCATTAGTAAAAGTACGAATAAAAAAACGAAAAAAATAGTACAAATAAAAAAATATATATTTATTTTAACATTGTTTTACTATCGCTTCAACGTTTATCTCGTTCGCAAAAATCATAAGATTCATTACACACAACTTAGTTCGATTAACAAACGAAGGAAAATCAATGTACTGAGAAATGATAGCGATTCAAGCCATTGGACTAGATGAACTACTGAACTAAAAGAGTGATATACTTCGCAGTGATCAAAAGATATGTTCATATCTTTTCAATTTAGTGACACATTCTGCGCACCTCTATCTAATAGTTATATGGTCATTCACTTTCATTCGTCGTTTACACGTCGTTACAGAGATAGCCATGATGCGTATTTGTAATTCCGATTTAAAAACGATCTTTTTTCTTTTTTGTATTGATCTTTTGTTGTTTTTTTGTTTTATTGCGTTTTGTCAAGTTTTAGTGCCAATTCTTAACATGTTTTTGCTACATTTACATCTTTCTTTACATGAAAGCTCTGAGTTCGGCTTGTGCCAAACAAACTATTTAAATACTTTATAAATGTATTTAAGAAGTTAGCAAGTAGTAATTTTCGGAGTAACCCGATTTTAAAACCATTGTCTTAATAACGACACAAAGGAGATTGATGAGATTGGCCTTATAGCGCTACAAGAATATAGCGTCAGCCGAAGTTATCAAATTAATTTAATGTATAATAAGCCCATATTAGAAGTCAACGGACACTTTTAACAGCAAGTTAAAAAAGAAACATGCTTAAAAGTATTGAAACTAATAGAACATGTACGCATTATCTTATTTCTAAATCAAGCAAAGATTTTTCTTTTCTCCCGTAAAGTTAACACTTTCTTTTATTTATGATCAACCAAACAAATCAGAAAAAAGTCGGGTAGCTTAGACTCAAAATGTTGAACAAACTACTGTTTAAAATGCAACAAAAATAAAAGTATTTATTACTCTAGTCGAATCTTACAACTCAGAAGGCTGTATAAATAAGCTACTTTAGTATCATCTTGAAGAAACAAAAAAAAAAACTAGTGTCATCTATTTAATGTGTGAACGAGTAACAAATATTTTGCTGTAAACAAACGTTGTTAATCTTTTAACTTTTAAATGGTTAAAATCAAATAATCTTCATGATGAGTAATACAAAAACGTATTATATATATGTTAACGATATATTGCGACATGAATAGCTATAAATACTATGTAATAGTTGTAAATTTCGGTACTTAAAATCCCTATAGGATTTTCGTGAATTTAAGAATTATAAAAAGTGTCCGTGATACAATTTACATTTCAGAAGAAATAAATAATGGATTACAATACGATAAGCATGTATCAACAGACGTTGCTTTTGAGGCCAACTTTGTATGGAACCTCACCATTCTCCTTTAGTAACAAGTTAAAGATTTTCTCGTAAATGAAGTGCATGAATGAATATTATCTATTTCTGCAAAACAAAAGTATTTTTCAAGAAAACCTTATTTAATTTAGTTTTAAAGAATAAAATACCGCTATAAGACGACCTTCACCGAGCTGGTTAATGGATGAAAAATATTTTATATCAAATAAAATATGTCAATAAAATATTACAAATGGGTTAACTAAGAATTTCAGTCCAGAATATAATTAATTAATTATTTATTTTAACTTTTCACGAATTTGGTTAATAGACAAATTCCATAGCAATTGAAAGTATGAAGCCTATAAAATTATAAAATTTACAAACATTAGGAGACTATTTTTTTCCTGTTACAACTCTTGGGTAGCCAAGTTACTATTATTTATACCTGCCTCCCCAAGAGTTGTGTCGAGAAAAATTTTCTGTGAATTGATTAATCTGATAATTTGTGCTAAGGCCCATATCGTAAGAAAATGAATTGCCTCATTTAGGGTTAGATAATTTCCTGGGATTTGCCTATTTGGGAACTATAGCAAAAAGTGTCGTTACAACTTTTGGTCTTAATTTTTTCCGTCTAGCCCCCTTTCGCAACGCGCGATAAATAACTTCGTTCCAAAAATTGCGTCCTCTGACAAATGTAGGCTAAGCTCAAATCATTTGCAAAATCTTTATTGAAGTATTTAATTGGATATAAAACACTTTTAATGCATTTACCAGCTCGGTGAAGATCGTTCTATAAGTGGGATCTTAGACTAGGTATTAAGAGTCCGTAGTGTCGTCGCACACATAAATATACCTTAGTATTTATTTATGTTGAAACTCTACGCAACATTCTAGTCTTTCTTTGTTTTTTACATTAGTAGCTATTGTTTTGCACTCTTATTGATTTTATTTACAATATTATTAAAAATGCAATTATTTTGGATGGAACGTAATTTGATAGGATTGTAGATGTATTCAGTAGGAATTACTCTATGGAATAGTCCTTTCTAAAGAGAACAAATCTTTCTATTCAATGGAACTTGGAAGATTCATTGATCGATGTAATAAATGCTTGTTATAAGTTTTATTGCAAAAATATAAATTTACACTTTTGAATTCCGTAATATATACAACGTGTAAGGGACGGTGTACCGAAAAATTAAGAAAACGTTCCATTATTACGCTCTCGTCATGAAGGTAATTTCTTTTTGCAAAATTTTTATAATTTTTCAAATTTTTATGTTACTATACGCATTGTAAAGCGTACATTGCTCCGACTCGACGCGACCGTGGAACTCAAATCAAATACCGTTTATTTATAATAGCGTAGTATATGGCGCATAATACATTGCTTGTTTTGTGTATTTCCTTAAATTTTATTATTTTTTAGATTATAGAGTATTAGAATAAATAGAATTATACAAAGATTAGGTAAAAAAGTCAAAAAAATACCCCACTTTTTTCCGTGGTTTCGTTTTCCGATAGACCGTCTCTTTAACCCGCTGTATATTTGCACTTTTGCAATAAAATCCTACCGTTTATTATTTATGATCGGTTTTGAATATATAAGTAATATAATGTAGTTGTACACCTGATGTATACCTGATATTAATTGTACAGGTGGTTAAATATAGACCAATGGTACCGATTGCAAAAAAATCTTTTCCGCCGTGTTGGTCCGGGCTCCTTTGAAGAATATACTAACAGGTCGTAAAAGCCGACCGATTGGCTATACGTGTCACTACCATCGTGAATACTATAGGCGGAAAAGTTTCGCAACGCCTCGGCCGGGTATTTGGTACCACCGTCTTACCTATTCCTGTCGCAATAGAGTCAATGTTTGTCATTGTCGTGTACCGGTTTGGAGGGTAAGGTAGCCGTTAGATTTATGCACTTGGCATTGCCATCCCGCCAAACGGATAGCAACGCACCATAAGCAAGGTATCTATAGGCGATGGTTTTTCTTTTCGTCAGGGGAACAATCTGCAAAATTGGTTGATCCGTTTGGAATTAATCAATGGCAAAAATTTTGGAAATAGTTTTTTTTGGACTTTTCTACGTCAATTTTATTAACCTATTGAGTTTGTAGCTAGTAAAACAATTCAGAGCTTAGAAATTGTGTTGAATGTTACTCGAAATATCGAAATCGATCATCATTTTGAAAATATACATATTTTCGAAAATTAAATACAATTTTTACAAACTCTAGATTTTTGAATTTTTCGAGCTCAAAAATTTATGGTTAGGTATAGTTTTTGATTCTTTAAGCTTAAAATACCTCAATTTAGTTTACAGATTTTTTTACTGACGTATCTACCACACTAACGAATCGTTTATTCGTTAAATAAGATCAAATTGGCACATTGTTTTTTTTTTTTGGAAATCTTACTGATTCCGGGATTCCGGGGATTTTAATCCGGGAAAAAATAATTGTTGTCGCGGGATCTATCAAAAACTTTATACTGCACCGGACTGCACGATGCAGCTAATATACTTCTAAAATCGATAGATGTCTAATAAACCTGGGTGAAGAAGAGTTTATAATATATGTGTCATGGACTCTTTTTAAACTAATTAATATTGTGAATCAGCTTATAAGAATGAATGACACCAAACTTTCTAATAAAAATTGTCTTCCATTAGTTAATGTAAGTAACTAAAATAGTGTGTGATTATTATTTATTAAAAAAATTTAGACCATAAATTTGTCTTTTGGTATTTAACGACATATTCATTTTTTAGGGTTCTGCACTGTAAATGTCATATTAAATGTGCATTTATAAGCATTAAGTGTTTTGATTGTGAATTGTTGAATTTTTAACTTTTGTAATAGGAATTATTATTAGATTTTATCAATAACTAGCTGTTACCCGTGGCTTTATTTGGGTGACGCAAAAAATTTAGTCCTTTGGCATAAATTAGCCCAAAAAGCAGCCTATATGCTTCTTCATGAACATGAAAATCACGCCGATCAAATCAGGTCATCAAGCGATTGGAAAAACAAAAAAGAAATTCAGCTTTTTTATATAAGATATGGATAAACTATAATAAAATGCTTTTCTGTTTCTCTTTTGACATAATAATTATAACTGACTATGTATTAAGTCCCTAATGTCTATTTGTTGCCTCTTTGATGCAGTGGTTAGCTAAAGCTATGATTATATGGTTTGACATTGTTGGGCTCAGATCATGAATTTTAGAGTTCGATTCCCAATTCAGACTAAATATTATAAGGATATATTTAGAAATATTATATTAGTAGCAACGAGGGGTCTGGTGATGACGTAATAATAACTCCGTGTCTTTAGGAAAAAATACGCAAAATTTTTAGCCCCGCTACCTAACCTATTTTGCCAGCCATCAAACTGCCGAAAGGTAGTGAATCTGAGCATCCTGTCACGTCTAGATAACTCCTGGAAGTATCCTGGAAGGGAATTGGCGTTATGATATTTTTGAGTTTTGTGTACGTTGTAAGTACTATTATTCTATCCACCAGGTAATCTATTAAAATTATAGCATTTTATTATAGAAATTAAAAATGTAAAAAGGCTTTTCTATCATAAAATAGCAAGCGAACAGATGGTAATAGATTACATTGCCTATAGACATCAACGATGTCAAAAGAACGTCACTCTAAAAGCTTTAACTATAAAGCTTTCATTCGCTTCATTCGAACTGCCTATTAGGAAAACAAACCCACTACACAACTAATATCTTTGCTGTCATTCAGCCCGTGTTGGTCCGGGCTCTCTTTGAAGAATACACCATAAGCCGCTGTGTCAGGCATTTCGTAAGAGGCGAACGATTAGCTATGTGAGTTACTACCATCCTGGATATTAAATGGTAGAGTTCTGCATTATCTCGTCCGGGCTGGTACAACAGTATTACCTATTCCCACCGCGATAGCGTTAGTGCTTGTAATTGTCGTGTTCTAGTTTGGAGAGTAAGGTAGCCGTTAAACTTATGCATGTGGCATTAAGACCCCGCCACGAGAGTAGTAACGTATTATTAACATCTTTGGTGATTCTAGGCGATGGTGGTATCTTTCCACCAGAAGAGCCATCTTTTTGTTATCTTATGATAAAAAAAACCATCTATATCCATCTGAAGATCAATTGGCTTGTTTGTAATCCTATCTATATTAATATTATAAATTCGAAAGTTCTAAACTTTGTTAGATGTTTGGATGAATGGATATTTGTAACTCAACCACACAAAAACGGTTGAACCGATTTGAATACAATTTGGCACACATATAGATGATGACCTGGAATTGCACATTGTTCCTGTGAGATTCACCAAAAACGTTTATAATGCAGCGGGCTGCAGATTCCAGCTAGTATTATATAAAAAAGCCATATTTCTGCTAATAAAAAAATTAAGTTGTTTTTATATAATACATTAATAACCGTCATAGTATTTAATTACGGAACCCAGGTGTTTATGTTTAGTTCATTCGTGACATTATGTTGAAGTAAAATTACCAAAAATGATGAATAATCGTTTTTTTAATTACCGATTTACTTAATAGAGGTTTCATTTATACATTAACTTTGTTCTGCGGTAAACAGTGCTAATCGTAACTTTACATGCAGTAGAAGTGTTGTGAATGGATCTAATTTTAACAAAGTCAGAATGATGGTTCGACATTTATATTGTGTGAGTATATTTTTATTTTGTGTTTTAGGATTAGACCCAGTATTCTATTTAAAAAAAATCTTCATGTATCCCTGAAAAGGTGCCTGTACAAGTGCACCCACGATTAGCCAAAGATACTTAATTGCACAATGTGATATGTGGCAAGCCTAACGCCTACCGGGCACTTTTCCAATCCCGCACAACGTTGTTTTTGTCAGAAAACTGAAGAAACACATTTTTTTTTAATTGCCCGACCCGGGAATCGAACCTGGGACCTCATGTTGTCAACTCCGACACTGGACCACTAGACCACAGAGACAATTCTATTCTATTATATTAATTACTAGCTGTACCCGCGACTTCGTTCGCGTTTGGCCATCCTTGCAGAGTAATTATTAGGAACTGACCACAGTATTTCTCGTATTCAGCAATACTTTGGACGGCGAAGCACTTTTATCAAATGAGAAATATTAAGAAAGGATTCTTTTAGTGTGGATTTGAAAACACGTTGACTTTGATAACGAACCTTGTGTCTTGTAGGGATTTAGGCAGTGTTTAACTGAAGTCACCTCGCCTTTTATTTTCTACAGTCATGCTTACAGTTTTATTTGTATGCCATTATATACTCATTCCATTTAAAAAATGATTTTATATTTGAATAAAATCATTTTTGCAAAACCTATTTTTTATAGAAAGGAAAATTGCACACCGGTGAAGCAAATGTCTTCATCTGTATTATAATTTTAAACATGGCTGGGGCTATCCTTCCACCGGATAAAAGTGTCGCAACTAAAATACGCCACTGCCAGGGCAATCATAATCAGCCAAGAGGCTGCGAATTTAATTCTTATTTGTAAAAAAATGTTTTCGTCTACCTTGAAGTGAGTCCAAAAAAACTTCCACCCAGAGTTATTTACGGTGTTATCCTTACTCCATTGACAGCTGTTCTGCACGGTTTAGTTTATATTTGTTATATTACGTGCAACGTTTGTCACATCATAGCCGGTTTCAGAGCAGAAGGCTCGGTCAATAATCCTTCAGAAGTTACCACGTACGAAAAAATTAAAAAAAATGTGGTTAAACATAACTTTGAGATTTTTCAACCAGTTAATTTTTTCCCAAGACAACGTTTTTCATCTTGCTAAAACTGCGTTTAATGCTGTTTGAAAGATAAAAATCGATAAAATCGCGATCAAAAGTTACAGCATTAAAACTTCAAAATAGACATTTTTGGTTTCAACAACCTCAGATATTATTATCATAACAACTTTAAGATTTTTTGAGGGCAAAAGATTGAAGGTGAAAGTATTGGCTTGTACCTAGGTTCCTAATGGGCAACGATGATATTTAAGCTAACTAATTTTAAAATCCATGGTGTATGTCTGATAATTACCAATATCTGACTCCATTGCAGTAGTATTAGTCAAGATCTATAAATCAGGGCGAAATAAATAGTATTTGCTTCCAGTAAACGTTATAACTGCAATGTTATTATTATTAAGCATAATATCTTGACCGTGGAGGAGGACGTGTGGGGGTTAGGAACATTTTGTTTAAAACAATTAAAATACGGCTTTTTGCAATTTTTTGCCAATATTTCGTAAAATACGCGTGGAATCGACATGTTTTTTTATTATCAATAGGGAAGCGCTTGACTACGATCTCGCCTGACGATAAGCTAAGATGCGGCCTAAGATAGAACGCGCTTCTCTAGAAGTTCCCTAGAGTTCGAAGAGTTCAAAAAATCTAGTTTATATAAATGATACTTAGGAAATTAATGTTTGAAAAATATACATCATATTTTTTAAAATTGATGATTGATTGTGATCTTTCGAATGGCATTCAACGCAATTGTTTAACTCAAAATTGTTTTAATCGATAGGTTAAAAAATGTCGAAGAAATGTAAAAAAAAACTTTTTTAGTTTTTTAAAACTTTTTTTTTATATTGAATCGTCACTGACAAATCCCAAATAAATCCAGTTTGTAACCAATTTCCAGTATTTAGCGCGGTTTTTTAGAGGGCAAACCTAATTCGATTTTTATATCAAACGGTATATTAACCTGAAAGTTTTTTAAAAAATCTTTAATAAGTTTACTGTAAACAACGTAATTTTAATGTTTGAAAAGCTGTACCTTTTGAAAATTTGACTCGATTTTGATTTTTGAAATTCAATATAGTTTTTTAGTAAGTACTAAAATATTGCAGAAGATTAAAAATGATTAGTTAAAAAAATTTGAAGTTATGTCGAAAAAAATAACTTCGAACGGATAAATATATTTTGATGCAATTTATGCATTGGAGGCAGTTTTTTGAGAAGTAAAGCTGATTACTTTTTGTACTATAAACCTCACAAAAATCTTTGTGAGGTTTTCCAAAATTTCTCAAAATCTCCTTTACTGAATTAGTTAAAATTTTCAGGAAGTCTAAGTTGAGTGGAATCCAATCGAATCCCATTAACCACGTTTCGATCGGTCAAGCCGTTCAAAATTAATGAGATGTTTACATACACACATACACACTCACCCACGCACACACACACACACACACACACACATACACACACACATACATACATATGTCATCATGAAAATAGTCGGAAAAGGTTCCTAGGTCCTCAAAACGTGGAGATCTGGTGAACACTCGATTTTCGAAAATCGAGGCAAAATCAGTAACTTCCTTATCTACGTAGCTACGTAGCGGGAAGTTAAAAATATATACCTAATTAAAAAGATAAAAAGTTATTTATTCAGGTTTATTTTTTGAATAATTTTTATTTAAAGCAAATTTCATAACGGGAAGTTAAAAATAAATAAATTAACACATGGCTTTGTAGTTTGTTATTAATAAAAAACAAAATAGCCTTTGACTAAGAAGCTATTCTTTTTCATTGAAAACAATTTGCAATAAAAAAAACATCTTGTTGCACTTTTCTTAAATTTATTAATATTTTCATTCTCTAAAAAATATTTTTAATGTAAATTTGTATCATTTTCAATAAGCAGTCAAGGGTTTTTTTATTATTATAACAAACTACTCTGCCTCGTGGTCTAGGGACAGCCTATTTGGCTCAGATCATGAGGTCCCGGATTCAGTCCCCGGGTCGGTCAAAGATGTTATTGAGATATTTTCGAGGATTTTCTCGAAAATCTAAAATCTCAGTAGCAACACGGAAACTGGCGGAGTGGTCTGTATATTACCACTGCCGTGCATCGGATGTGCACGTAAAACTTTCGGTTCCAGTTATCGCTAAAAATAGTCGATCGAATATGCGGCGATGAGGATTACCATTTATCTCACCACCGACAAACCGGTGAATCGCGGTGAACCGGAAAGTCTATAGACGGTCGGTTTACTCTGCCTACGTCGCAAGGGAACCGGGCGTGTTGATACTTTAATAAAAAACAACAACGCCACGTAATTTTTCCTCACATTTTTGATTTTTGATTCTCACAAATAAAGGAAAGTTAAGTATCTTTTGATAGAATTTGTTTTGATGAAGTTATATGTGTGTAAATTTTTTCTGTAAGATGTTGATCTTATTCTGGACAGAACTTATAACATGTTCGTATATTCTACTTAACAATTTTTTGTAAAGTATTTTGGAGTCCGACGTTAGTCAGTATACTAAGTGGTTAGGCACTTTAACATCTACACTTGCAGAAGTTTCATTCATTTTAAAAGATAACTGATTGATGTATCTAATTTTGAAATATTTACCGTGTTGTCTTAGCGGTCCGGTGTCGTCGTTGACCATATGAGATCCCGGGTCCGATTCCCGGGTCAGGCAAAACAAAATGTATTTTTTCAGTTTTCTGATAAAACAACGTTGCCCGGGATTGGCTTGCCACCTATCACATTGTGAGAGAGTATTTTCGGCTAATCGTGGGTACACTTCTTGCACCTCTGCCTACGTATTCCAGGATATGGGCGTGTAGATACTTTTTTATCCTTTTTTACGTTATGCAATGTAAAAACAAAATAGTGAATTTTCCCAATAGCCTATCCTTACGTTAAATTTTATAAAGAACAAATTCTATTAGTATACTCAATTTCGATTAGATGCATCTTTTCTGAGATATTAGCAAAAACCTGAAAATTGACCTGTTATATTTTCAAATATATTATAATTATTCTTATATAAATAAATAAAATGTTTAGGTTTATATTTTACACATATTTTATTAATTTTTAAGCTAGTAAAATTGCATTTATAATAACTTTAATAAAAAAGTATACATTCTAGAACTGAATCTCTCGTAACACTATGAAATGATAATGCTAACTTATATTGAGCCGTGCGTTCAAAGGTTATGTATACACTCCGGGTGTCACGTTCAACTGGACTTACCACCCGAAACCGTTGAAACTTCTGATGTCTGTAACTTCTAAATTATAAAACTCATGAACTTGAAATTTTTAAGCGATAATCTTTGTAGTACTTACTTTTGAACAAAAAAATAATAAAGGATTTCGGATGACAGGTTAATGAATTAAAGCTAAATATACGTTTTTATCTTCATCCCCTATCCCACGGGAACCATACTGAATTTTGGGATAAAAAATATCCTATAACCTTCTTCGGAGTAGTAACTCTAATCATGCTAAATTTCATTTGAATCCGTTTAGTAGATTCGGCGTGATGCGCGGCCTTGATACAGACAGACAGACAGACAGACAAAAATTAAAAAAAATACATTTTTCGCTTCAGTATCGATTAAAGAGTATCTTCCAAAAAAATTTTTTAAAATATCTTCAATGTACAGAAATCGACCTCTTACAGTTTTATTATATGTATAGATATAATATACCTTTGTAGCAGTGCGAAGGTACACGTATAGAGTAACATGCCATCAATATATTCTTTCATGCGAACTATTACTATAGTCTTTTATTTTAAAATCGGTACAGTAGTATAGCCGCAAAAGCGTTACAGACAGATAAACAGGCAGACAGACAAATAGAAGAGACTTTCAGATTTACAAAATTAGTAGGCGTTCTACGGCAACAACTTTAGTTATAATCTTGTCAATTTCCATCAAAATCGGTTCAGTGGTGTAGCCGTGAAAGCGTAATAGACCGATAAATAGGCAGACAGACAGATAACAGAGTCTTTCAAATTTACAATATTAGTATAATAATTAATTCTACTGCAATAGCTGTAGTTATAACAATTTCAAATTATTTGGTTTGTATCCTTTTGAAATTTAACGTAACATATATTCTGTGTATATATTTCGTGGTCTAATGATCCGGTGTCTGTGTTGATCACATGAGGTTTTTGATTCCCGGGTCGGGCAATATAAATGTGTTTTTTTTTTCAGTTTTACGATAAAAACAACTTTGCCAGAGATTGGCTAAGTGCCCGGTTGGCGATAGGCCTGTCACCTATCATATTGTGGGACTAATGGTCTAAGAGCCGGTGGAAGATCGTCCTTCACCGATCTAATAACCAGATGAGACGTATATTTTATCAAATATTATTTATAAACAAATATGCCTATAATTACTTGCCTATCCAAAAGTGCAAATCATGGCAAGTTTTTAGCTTGGCAACAATACTTTGAGTACGATTTTTTGCAGGCAAGTATATGTGACTGATTTTGTAATAAAATATTCTAAAATTTGCTATAACTTTCGACAAGTTAGCAGATCGATGGAGTATATTGACTTAACTGTTCACACCTGCTTGTCAGGTAGCCATACACAGAAACGAGTAGGCAAGCCTACCTATGCATATTCTGTGTGTTAAAAATTATCAGTGAAATAAATTTCATTTGTTTATTAAAAGTATAAAAGTGATGAAAAAAAAACGATTAAAGTTAATTTAATTAAAAATAGCCATGAGCACTTTTGGATAGGCAACTAATTATAGGCATATTTGTTTATAAATAATATTTGATAAAATATATACGTCTCATCTGGTTATCAGATCGGTGAAGGACGATCTTCCACTGTCTCTTCTGTGGGTGCACTGATTGTACCTCTGCCTACCTTTTCAGGAATACGGGCGATATTTTAGATATTTCTTTATATCTGTATATATAAAACGAAAAGTTCTGACTGATATATTAACGCCTACAACGAAATAGGGGATGATATATTATTATATAATTTGTTGTTTGAAGACGTAAAATGTAATAATGTCTCGTGGCTAATTATTACTTGTTAAAGTAAAAAAAAAAAAAAACAATAAAGAAAATGTGCGTAATATTTAAAAAATAAACCGATGATTTAAGTTCCTAGCTCTCTTATAAGATCTGAGTGTTTATTTTTACAACAAGCCTTATATATATAAAAAAAATTCAAGGGACAAATTACACTTACTGATCTAATCCCAAAATAACGATACTAATACATAGAAATACATATATAAATACAGGAATATATTTGATAAACACCCAAACCCGAAAATACAAACGTCCCGTCCCCGTCGGGGATTGAATCCGAGCCCCGTCGATTGCGTAGTCAGGGTCGCTAACAACTCGACCAACGGGGCTCATATAATTATGTATTTTTCAAGTTATACATGATCTTAAATTAACAGGTTGACATTTATTACTGTTGCAGATGGTGATGGTGGTATTATGTATTATGGTAACGGTATATACGAAAGAAATAAGACCGAAGCGAGATTTACAAAAAATAAAACAAATTATTAATGGCATCTTTGAAACTACTACAAAGAGTTGTCCCCTGTTGATAATCAGAAATCCAGAAATTAGGACTAAATTTAACAACATAAGAAATTATAACAATCAATTAAGACTTGATGAAATTCCATTTGGTGTTAATATAATTCCCTTTTTGTATAATACGCAACGTTCAATCGAAAATAACAAAAGAATAAATACATTCGATAGGACGGGAAGCATTACAATTTATCCATTTAGATACGTACCATATATAGGTGATATCAAGAAAAGTAATGAATCTATTGTAACCAACAAAAATGAAATTAATAGTTTCAATAAAACTGCAAATATTATTAAACTAGTTTTCAATAAAAATAACAGGAGTGACAATAAAGAACCGTTAAAAGAAAATAAAAACATAATTAATAGTTTGCAATTACAATCCAACACAAGTATATTTGAATCTAATAAAAATTACAACAGTGAGAACAAAAACTCTCCAATAGAAAATAAAATTAAAATGAACGATTTTCGTAAAACAGATAATTTTAGAAGATATGGTTCTGGTAAAAAAAATAAAAGTAATAACAGTTTAGAAGTCACATTAAAAAATAATAGAATGAATAATTTTGAAAGACTGGAGGTCAACAATAAACACGCTTTGCATAAAAATATCTACAAGATGAAAAATGAATCTATAAAGTTTAGTAAAACTAACACCAATAATAAAACCAACAACGAACGAATGAACCACAATAACAATAGCAACGTATTTCATAATGAAGATAATTCAAATTCAACTAAATTTGCCACCAAAAAGCCTTTGAAGCTAAATTACAGTAACAGTAAGGATGACCAAAATTTGCATACTGAAGCAATTTCAATTCCACTCCATGAATCTAGAAATGTTAAGAGTGTTCCGATTGCATATTCATATAAACAGAAATACACGAATGATAATAAAACAATTGAAACATCAAATAAAGCTAATCTTATTATTACTACAATAAATGATAAAAAAAGTCGGATTCAAAATAGTAGTTTTGAAAATATTAAATATAACAATGATTATTTCAATAAATTAAATATTAATCAAAGTGAAAATTTAAAGAAATTGTCAATTAAAGAACCATATATTTATAATTCAAGATACACTTATAAGCAAAGAAATTCAAATCAACCAAATAAATTTGCAATTGTAGAAGTCGGTGACATTCAGCAACAATATGATGCTTTAACTAATTTGCCACAGAATTATATAGATGACGCTGAGGACATAACTAATGCCCCTTATTCAGAGAATGAAAACATAATATTAACATCTACATTGAAGACATTTACAAATGAAAAGGAATTAAATAATATGGAATATGTATTTATTCCACCACCTATTGAACAACCACTACCTTCAAAACGTAATATTGCAAGTATTATGAATGTTTACAAAGAAATCAAGACCAATGCTATAAAGGAGTCTAATGAAGAGCAGAAAAACAGTGACACTACCACAGAAGAGCCAACTACGTACTCTTACTCAACAGTAATCATGGAAAATGAAGAAGGGTCCATCAACAATTTAATGTATAATAAAAATATTGATCGTGGTGATATTCCTGAATATTAAGTGAAATGAATTTTACAAGTACTTTTAACAAGAATGAACGTTAGTGTAATTATTAGTTATACACATATATATATATATATATATATATGTATATATATATATATATATATATATATATATATATATATATATATCGTCAATCACTAAACCAATTTTGTTGAAATGAAAAAAAATTGTTGATAGATATTTGAGGACATTATTATATGTATATTTGAGGATAAAGAGGCAACTTTTTTCCACATATTAGCGCCTGAGGGGCAAAATAGGGTAAGAAATATTAATTTTGACATTTATACATTAACTAGCTGTTGCCTGCGACTTCGTTCGCGCGGACTTCGTTTACTCCGCACTGCTCCTCCCCTGTAGGTGACAGCGTGATAGTATGTAACCTATATGTTGATCCGACCTGTTAGTAATATTAATGAAAAAATATATACATATATATATATACATATATATATATATATATATATATATATATATATATATATATATATATATATATATATATATATATATTAGTTATAGAACGTTAATAAATATAATAGGTAAATATATTATAACAATTTTGTGTATTCTACCAAGTGGTATTCTACAAAGAAAAAATTAAATATAAGAAAACTTACTTCTGAAAGAAATTATTTAATTCAAAATTAAGGATATTATAGTAAGTACTTAATTATAATATTGTGACATAAAAATAAAATTTTAGACAAATATTTGTAAATATTTATTTTTTAATTTGTACATATTTATTACTCCACCTTAAATTACTTAAAAACTTAATATAGTCCGGGAGGAATCGGCGCATGAGTACCGAAAACTATTCCACCTCAATTTTTTTATGCGATCCTCTTCAAATTGCCCTACTGATGATATAAATGCATGTTGCCATGGGGCAACCCGGTGCCACATTGTTTAAACCGAAATTTTTTAAGCAATTGCAAGGAATTGTTATTTTTCAACCGGACAATTTTTTTTAATATTCTTTATTGAAATACCAATAAAAAAGGTCCTATGACTTTTCACGATAAAGTTAATATTTTTAAAGATATGAATTTTTAAAGGTTCGAAAAATCTCAAATTTGGGTACTTTCGACCCATGAAAAATATATTTAAAAAAAACATAATGTTTAAGTTATATTTTTTTTTAATTCTCTATACAGTAGTTAATAATATTGTTAATAGAGATTTAAAAAAATGTCAGTGTTTATATCTTTTTTTTAATTGTTAATTTCGCGCGCTCACAAGTATGCGTCGCTTACTGGACTTCCTGAAGATTTTCATTTTGTTTGTGTAGTTGTATTTCTCTTTTTCGACGATAAGTTGCACGTTGTAGTTATATATATATATATATATATATATATATATATATATATATATATATATATATGTATATATATATATATATATATATATATATATATATATATATATATATATATATATATATGTATGTATATATATATATATATATATGTGTGTGTCAAGCTTCACTATATCGTTTTCATTTTCACAAAAAATACATGATGGGATATCATCAGAATATTTTCTTTTCTTGGGAACAACTAAAAACGACATGACACTTACATTTATTGTAACGAAAAATCACAAAAACTAAAAATATATCCATCTAATAATGTTAATAATACACAAAATCACTGAAATGGGTGCAACAACGTTTAACAATATTAAATCTTGAACTAAATAAAAAATACTGAAAAACTGTAAAATGATGAGTAAAAAACAAAGAATGATCAGTTGAGAATCAACATGCACTAACTTGTATTTTTATTTTAAATGTTATATATAATCAATAATTTTGTCACAAGAACAAACGAAGATCTTAAGGTTTTATACAAAGAGGTTCAGTGATTTCATGTATTATTAACATTATTAGATGGATATATTTTTAGTTTTTGTGATTTTTCGTTACAATAAATGGGAGTTTCATGTCGTTTTTAGTTGTTCCCAAGAAAAGAAAATATTCTGATGATATCCTACCATGTATTTTTTGTGAAAATGAAACCGATGTAGTGAAAAAACTGAAGCCTGATACATATATAACTGTACAACGTGCAACTTATCGACGAAAAGATGAGGTTGCCATCCGATTTGAAAATTTGTTTAATTCTTCTCTTGACAAACAAACATTTTGTGGCACAGAACATGTTATGCAAATTACACAAGTGAAGAAAAAATTAGGCGAAGATAAATACAACTACACAAACAAAATGAAAATCTTCAGGAAGTCCAGTAAGCGACGCACACTTGTGAGCGCGCGAAATTAACAATTAAAAAAAAGATATAAACACTGACATTTTTTTAAATCTCTATTAACAATATTATTAACTACTGTATAGAGAATTAAAAAAAAATATAACTTAAACATTATGTTTTTTTTTAAAATATATTTGTCATGGGTCGAAAGTACCCAAATTTGAGATTTTTCGAACCTTTAAAAATTCGTATCTTTAAAAATATTAACTTTATCGTGAAAAGTCATAGGACCTTTTTTATTGGTATTTCAATAAAGAATATTAAAAAAAATTGTCCGGTTGAAAAATAACAATTCCTTGCAATTGCTTAAAAAATTTCGGTTTAAACAATGTGGCACCGGGTTGCCCCATGGCAACATGCATTTATATCATCAGTAGGGCAATTTGAAGAGGATCGCATAAAAAAATTGAGGTGGAATAGTTTTCGGTACTCATGCGCCGATTCCTCCCGGACTAATACTTTCACGAACGCAATCTTTAAGAAGAAAGTAAATGTGTATCATTAGATACAAAACAAGCAGAAGGATTTCCTAATGGAAAGAAAAGCCATCACCTATTAGTCTACTTCGCAAGTTGTAAATGGAAAAAAATAGAGAAAATGGTCGTAAAAATACGTGTTGCGTTCGATTCGGGATTATGTCTAGAAGACTCAAACTTTAAAGATATTTTATTTAGTCTATGGTTGAATTTCGATCATATGCAATCGCTAGTTAATAGCTGTTATTATCTGATTTAACTATTTAGGTTATGTAAGCGATTTTGTTGAACAAAAATCAATTAAACTAGCGTAGTGTAATAAACGACATCCTAAGTAGGAGACAGGGCTCCCAAGAGGCAGGTCCCGACATATCGTGTATTGTAATAGGCATTTAAATTTCAACTAATTCAGGCTTTAATGTGATCTAAGATCCATTCCATATATTCTATAACGTTTGTGTAAATTCCAGGTGAACTTGAACCGCACTTTATAGGTCCACGGGAAACTATCCCGTATTGAATGTAGCTGTAAATACTTTTATATTCTCTTTCAATAATGAATGGTCCACCGGAATCACCTCCACAAGAGTCTTTTTTCTCTTCTCCAGCACAAAATTCCAACCCAACAGAATTATTGTGAGAGTTTATTCTGGAATAAATAAGGTATTATGTTGGTATTCTGGAATTTTCGTTGTTGATAGAAGCACTTATCCGCACTAATGTTATAGTTTTAAGATAGACATTTATAATTAAGACAACTTGTAAATTTGCTCCTTGTCAATTAGTTAGTCTATACGATTATACTCATGAGGGCTCAGATTTAATCTCAAGGCCAATCAAAAGTATTTTTTAATTTTTTTTGAGCTGACACACAATGTAACTGTTGGGCATGTGAAGAAGTTTATTTTGATTATTGCAAGGAGCAAGCAATATGTATTATCACGTATCGCGATGTGTCTTGAGAGCGTTAGTTGTCGTGATTCCCACGGCTGCATTTTACAATCCTGATAACAATTACCCTGTTATTCTAGCAATAATCAGGACATGTAAAGCAGTCTTTACGTGTTTAGCCGAGCCACGGCGATTGTCTGAAGCTGATCTAAAGTTTAAACAATTCGGCTAAGACCATAGAACACTTATCACGATTTCCGGGTCAGGTGAAAGTGTTCTTGAGGATTTTCAAGATTTAAAAAAAAAATCAAATCGCAGTAGCAGCTGACTTAAAAATGCATGATGGCCTTTTCTGATATAAGATCAGATGGCAATAAATTATTATTATTTTAGGGAAATAAAATATTATTAACTTTAACATTTATGTGCGTTTTAGAAATTTCAGTGACTTCACGCCCGTATCTCTGAAGAGGTAGGCAGAGGTAAAACCAGTGCATCTAAGATTAGCCAAAGATAGTCTCAAAATGTGATAGGTGGCAAGCCTGTCATCAACCGGGCACTTATTCAGTCCCGGGCAACGTTGATTTTATCAGAAAACTAAAAAAAATACATTTTAGAATCGCTCCACTCGGGAAACGAACCTGAGACCTCATGTGGCCCTATACCGGATACCGATACAGATACCGGACTACTAGACCACAGTTTTTAATAAATATTCTGATTTGTATGAAGTTGCTAAAAATCTAAACTATCTATAGAGATGCCACAAGTTTGAGTTTGTCATGTTTCAATAATGTTCAGACTTACCCATTATAATAATTTTTGTTGCATGTACTATTCGTGTACAATGGAATATTGACTTTCAGCAGCACCGAAAATCCAGGATCCGTTTCTGTGACACCCCAGCCGGCAACCACACCTCGTTCGCCATCATTCAATGGTTTTCTTAATTCTTTTGCCACTGGCAAACACACTGGTTTAACATTTCCTAAATAAAAATAGCACATTAATAACTTAACATCAGGTTAGGCCTCTATCGGGATTGGCAGAGAGAGTCCTTGAAATATTTGTTTTTTTAATTTCCCACTACGTATCTATGTAGATAAGGAAGTTACTGATTTTACCGCAATTTTCGAAAATCGAGTTCACCAGATGTTCACGTTTTGAGGTTCTAGGAATCTTTTCCGACTATTTTCACGATGGCGTCAGTATGTCAGTATGTATGTATGTATGTGTGTGTACGTGTGTTTGTAACTTTTGAACGGCTGGACCGATCGAAACGCGGTTGATGGCATTCGATTGGATTCCGCTCAACTTAGATTTCGTGAAAATTTGAACCGATTCAGTCCAGGAGATTTTGAGAAATTTAAAAAAAACACCAAAAAATTTTGACGAAATGGTATTTTTTTAATATAACTTCCAGATTGATGTACCGATTGAGTACAAAAACTAATCAGCTCTCTATATCTATTAGCAGCAGCTATATCTATTCCACAAAAAACTACATCTAATACATAAATTGCATCAAAATCGGTTATCAATCAAAAAGCTGCGCTAGATCTAAGCCCACGGAAACACAAACCTAATCACAAATCTTGGCTAGCCTTTGAGGAAATTGTATTGTCGCATTCAACGCGTTATTAAAGAAATTAACCGCGAATCCGAGATCAAGACGGAAGAGTCGATCAAAAGTATGTAAGCCTCGACTACCACCCATAGAGATTCCTACCTTCGATGGAAACCCCTTTAACTGGCCCTTATTCTACGCGAGTTTTAAAGCTACTGTTCACGAAAATCCCGCGCTTTCTGACTCTGAGCGACTACATTATTTATTAAGTAAGTTGGTTAATAAGGCACGATTTTCGATCGCCGGTTTGACCCCCAACGTATCTAATTATAACATAATTTATAATAATTTAGTCAAAAATTTGAGAATAAATGTTCTCAAACTACCAAATATTCGGACAACATTTTTGATTTAAAATCTATATCTAACGCTACCGCTAATAATTTAGAGAATTTTATAGATAGATTCGTATCATCTGTCGCCGCATTGAAAAATCTGAACCTAAGTGATATGACAGATTTTATATTATTATATATTGCATTAAATAAATTTGACGCAGTGAGTATAAGGAAACTCAATTCCCTACGTTTAAAAATCTTGAATCATTTTTACGCGATCAAATTAATATATTTATTCACACCTCGCCAAATAAACCACATTTTTCACAAATAAACGCACCCCATAGGAGAAGTTCAGCTGAGCCACACGCACCGCATAAGAAGGGTGCAGCTGAGCTACCTCGTTTCACGCATACTTATATATCAACTTCAAATAATGACAGATCTTATAATAATGTCGCGAAGTGTTCACTCTGTAAGGAGAACGCAGTGCACAGCAATTTATATAAATGCACAGCGTATTCACAAATGAATCCACAAGAACGACTAAACGTAGTTCGTAAATTTAGAGGTTGCGTAAACTGTTTAAGCACTAGACATAGAGCACATGACTGTAAGTCATTAGTAGTTAATGACGTAAGTGTAAGTGTGAGTGTGAGTAAGAAGTGTAGCTTGAGATACCACACAATGTTACACTTAGAACGTTCAGACGCCGCAAAGCCGCATCCGTCTCCCGCATCCTCCTTAGAGGGATCTTGCGTACTCGCACCTGAAGCCAACTTGGCTACCCGCACTGACAAGGCTGTTTCAATACCTAGTACGCCAGCCATGTCAGGTATTGCTTTGAATTCAACTACTTCGCATTTAGGCAATTATACGCTTGAAAAAGGTCACCCAGGTGACTGCGATCTGCTTAAAGATGCTTTCGCTACGACGAGCACTGTACTTCTAGGCACTGCTCGCGTTATAATAAAGAATTGATACAGGGTTGATCATTTAGTACGCTGTCTGCTTGATAGTGCTTCTCAAAGCAACTTCATTACTCGCACTTGTTGCTTATGCTTGAGCTTGAACAATTTTCCATCTACAAACTCAGTGGTCCCGGTGGATCGATGGCTCGCTTAAAACTATCCGCCAGACAACTCGCATTCAATTCGCATCGCGCTTCGATTATTCCATCAAATGTGATTTAGAGGTTTTAGTGGTAGATAAGATCACAGGTTGTTTACCGACTGCGCATATTGACGCTTCTTCGCTTTCTAGCTTCGCTAATCTCAGACTAGCTGATGACACACTCGGCCTGGAGAAATAGGCATGGTCATTGGAGCTTCGCTATTCGCACATTTGATATTACCGCTTAAGGTAAAAAATTCGTCGGGTACAACACAAGCCCTCAAAACAACTATTAGTTACATAGTTGTTGGTCCTGCGCCTAACGTTAATATTAATTCCGCTTTCGCTGCTCCTGCCGCATCAGTCAGTTGCTGCTCCCTTACGACAAGCTCCTAGGACAACTTGGTGAGAAGATTCTGGGAGTTGGAAGAACTACCAGTGCCGCCGGCTGTAAGTCCTGATGACAGCGCCTGCGAATATATCTACCGTAGCACCACTAACCGCAGTTCGATTGATGGTAGATATACCGGTGGTCTACCCTTCAAAGAAGATCCTTTCAGACTAGGCAATTCTTTCGAATCCGCCATGAGACGTTTCCTGTGCCTCGAATGTAAGCTCGAAGCAGCGCCCCACTACAGACGAGCTTACGATAATGTAATCTGAGATTATATTGCAAAGGGATTTATTTCATCGGTACCGCTTGAAAATGAAGAGTTTAGAGGAGCTCCTTCCTATTTTATTGGACACCATGGAATATTCCGCGAAGAGAATTCTACCCCTCTTCGAATACCGGGAATATACTCTAGCGGGAAAACCAGCTCCGCGGTATCCCTCAACAATCTTCTCTATAATGGCGAGATTTTGTTATGAAACTTAATTAATATATTCGTGAACTTTTGTTTGTTCCCTGCACTGGCGGCCGATATCCGTCACATGTTTTTATGCATCTCGATGAGAACCTGCGGTCGCAGATTCCAACGAATCCTTTATAGGTTTAATCCGCAAGATACGCTTACCGCTTACCAACCGCTTACCGCTTAGTGACTCTAGGCCGGCGTATCGAGTGTTGTGAGTAGGTAACCTTCTTAGTTTGTGGTCGGTGACAGTATCCGGGACGTAACTGGCCGCGGCTCTCGCCAAAGGGTTTGGGATTCTCATCGATTTTCGAAGTTGCGTTTTGTCATCTCTTTAGACGTGATCTTGGATTCTAGATGAGCTAAGAGATGAGTAAAGCAAATGTGTTAAATTTCATTTATGTAGGATAAATAGGTTTTAAGTTCTGGAGGGGTCAAAAGTAGCTCGAAATAGTTCATGTAATGTATGGCTGCTGTGACGTCAGTTCCTTCTTCGTATTTGGTTGGATACGCATCAGTCTATCTTGGTACTTACACTGGTATGTTATATCTGCTACTTATACATTTTTATATTCAATGTCAATAGGAAAAAGCTGTATTTCACCTACAAGAGAGATGTCTGCTTATTTGCTATCGTATGCTATAAGAAAACAGTTATCTACCCTTGCTTACTTACGACACGATACGAAATGCTACGTGAAATGATTCACGCACAACAGGCAAGACTTTCTCCATGTCAATTATTATTTTCCTTATTCTTATATGGTCGCTTTATGACCCGTGTTTTTCAAAACATGACCATGACCATTGGAAAGTGACTCAGAAGTAAATGTTATTTTTATTGCCAATTAGTCTTACTATGTTAGATGTTAGAGGTAATGACTTAAATAATGAAATAACTGAACCACATTTTTTTCTCAATTTGAATATTTTAAGCAGGGTATCATTAGAATATCAATATGATTTTGCCCTTAAGATGTATGAACAATAAAAAATGAGTGTAACTTACGATGCGAAAAATCGATCGGTCGCCGAAGACGTAACAGTGCAATGTCGTGCTTTGTAACTGGCGGCAGGGAATAATCTTCGTGTACTATAGTTTCTTCAACATACAGATCCTAAAAATAACAAAGTATTTATTTACTATTATAAAGGAACAAACAATTGTAAAAAACATACCCGCGCCGGTTTCATTGCAGGGACGGACGGACTGAATCCAAAGTATACAGGCGCTCCAAAGAGTATGCAATCACTACGTATTTAGGAGCTCTAATTAATCATTTAGTTGATGTGAAACATTTGTTGGCGTGCCTTGGTAGTGCAAGCATTCCGAACATATACTAATATCGTATTAAATGAAAGTGTTATAGAGATGCTTAACGGCGAGAACTTACGTCATTCCTGTACCTCTTGCATACACACTGTTATTTTGAAATACGGAACAATTATGAAATATTTTTCATTTAATTATGCCGTATTTATGATCTGTAACAAAGTGTTAACTTATGCATAATATCCACAGAGATCGATATTTCATATACTAAATAGTTTTAATATTCCAAAATATCAAAACTATTAGTAAACTATAAAAGAAACTGACGGCATGATGACACAATTTTTCATGTTATAAGATAAACTAACGAGCACATGGCTTATTAATGGCTCAAGGCTCAGATACAATTTTAGACTAATCTCTGTTATATATAGTCTGAGAAAATATTAAAAATAATATTCTACACTAGCTGACCCGGCAAACGTTATTCTGCCTTTTTAACTACTCTTATTTTTTTTTCTATATTTTCTCACCTTTTTTTACATCATAAGATAATATATAAAGCAAACAGGCAGATGGGTATCCTGATGGAAAGAGTCAACCATCGCCTATAGGCACCAAAGATGTTAATGGTGCGTTGCTATCTTGTGGCGAGGTCTAATGTGATATGCATAAGTTTACCGGCTACCTTACCCTTCAAACCGGAACACGACAGCGACAAGCACTGACGCTATTGCGGCAGGAATAGGTAAGGCAGTGGTACCAGAAAATGCAGAACTCTACTACCTAGTAGCCGTTCTCGAGTTTTAGCGAAACTAACGAACAGCAAGTTGTTCTGCCATTTTAACTACTCTTATTTTTTCTACATTAACCTTCCCTGGACTTTTCAAAACCAAAATACACACACACACATATATATATATATATATATATATATATATATATATATATATATATATATATATATATATATATATATATATATATATATATATATATATATATATATATATATATATATATATATATATATATATATTTAAAACAACAGCACCAGTTATAGTGAAGCGAAACTTTTTTCAAACATACATTGTTCAGTGTTGTGGCAAATGTGCGAGTACTTATAACTGTTGTTGTTGTGTTTTTTTATAAGAATGACATCTGGCATAAGCTTTAAAACTGATATATGAATGATAACGCCTTTAGTGTTCAGAAACGTCGTTGAACTAGTCCTATGAGGAGAGCTTATTTACTATTCCATAATATAACAAAATCTTCAAGATAAACATTTGGCTTTTTACGGTAAAGAACTTAACCTGTTTGTGGGTCTCGCAGATAAGGTTTGGAGGTACGCCTTCGCAGTCTCTTTTAGTTTGTATGTTATGCTCGCCGACTCTCACTCCAATAATATTCTTGTTTAGAACGCAGTGCGCTGCTGTTAGTATATATCGTTCGGAAATAATGCTCCCTCCACAGAGAAATTGTAGTCCATTAGCTGTTAACATTAAACATGAGAAATAAGATTCTAAAACTCTAAAAAAAATTCTTTATGAAAGTATTACGGTTTTTAAAGTTTACGGATAATTACACAGTATTTGCTTACATAAAAAAAGTCAATCGTTATATTCCTATTCAAAATAATTTCCTCAAATCCACATTTTAAAATCGACTTTTTTCGTTTGTGATAGTAACATAATTATCTGTTATTTTTTATAGAAGAAGGAGCAAAGGGCCGAAATTTTCACCTGATGGTAAGTGAATATCTATGGACAATCGCCATATCAGCGGTATTGCAGTTGCATTTCGACCTTTTAAGAATGAGTAAGCATATTTTTTAAGAGATCTTGAAGTCGTGTGTATTCGAAAATACTGCTTCTGATAATTGATTCCACAAAGGAGTAGTACAAAAAGTACTAGTCTTTAGTGGAATTTATTATACATTACATATTATTACAAAGGCTCAGAGAGGGGAGGAGGGGTTTAATTTTGCCCAGACGGTCGATTACGAAATTAATTAATTTAAACAATTCGTCTAAACATTCCTCAAGATAGTTGGATTAAAAATTTATTTTTCGATTCACTATTACTGAAAAATATACACTTTACATGCTTGAATTTCATCCAAATAAGTAATAAATCAGTTGTTTGGGCCCGAAGCAAGCCAGGTATTTGAAAACGCGTAATTTTGGGACGGAGATGGCTGTGATCTTACGAAAAAAAAACGATCAAACGCCGGGAGTAGTTACTTATTTGAAAAAAAAACTTTTTATTAAATAAACCGTTTTTTTAAAATAAGTAAATGCTATATACATAAAAATTATTTTATGTATATAGTATTTACTACATACATAAAATATTGATCTTATTTCCGTGCTTGAGAACACGTTTTAAACTTTTGAAAATTTGTACACAAAATATTTATAAATGAAAACTCCAAAATAAAGATATTAGATATAAAAACTATGTAATAATAATAAAAAGAACATTTGAAATTGGGCAGTCACGCCACTCTCGTCAGAAACAGCTAATATAACAGATATTCTTGGTTCAAGTTGCATTTGTCTCTAGATTTCACAAGTATCTATTTTTTAATCTCTCGCCCTTAATGTTCCCTCTTAACGACCATTATTAGTAAATAACAACTGTAGTGGCTGTTAGCCTGTAGTGAATATGGAATATGCAGGCAATTTTTTTATTTTTTTTATTCAATATTCACTTCATTTTGATATAGAAAAAAAATAAACATAGCTGTAAGAGTAGTAATTATTTTTTCATAAAATCTTAAAAATATTGGTTTAATTTGACAAGTTCAAACGCTCCTATTTCTCGCGCGTTTGAGGCGTGACGTCATAGGGCACGTCCTGTCAGTTTATTGTTTGCATTGAGAGTTAGTTTAATAGTTAACAAGGTGTTTTAGTTTAAATATCGCGTAATAATCATGGCAGAAGAAAAAAAGCCATTTTATAGATATTGCATGGCACCAATGTGTCCGAACACTATAAAAAGTACACCAGATAAAGTTTTTTTTGCTGTTCCAAGAGATCCAAACATACGTAAACAATGGTGTAAGGTTATGCGAAGATATACAAAGTTCACTAGTTGTTGAATTTCGAAAAGAGCTACAAGCAATCAATAGCAAATACAATGAACTTGACATCTTATGCACAAAGTTACAAAATGAAAATGAAGATCTCAGAAAGAACTATGAAACTTTGCAAACAAAATCAATGGAGGATCGCGACAAAATATCAGAACTACAAACTCACATAAATAAACAGCAACAATGGGCGAGAATGTCTAATATTGAGGTTGTTGGTCTTATCGAAACCCGAAATGAATCAGCTGTGGACTTGATTAAGGCGATTGCTAAGCGTGCGGGCGTCGTCTTACAGAATAGTCAGATTGAATCTGCGTATCGTGTCCAGCCAATGCGAAAGGTCGAAGACAGGCCAAAACCGATTGTTACAAAGCCACAAACCAGGATGCTGAAAGATCAAATCATCGCGGGACTTCGTAAGGCAAACGGCATTTCAACTCGTGATGTGGGGTTAGGAGGTGATAACAGGAAATTCTTCGTTAATGAGCACCTTACCCCCGAAAATAAACAACTTTTGAGCTCCGTAAAAATCCGTGCTAAAGCTAAATCATACAAATTTGTCTGGGTTAGAAATTGCAATATTTTTTTAAGAAAAAACGAGGAATCTCCTGTTGTTACTATAGCATCAATAAAAGATCTACAGAAGATAACCTAAATATAATAATAGTATGTATAATTGTTTTCAAGTTTTTCAAAAATTGTGTGTGCTGTCTCATGTATCAGTTACATTTAAATACTTACACAGAATTTACCCAAATTTGTTCCATCAATATACACGTATTAACAGTCAAAACATATACAATAAAAATACGATACACATACAACACTAACACTATTATATTATATTACCTATGTATCAATAAATCTCTGGCATATTATTCTCTCAGTCTGCATCGCCATAAACACAGCGTGTAGATATATTGTAAATGTACCCGTGCTAGTACTAAAACACAATAAAAAAACACACTATCCTCACGGCTAGTGCCAGCGAGCGAAATTATTGTTATTTTCATACCCAATGTAATTGGTCTTTATCTTTATACACATCTATATTCTATAATATATATTTATTTCAATAATAATATGCAATCACTAAAGGACATTTTAAACATATTTTGTTTTTATTTATGTATATATTTTAGTACTCTTAACTACGGCATAAATGCATTTAAATAAGATTTACTAGGTGATAGAGTTCTGCATTGTCTCGTCCGGGTCTGGTACCACCGTCTTACCTATTCCGGCCGCAATAGCGTCAGTGCTTGTCACTGTCGTGTTCCGGTTTGGAGGGTAAGATTGCCGGTAAACTTATGCATGTGGCATTAGACCTCGCCACAAGATAGCAACGCACCATTAACACCTTTGGTGTCTATAGGCGATGGTTGACTCTTTCTATCAGGAGACCCATCTGCTTGTTTGTTATCTTATGATATAAAAAAAGATAACATTATTCTACCAAAACGTTCGTGGCTTACGCACAAAAACACACCAGTTTAGGCAAAATATACTTACGCACAATTACGATATCATACTAATTACAGAGACGTGGCTAAGCGGTGGTTTTTATTCTAACGAACTATGCGATGATCGGTATGATGTTTATAGGTGTGACAGAAATAAAAGCACTTCAACTAAAAAATTTGGTGGAGGTGTTATGATATGTATAAAACGCAGCACACGCGCAGGAGAGGTCTGACTGGGTGTGCGACAATGTCGAGTGCATTTGGCTGACTGTATCAGCTAACGCGCTTCGTACCGACGACAAAAGAAACCTACATATATGTCTCGTATATATACCGCCCGACAATCTGCACGTATCAAGGCTCGTATCGTTTACTAACTTGCTTGTAAATATTTTGCCCTCTAATACTAACGACAGCTTTATTATAGCGGGCGATTTTAACTTAGAGAATGTGGGCTGGTCACTTGCGGGCCCTGTATTTTATAAACGTGGTTCGGTCGAGTTACGAGATTCTGCGGCAGGCTTTATCGAAATGTGTAGTATAGATGGTATACGTCAGCAGAACTTTTACACTAATAGCTGTAATAATATTTTAGATTTATTGTTTAGTGATACAAATTTAGAAATTTCTCGTTCAGAAAATCCCCTTGTATCTGAAGATTCATTCCATCCATGCTTAGAAATAGATACGTTGGAACTTACAACACCATGTTTAAAGTCTAAGACAGTAACTAGGTATAATTTTTATAAAGCGGACTATAATAACCTAAATAATTAATATTCCCAAATCGACTGGAATAATTTGTTAAAGGGTGAAATATAGACGAAATTGTTCGACAGTTCTATTTTAAAATTCACAAGGGAATTGATAAATTTGTTGTTGAATGGCATTCTTCATCCCTAATACATATAATTCGTGACAAGTTAAGAGCACACTCTCGTCGGAAATCAAGTAAAAATCCACGGGACTACCACGAGTTTTCCATTTTACGGGCAAGGCAAAAAAGAGTAAAGTAAAAATGTTATAATTCGTATATTGAGAAAATTCAGGTTACTCTAAAAAATGACCCCAAAAAAATTTGGACCTATATTAAATCCTTAAGGAATAATAAATCTGGTTATCCTAACACGCTAACTCTTGGAAATACTACACATAAGAATGAACTTGAAGTATGCGAAGGTTTTAATTGTTTTTTTAAAAGTGTTTTCCAACAACCCGCCTTATCTTATAGCTGTAACTTACAATCTTACGAAGAACCTGTCGATACTATGTATAATCTTAGTGTATCAGAAGAATATGTTTTAAAGGCTTTAAAATCATTAAATCCAAATAAAGGGCTAGGAAGTGACGGTATACCAGCTATATTTGCTAAAAATTGTGCTGAAAATCTCGCTAACCCACTGCACAAAATTTTCACTCATATCTTACCCAGATATTTGGAAAGATGCAAAAATCGTACCGGTTCACAAAAATGGTTGGCGATCTAGAATTGAAAATTATCGTCCAATTTCAATTTTGAACACATTTAGTAAAGTTTTTGAAAAAGTTATGTACCGCACAATATGTTCAATAATTTATAAGTCAATTCCAGAAGAGCAACATGGTTTTATGAACAAACGATCAACAATAACAAACTTGACCGTTTTTACAGACTACATATTACGGAGTATGGATGAAGGAGCGCAAGTAGATGCGATTTACACAGATTTTGAGAAAGCGTTCGATAGAGTAGATGACATCATCTTACTCCACAAGTTGCAAGCCTTAGGAATTCGTGGAGATCTTCACAGATGGTTTTGTTCTTACGTATCTAAGAGAAGGCAATTTGTGGTAGTTGGCAATGCCAGAAGTGACTATATTACTATCACCTCAGGTGTACCACAAGGTTAAATTTTGGCGCCTTTACTAAACAATGCGTATCTGTTCGATATTAATACTTGTCTAATTATTTAATGTTTGCTGATGACAAAAAAGTATATTTGAAAATACGTAACAAACAAGACTGTGACAATATCCAGAATGATTTAACTAACCTTAATAATTATTATATAAAAAATAGGATATCAATAAATACGTCAAAATGCCTCCAAATTACATTTACTCGTAAAACAAAACCCATTGAACATTCCTATTACATAAACAACTGTGCTATAAAAAAAGTTACATCAGTACGCGACTTAGGCAAAGACTCGAAAATGTCATTTAATGAACGCATTGATATGATTATTGATAAAGCATACAAATAGTTAGGATTTGTCAAACGTGTCAGTGAATACTTCAGAGACTTAGATTGTATTAAGATTTTATATTTTACTTTTGTTAGGAGTATATTAGAATATGCTTGCAGTATCTGGTCACCATGTTACACAATGAACATTGAAAAAATAGAGTCAATACAGCATAAATTTGTAAAATTCTTATGTTTTAAATGCTATAAACACTTTGAATCATATTCTGAAGCATGTAACTATTTTAAAATAGACACACTAGAATTAAGACGAAGGCAATATGATATGATCTTGCTGCAAGATCCACGTTTCCACGATTTCACGTTCCCAATGTAACCACCAACTATGCACAGAATTCTGTCATGTGTCGTTTAGCCCGAACGTATAATAAATATTATTCAACTTTAGATTTATTTTCACTATCTAAGAATGTCCTTAAGAATGAAATTAAAAAAATACATCGCTCGTACATATAACTAAATATTATGTTTCTATCTTATTTCCTTGCGCTTTGAGGCTCTTACAAACATACACAAACACACACATATATATATATATATATATATATATATATATATATATATATATATATATATATATATATATATATATATATATATATATATATATATATATATATATATATATATATATATATATATATGCACATATTTATGTATATAATGTCTGTATTGTATATGATAATACATTAATAGATGTATTTCAACGAGGATATTTTTCAATCACAATCATTGTATCTATAACTTAAACAATTTAATCTTGTATTGGCCATATTTTTTAATTTATTCTTGGTGTTAATGTTAATTGTATCGCTGTTTGATTACTAAAATAAATAAAGATAATGTATCTCTAATATCGCGCCAACATTGTTGTGAAGATCATTTTAATGTAAGTATAGTAATTATATTTGGACAAATAACATCGTGTAGTTCTTGTAGAAATCCCTAGGTTACAGAACTTTCTATAAGTTTATAACCTTATTTAAGTATGTCATAACATCTTAGAAGATTATTCATCTAAGCTCTGCATAGACTTAAAAAACTATTTTCTATGTACCTATATGTAAAGTTATTTATTACTAGGTGTTGCCTGCGACTTCGTCCGCGCGGACTTCGTTTACTCCGCACAGCTCCTCCCCGTAGGTAATAGCGTGATAATATGTAGCCTATATGTTGACCCGACCTGCTAGTAATATTCATGCAAAATTTGAAGTAAATCCATGCAGTACTTTTTGAGTTTACCCCGGACATACATACAGACAAACAGTCAAAAATTCTAAAAACTATATTTTTGGCTTTGATATCGTTGCAGATCACGCCCCAAGTATTCTTTTAAAAAATATTCAATGTACAGTTTTGACTTTTCTACGATTTCATTATATGTCTAGATTTCTACTTAGGTATTAGTCCGATAAAAAGAGGATTTAATTTGCCATCTTAAAGGCAGGCCTGCATTTTTCAATATAAGTTTATTTTAGCTTACATTTAAAGGATTTATAGTTAAAAAATAATTAAAAACCACCCCAAAAATCACTTTTTTGAAAATATCTCAAAGACGTGAAAAGATATAAAAAAAGGTCCAAACAAAAAATGTAGGGTATAAAATTTCCTATAAAAACGTCCTGATTCACTTTTAACGTTATTGCAATAGAAACCGAGATATTTGCAATAAACGATCGAAATTTATTGCTCAGCTGGGTGGCATATTAAAAAAATTACAAAAAATAAAAAAATGATTTTTTAATTTTTTTTTAATTTACATCTACAAAGATTAACAAATAATCTGAGAGATTTAGTTTTTTTATTTAAAAAAGTTATAAACACAGACATCGATTTATTGGTTTTATTGATTGGTCTCACACCAGCAAAGGATAACATTTTCTTTTATAAGCTTACCAGTTCGAAAAAATCTAGTAACAAATTATGCTCCAATTCTGATAATAAAAATTTTAAAGATTTTATATTATTTGCTCACGCTTTTGCAGGCTGTGACACAAGCAGCGCTTTATTTGGGAAAGGTAGAAAAAAAATAATCAAGATTTTAGAAAAAAATGAAGAAGCACGAGCATTATCAGAAGTGTTTAGTAATCCTGTTAGTAGTGTAGAAGATTTACAAAATGCAGCAACTTCATTTATTTTTTATTTATATGGACATCATGATGGAAAGTTAACACTTGAAAAACTACGTTATAACATTTTTGTTACTTTGACTACGCAAACTAAGACTGAAAAATCGACTGGCAAGTTTACCTCCTACATCTTCAGCATTACTTCAACATAGTAAACGGGGTTTCAAATCAAATTCAAAAATGGCAGGGAAGTAATCTTCAGCCTGAAGAATGGGGATGGAAACGATTAAGTCGTTTGATGTTTGTTGACGATTATGTTGATGATTCCGATCATGACAACTAATCAACCGGCTCCTGAAGATTTCTTAAAACAGGTAATTTGCAATGTATTATTATTTTATGATTGATTCCGTACATTTTAATTAAAATTTGCTTGTTGAAACTATATTTTCAGATGTTCTGCAGTTGTAATACCAACTGTGCGACTCATCGATGTGGGTGTCGAAAGCTGGGTTGCGTTGTTCATAAGTCTGAAAGAATTGTAGTGGAATTACTTGTAATAACGCACAACCAGTTTCAATGAGTACTGTTGATGAAGAAGACATCAATGACTTATCAGCCAAAACTTTGGTAGATTATGATTGTACCACACAAGTTCAAAACTCTACTGATAATGATAGACATCAAGAAAATGTAAGCGATCGTGATATGTCAGACCTTGATGAAGACTTGGCGCAACATCTAGAAAATCAACAAAAGCAGAAGTGGCTGATTATTCGTAATATTTTGAATAACACTGAATCTGATGAGGATTCTGAAGAAGAAAGAGTTCTAGATTATAATGATTTCTAATATCGAAAAGAATTTTTTACTTAAATAATGTTTAAATGTAAGATATAAAAACTATCATTGATATTTTTGGTCTCACAATGCTGTAAAGTATACTTACAATATAACTACATATAATATATACACTTACAATAAAACTGTATTTTTTTACTTTTGTGTTTTTTAAGTAAAAAAAGTTATTTTTAAATGACACATCGTAATGGTGCTCGGAATTTCTTAATCATCTATGTCTCTCTAAATAAGTGTCCATAAAATACCAAAAATTTTAAGCGTACTAATGTTTTAAATAATTCAACAGCTTTAAAATTAACGAGTTATGAAGTAAAAAAATTAATTCTTTGATTTCAATTCTTTTCACTGCCAATTGGTTTAAAAATAAATTACAATTTTTATAAATGTATTGAAGATAAAAATAATATTGTTAAATAAATTTTCAGCAAAGTTTTGTCATTAAAAAATAATATCATTTGCTTTGAATATATTAAAGTGAGAATATAACTATAAAAAAATTTATAATCATAATTATTCTTATTACTATTATACGTGCGACTCGTCTGAAAATGTTTTTTTTTAATTCTAATTATACAATAATCATTAAGCTATACAGTGTTACCCGATTTTTTAACAACTTGAAAAATTACATCAACTTCAAATTATAAATTAAAAATTATCATCAAAGTTTGCAAATATTTTTTCATTATAAAAGTTTAAAAGATTATTTGTATTCTATAAATATTTCAAGTGCTATTTTTGGAGTAGGTAATTGAAAATAAAAATCACATTTGATTGTCCATTGACTCTCATTAATAACCTAGCTTTCTAACATGATACTAACTCCAAGTTCAAGAAAAAAAAATTAAAGCATTGGTTGTTTTGCTTCGGATTATTTAAAATTGTGAGAACTTTTGCTGTTTCATTATTTTTCAATTGTTAAGAAATTTGAATTAGCTAAGACTTCCTTAAGTATGAAATTATTGTTTACAAATAAAATCTATTATTACTATTTATTATTATTATTGATATAATCGCGGGAGGAGATTACTGCGGCCCAGCTGTACGTATATAGATGTGCGCATGTGCGAGTTGGTTTGGGTCATGCGCATGCATCTGGTTGCTCAGAGTATAAGAGTAACAAGGACAAGCTACATATATTTCTCTCGCTTTCTACCGGGAGAACCAGAGGCGTAAAATCAGGGGCAATTTATTTTTCAATAGATGAACAGAACAGGTAAAATCTCAGGTAAATGTATACTTTTATGAGGATATAAATGTCGAGTCTTTGATAAAAATGTTAAAATAACGTAGATTAAAAAAAAATAATTTTCAATTAAAAAAAATGCGTTAAAAATACAATTGTTTATAACTTTAAAAAAAAGTAATTAAATCTCTCAGATTATTTGTTAAGATTTGTAGTTATTTAGATAAAATGAAACAATGTGTTGAAATTTCAAAAGTATGTGGCAATCATCAAAAAATATTTACTTCAAGTTATTGCTATAGTAACTGTGGAATACCACAGGGAAGTGTTTTAGGGCCCTTGCTTTTTCTAATTTATATTAATGATCTCCCAGAAATTATCGAACATGAATCATTCTTATTTGCAGATGACACTACCCTCCTTATTAAATATAAAAACAAAAATCTTTTAGTAAAAGAAACATCTGAAACCTTACTTAAAGTTTCAGAATGGTTTAAAAGCAACAATCTGAAAATTAACCTGAGTAAAACAAAAATAGTTGAATTTCAAACATATTACAGTAATAATATCAAAAGTTCAAACATATTTTTTAACAATACCAATATAGAAAATACAGATAATACTAAATTTCTAGGAATATTAATTGACAAACATTGTAACTGGAAAGCACACATTGATTCCCTTTGCAATAAAATTTATAGAGTTGTGTATGTTTTAAGAAGAATAAGAGAAATAGCAAACTTAAACGCTACCTTGTTAGCATATCATGGATATATCTCATCTGTATTGCAATACGGAATCCCCATTTGGGGAAACTCAGTAGATTTAATCAAAATATTTAGAATACAAAAGAAATATATACGTGCAATATGTAATGTGAATCAACTTTATTCTTGTAAACCGCTTTTTAAAAAACTTAAAATACTACTATTGCCTTGTCTTCATATCCTAGCGGGATGCGTGTTTGTAAAAAAACATCAACATTTGTTTAAAACAAATGCTGAAGTATTAGGTAATACATATTTTAGGAATAGTGAAAAACTACATGTGCCCAGCCAAAGACTCCACATTTTTAAAAGAAATACCTATTGTATGGCAATTAATATATACAATCTTATTCTTGATAGTCTTAAATCCTTACCTCTTAATAAATTCCGCAAACAACTATTTGATTTACTGCTAGACAAATCTTATTATAATGTAAATGAATTTCTTGCTGATAAAATTAAGTATTAATCTAATAAATCTTTTATTGTATAATTATAAAAAAACGTTGTAATTAATAAATTTAAATTAACATGAATTAGAAATTACTCTTTTTAAATTACAAGTATGTTGATTTATGAAATCGTATATTAAAAAATGTAATTTATAAGGTAGATCATGTTGATAAATATACATTAAATTGTACAACTTAACTAAATTGTTACAAATTATCTATTATTTTTCTTCTGTCTTTAAACTTTGTAAAATATCAATATTTTAATTAAACAAAAAATGAATTTTGTAAATTATAGAAATAAGTTGTGATGTGAAATAATGTTTGTAATTGTAACATGTAACTATAATTTAAAAAAAACAAGCCCGCTGAGTTTCTTCCGCCGGATCTTCTCAGTGTGTGGCCGCGTTCCGATTCGGTAGTAATTGTAAAAAATCGACTCACAACATTTTTAGTTTAATGATAAATAATTATAATTTTAAAATATTTGCACACCATATCATGGTAGAATATGTTGGTAACTTAATCAAATTTTAATAACTTGTAACTCCCATATTCTGGCAAATAAATTATTTCTTTCTTTCTTTCTTGTACTAACTTTTCTTACGTGCTAAGCTACGTGCTGTAGCTGTTTGAGCACCCATCAATTATCCTGATCATTTAGAAGGAGATAGGTTGGCAAGATAATCCACCATACCATACCGCACAATGGCCCGCAGTGTGTCTAAATGCAATATAGGCTGCTTTCATAGATAATTTAATAGTATTACGAGTATGTATTTATTGACAGTGTTATGTATTTATGTCCATATCAAGGCTCTCTATTGACTTGTTAGTATTTAAATTTAAGGAAAGACTTACCTATTCTGTAAGATAAAAGTGTCATCCATGGCAGTTCGTAAATACCGACATCTGTGCCACCGATGATACGCACCTCGTCTATGTTGTTTACACACGTATCTGGGAGTAGTTTAAGATTTGAATGGGATTCTATAGCGTCTTTTTCTTTGAACTCAGAACAGCAGAACTGCAATCAAACTGATTCAGTTAAAATCACTAGCTCGCATTATCGATTTTAAAACTGGATACATTCGTAGGATGTATTTATTATTCAGTTTCTTTTTAAATTGAAAGCGAAGCTTTTTTATGATTAAAAAAAGAGGCACGTAAATCGGTTCAGAAATCGCGGCAAAATCGGTGTACATATATAAAAAAATATACCGGCCGAATTGATAACCTCCTCCTTTTTTGAAGTTGGTTAAAAATCTGTATACCGGTTGACTCTGCAAGCCATCCCTAAAATTTTCCACGAAATTGAGGTATTCTAAGTTCAAAGGGACGAGAACTATACCTAAGCATAGATTTTTAAAGTAGTAGTTTGATTTTTGAAAAGTAGGTAGGTATATTTTGAAAACCTTGATCGAATTTGATCTTTTGAATGGCATTTAAAGCAATTTTTGAGCTTTTTAAGTACTAAAATATTGTAGAAGGTCGAAAAATGATTGAAAAACCCTCTAAGTTATGTCGAAAAACACTTTTTTTCAAAATTTTTCGTAAGCGTTAACTCCCGAATGAATAAACCGACTTTGATTCAATTTATGTATTAGACGCAGTTTTTTAAATAAAAGAGCTGATTAGATTTTGTACTCAATTGGCACATTACTTTGGAAGTTATATTTAAAAAAAATACTGTATCACTGAATTTTTTGAGGTTTTCTAAAAATTTCTCAAAATATTAATCCAGGTCCAGCCGTTCAAAAGTTATAAAATGTTACATACACACACATACACATTCATACATATATACAAACGTACTGACGTCATTGTGAAAATAGTCGGAAAAGGTCTGTAACGGGTACGATTACCCGTTACATTCCGATTTCCGGTTACGATTATCAATCCCAGTGGGACAGCACTAACAGGGTTGCGCCGGCATTGGAATGGTTTCCTCCCCCCGCTTAAGGGTATATAAGCGAACCGCGCCGCCCACGCGTTTTCACGAGTGCTCTCCGACCTAACGTGCTCTCCGACTTATCGTTGGTAGTTCCCTCGGGTCTACCCATAAGCATCTTGAACAGAATTAAGGAAAAAAGGAGTTTACGACGCTTATGGCAAACCACCAGATGTCCATCCCTAAAGACCAAGCTAAACAGGCTCATGGAGGAAGTGAAAACTGATCTCAAGCGCCACGCTACTGAAAGTTGGGAAATCCGTCTCTCAGAAGCAAAAGAAGACTTGTCTTCCTTCCACCGAATGTGTCGCCGGCTCACTAGGAAGCCAGAACCAATCCGCCCACTCCGTCACGCAGACGGTACACCCAGGTACCGAGCGGAAGACCGACATTTTCGCCAACCACCTGGAGGATCAGTTCAGCCCAAACCCGATCGCAGACCAAACTCTCACCGCGGAGATAGAAGAGTTTCTCAAAGATTACCTGGCAACAACCCCAGTGATATCAGAAGACCCCATAGTTTTTACACCAAACATGGTACGCAGCCAAATTAAAAAGACCAAACCACGCAAGGCACCGGGCGTGGATGCCATCACGAATAAGGCCTTACTACACCTACCTTTCCGCACCGTAGCAGCAATTGCTAGACTTTATAACGGCATCCTGCGTACCGGTTAATTTCCCGAAATATGGAAGACCGGACGAGTAATAATGTTACCCAAGCAGGGGAAAAATATTACCCTGCCTGCAAGCTATAGGCCAATTACCCTGCTTCCTACAATGTCCAAGGTCTTTGAGAAGCTCGTCTTATAACACATTGATCGCCACTTCAGCCCACGTCCCGAACACTTTGGTTTTAGGGCTGAACACAGCACGGTCCTCCAACTGACCAGGGTTCTGCACATCCTTATTGAAGCTCGGAACAAGAAAGAGCAAGCTGCCGCGGTCCTGCTAGACATGAAAAAGGCCTTTGACCATGTCTAGCACGACGGCCTAGTCTTCAAACTAGCAAAGACAGAAGTTCTCAGAAGAATAGTCAGAATTATGCACTCTTTTCTGGCAGGCAGAAAATTCCAAGTGGTAGTGGAAAACACCATTTCAATACTGTGGAACATCACAGCTGAAGTTCCACAAGGCAGCTGTCTCTCACCATCGCTGTATTCCGTCTACACGAACGACATACCGGTGGGAGACGGCTGCCAACTAGCACTGTATGCTGACGATGCAGCATATATCTCCACATAAATTTCTGCAATCATTTTTGCCAAGAAAATCCAAGCTAGCTTGAACCTACTCCCCGACTGGCTGTCCAAATGGCGCCTGATAGCCAACGCGGGGAAAACGCAGGCGCTCCGTCCTAGGAGCCTAAAAAGAATACCAGACCTCACCCTGAATGGTCAAACCATCCAATGGACCACAGCAGTCAAGTACCTTGGAGTGACAATTGACTCAAGACTTACCATGGCTCCTCACATCAGAGACATCATAAGCAGGACACGTATGGCTATGGCAGCCTTACGACCGATTATCTCATCGACACTCCCCATCAAGATCAAACTGGGGTGTTCAAGACATACATCAGGTCAAGACTTACCTACGCAGCCGCTAGCTGGTACAACTTGACATCTCCATCATTCCGCAAAGTCCTAAAGCAACAGCAAAACCTAGCGCTGCGTAGGATAGTGAACGCTCCCAGATTTGTCCAAAATGCAGTCATACAGCGTGATCTTAAAATGGAAGACCTCGAAGAATTCATTCGGAGAGTTGCAAGAAGGATGTACGAACGCGCCGATTCGCCGTCCCAGCCCCACATCCAGAGCATAGCCCCTTACCACTCGCGTCCTCCTGACGCTAAACCCTTCCCAAGGGATTAAATCATATCAAGGGATTAAATCAATCTTATAGAGCCCATTTAATTTTTCGTACCCCCCCTACCGCCAAAGTCGCTGCCGCGGTCGCTGATTGCCTTGCTCGGCTTCCCCCACGGGTCTAATCGGATATGGTTGATCGCCTGCGGTGGCGAGAAGAACTCGGGAAGGAGGGTACAAATTTTTCCCATACAGATGACCAAACCACATAGATATCTATTCTTCTCATAATGAGATAACCGCTATCCCATAACTTTTACTCAGTTTCTGAAATTTCCAAGGGTGTACAAAATCTACTCCAACGACCTGGTAGTATTTATTTCCAGCGTATGATACCATGGTAAGGGGGCTATCAGCCCCGAAGCCATTTCCCCGCCCCTCCTTCAGGGGGTGAGAGAAGATACACGCGTTCTTTCTTCGCACATTAAACTTGGAGTCCTTGGCGCGCTCTTGACTGGTTGGTTCGGTAAGTAATTAATTATATAACATTAATTTCAATAATCATACCAATTTAATTCAGTTAAACTTTAGATCCACATTTCTTATCAATAAAGTGGGATTGTAAATGACTAGTGTTTGAAGTAACTTCTTTTAGTGTTTGTTAGAAATGGAAATTTCCAGAACGACCTAGATCAAGGTCAAACCTATAGCTATTTGTAATATTTCTGTACTAGATATTAAATAACTCTTTTTAATTTTTCTTGATCTTAGAAACTACTTCTAGTCGTAAATTAGTTTTTCTGTGAATTTACTCCCATGTGAACCCGACTCATTCCGCTGGCCGTGTGGTCAGACGGGATGCTTCGGGGAACCACAGGGTGATATTCTTCCCTGTGCTTTCGAGAGGTTGGTGGCGTTCTTCCTTTTCTACACCGTGTGGCGGATGTGACCTCGGCTTCCAACTTTGTGCTGCAGCCAGACACGCCGACTAAGAAGACCACCCATTCTACGAGCCCCAGCTAAGTTCCAGACCGTCCCTCATCGCGCCGTTGGCACTGATTATACCACGTTTCGTCCTTACAATTCGAGACTCCGAGATCCCCAATTCTTCTCTATACAAGCAAACAGTTATTAAATATTTAAAGAAAATTTTATGAAGAAATCGAAATTATACCAATTACGTTTTACAAGTAACATTTTTATTTCTAAAATGGTGGAGAAATGGTGAAAGCTCTCCTTTCACCATTTTCTGTTACGTTTTATCTTATATAATGTTCTTGCCTCAACTAATAGTTTCAAAGTTTGACATTGCCACGTTACGGTTTAGAGGGTAAGGTAGCTGGTAAATTTATGCATTCCGCTACACGAAAGCAATGCACCAGTGATATATTTGGTGTCTATAGGCGATGATTGTATCTCACTATCAAGATACTGTTATGACATTGAAAATGAAAAAAAAAGAACCTGAAGCTGAACGTCTATTGTGATTTGATTGGTTAAGCCTGAGCTCTTTTTATGTTGAGGAGACAATATGGAGGCTAAGCTTATTGTATAAGATCACTGTTTGTCACAACCACGGACTTCTGCAATAATAAAAGTCTCGTAAGTGCGTTTAAAAATGGGTAAGTTTTTTTTAAATAAGTAAGTTTTTTTAAAAATGAGTAAGTTTTTTCTTTAATGTTTCCTAATTCAATACTTTGATATTTCTTATTATTGATTGATATCTCTTAGGATTTCTATTAGAATGTATGTTAAACAGATTTTAATTTACCTTTGGTGTTTTACGTCCTTTCTTGTATTGATATCCACAATATGCCTGTTTAAACATTCGTTCGGATGTAGAAGACTTTCCATGTTTTTCATAGAAGGCTGATGCATCTTCACAATAATCAAACAGTATGCAGTCATCACAGGTGCCTGTTATGCATAATATTTATATATAATATAACAATATACATATATATATATATATATATATATATATATATATATATATATATATATATATATATATATATATATATATATATATATATATATATATATATATATATATATATATATGTCGCAGTGAAATTGTCAATAGTCGTTAGATTATAATCTACCTAGGGATTTTATAATTTGGTTAGGTTAGATTAGCAGTTAAATTATAATATCACTTAGTTAGATTATAATCTAACGATATTGACAATTTCACTGCGACATATATATATACATATATATATATATATATATATATATATATTCTAACGGTATAATCTAACGGTATTGACAATTTCACTGCGACATATATGTCCGATCCGAAAAAGGTATATACATTCATCAATAGTAGGTCGATATTAAAAATAAAAATAATAAAATAGGGTAGGTCAATGACATTATCAATAAAAATAAGATGAATATCGTAGTTTCAAGTGCCTCATTTTAGCACTAAAATTGAGCAACCTCCCCTCAAATCAAGCAAATATTTTGAAAATGTATAAATCAATATCCATAAAATAATGACACAAACATGTTTGTAATAAACTACCAAATAATGCCTTTGACGATCAGGACAGGGTTTTCTTTACACACCGTATATGAATCGCTAAGTGTATTCCTAAGCGCACAACTCGAGAACCTCTGAACCAAACTGGCTAATTTTTATTTTGTAATATTCGTTGGTGTTCGCGGAAAGAGAGAAAAATGGAAAAATTGTAAACAAAATAATAAATACATCACTTTTCTTTCACTATAGAAACTGTTCCTACTGCCAAATGTTAGACGTTTCAAATCTGTCCTAAGGTGGTATGAATTACGTCGGGTCAGTATAATAGTAATGTTCATACGTCACGTGAACGTATTCTACCAGCTGCGAAACTCGCTGTTGTTCGCATCTAGTAACAAATAAAATAAACTTACGTTCTCCAAATGTACTTCTTAACTGATAATTTAAAAAAAATATAAATAATAATTTTAACACAATCATTTTCACTTTCATTCTTTTCGTAACGTACGTCGTTTTATACGTAGCGCAGATTCTGATATAAATTAGTCGACTGGATTTATCTGAAAGTGCGTCATTTATAATGAACCACAAAATATTGCTCAAGTAAATGATACCATTTGTTGTTATGTCATCAATTGACTTCTCAAATAGAATAAGGTTATCAATTCCTCACCTCTTATTTGAAATTGGTGAAGATCTGATGCAAGATTTCAGAAATACACAAAATAGAAAGTCGGTTTTTGTAGTTTTACATGATCAAATTCATTAATAACCGATAACATCCTGCCTCTTGAGGAATAGATCATCTGCCATTCTGCCAGGCAATTTGTAAAAGGCGGACGCTTGGCTATATATGTCACTACCATAATGACTACTTGGTGGTAGAGTTCCGCAATGTCTCACTTGGTTTTTGGTACCTGGGTCTTACTTATTTCTGCCGCAATAGCGTCAATACTTTTCATCGCCGTGTTCCGGTTTGGAGATAAGGGAAGGGAAAACTGATGCAAATGGTATTAACATCTTACCACACGAATTTCAATCGTCACGCCTCATTAATATATTGTCTAAAGGCGAGGGTTGTCTCTTTCCATCAGGAAAGCCATCTGCTTTCCGCTTAGTCTCATATAAACTTGGTGAAGATCTGAATCATACTTTCGGAGATTTAAAGGTTGAAAGTCAGTTCATCAGTCAGTTATCTGTCATAGACCAAGTGATTAAAAGAATATTATTAAAAAGGCCTGCACAGTTTGAAACATGCGCAATATAAGAGTGCAATGTGATTACAACTACAACAAATAATCAAAATGACCGGACATTACTAGTAACGCTTGTCACCAATAAGGGCAGAGGCATAATTTTAAATTATTTGTTATGTAAATGGGTAGGTAATCTATAACTAGAACCCTATCCGACTTCGTATATAAATATTAAGTAGGTTTGTTAGGTTACCTTTAAATTCCACACCGGAAAACGGTACGCCGCGCGGGACTTTGTCGCCAGTTGTCGACGTCAGATTTTATAATAGGCTTCGGCAACTGGCTTAAACTTGGAACCCTACAGCTTGTTCAATATACTTGTGTATTAGGTATTTATCAGATTGTCCAAAATCCACATGCCGATATTGTTGTTTTTTTTATAGAAGAGCAAGCAAGCGAACAGGAGGAGCACCTGATAGTAAGTGATCACCGCCGCCCATAGACATGCGCAATACCAGAGGTCTTGCAGTTTCATTGTCGGCCTTTTAGGATAAGATTAGCCTTCAAGAAGAAAGAATAAGTAAGTTTTTTTCTTGAAGGCCCCCCAAGTCGTATTCGTTTCGAAATATCCTTGACGATAATTGATTTCGCAACAGAGTAGTGCGAGGCAAAAAGTGCCGAGAGAAACGCACAGTCATGGATTTTCAGATATCGAGATGCTGAGAGTGGACCTTCAAATTTTGACGTGATGACCGATGATGGAATTCAGCAGCAGGAATTAATCTAAATAATTCGTCGGAACACTCCTCATGATAAATACGGTAGAACACTGCGAAATGCCGAGGAGTCAAGCTGTTTCGAAATAGCCCGGTCGTCAACGATTCAAACCACTTTACGCTGAATGCGGTCAAGAGGAAGAAACTGATACTGAGGAGCTCTAGCCCAGAGAAGAGAACAGTACTCCATGTGAGGCATAATCTGTGCCTTATAAAGGTGATGTGCCGGCAAGTATTACTGTCCCGCTCTGCGGACCACTCCGAGCTTTTTGGAGTTTAGTTTAGCCTTACATTCCAAATGACCGCGAAACTGAATATAACTCGATATGTTGACTCCCAGAATCCTAACATTAGCCGAGGCTATCAGGAGAGTATCCTCAAATGGAGGTAACACGACAAACGGTGTTTTTCAGCGGTGAACACGCAAAGCTTTGTTTCCTTGGGGTTAAAAGTGACCAGATTTTGACGAGCGACAATCCGTGACATCGGTTAATCGATTCTCATCTTCATACACAAGCTTGTTTCGGCACTCTTCGACGTGTTCTCGAGAAATACCGCTACGGCCGGAGTATGTAGCATCTCCTGTACTGTCATTTGCATACCAATGTATTTTCTGAATTTACATCGTGTTATTGATATGCAAAAGGAATAGTGTTGGTGACAGCACGCAGCATTGGGCATCTCCATAATTTTGGAGAACAAGGAGGTTATGGCTATAGGCCGAAAGTAAGATGGATTAGAGCGATCTCCTTTTTTAGGGATGGGATGTACAAAAGCTGTCTTCCATGAATTCGGAACTACGCAAAGTGAGTAGGAGAGCCGGAATAGGCGTGTTAAAACTGACGCCAACTCTGGAGTACACATATTAAGTACTAGACGGTACATTTCCCTGGTCGTCCAAAATCGAGTTGGCCGCAAAGATCAAGCTCAGAAGATCTGCCTTCTCCTTTGCGGGTTGCGGACCAAAACGCACGGGTTTCCGAAGGAAGGTGAACTAATTTCTCACCAATTCTGCCAATGTGTTCAGATTTTGCCTTGGCGATAGCTGTTTTGGAGAACCTCGCGGCGGAATTGTACTCCTTACGTAACGCGTTGCTTTTTTCATCACAAGATGCCGACGTTGCAGCCCAAAACCGGTAGCAGCGCCGCAGAAAATAGAAAGAAAAGTTTAATGCCCGGCAGCACCATATCAGCAATAGAGTCAGCGATGACACTCGGCCATCCAGCTAAAATTACATCCGCTCCCATGAATAGGAAGCAAAAAAAGACCTCATGACATCCCAACCTGCTGAATCATAGTGCCAAACGCGATGACAGCCTGCTAAAGGAGGCCGTGATAGGCGCGTAACTGGCACTTTGCTCCGGATCAGGTAATGGTCTGATATGCCAAGTGGGATGTCTAGATACGGTAATATTTCGGATTAGAGGTCAGCAGAAGGTGCAGAAAGAAGCAGTGAAGGCGTATGATGGTCTACATCAGGAACTTCCGTAGGCGAAATTACTAATTGTGTTAGACCTAACTCCAACCTTACTTATCGTGAACAGACCTTGTCGCATGATCAGTAGTGCGTGAACATAGCTATTCGGCGTGGTGGGCATAAAAATTGCCTTAGATCACGATCTCGCCAGAGGGGGTCAACGTAACACGGAATCTACTGCCGTTTGAAGGTGTTCAACGAGCCTGTCGACTTCAGTACTTCCACTATGGGACCTGTAGAGGCACGCATAGAGGCGGGGATGGTCGTCGCAGTCTACACGTAGCCAGAGGATGGATAGGTCCTTGTCTTCAAGGCTGCTGAGACGTCAAGAACAGATATCCTCTCTGACGTAAGCACAAACTCCCGCCTGGGGTACAAACAAATGCTCTTTGTTGCCCGGGTAGGAAAGATATGAGAAATCAGCCGGAAAAGATATCTGCGTCTCAGTTAAAAAGAACAAAGCCAGCATGGCCATCACAATGTGGCATTGGTCGGCATTTAAGTTCGAGCGAAGGCCCCTAATATTAGTAATATCCACGCGGAGTGTGGTAGGGTAGGGGTTCCTTTAGATTTATGTTTTGTTTACCCAAGCAGCGAAGTGAGTGAACGCAATCACGCCCACCCCAGAGCACGCAGCACAGCCTGGATGATCCTCCATGATTATTTTGATTACGAACTCTTCAACATGAATGTCCAGAGGGGGATTCTTACGCTAGTAGTAAACTTCTACCTTCAAATTGCGCTTCCGTAGTGTTAGAAGGAGGGGACAGGGCCGGGTACCTCAGAGACCAAAGGAAATGCAACGGCAAAGCTGTAACTTTACGTTGGTTTTATTGGTTGGTTGGTTTTCAATGTTGTATATATGTTGAGATTGCCTCAATGATAAGTAAGGAAGTTCATATTATCAGGGCGAGCGAAGCGAGCCCTACACTAGGCCACTTTGTATGCACTTTTGTGGTATGTGTTATGTGTGAAAATATCGCACTTCGAGGTTTGAGCTTTGACGTGGTAGTTTAAATTCATGTCTAGATATGACGTACCATTAAAGTACCATTTTATAAACACTAAGAAAAAAAAATAAAAAATACATGTATTAGAATTTTATTACTACTAACGCCATCTATTAGGAAACTAACGAGTTAAAACGTTACTTTGGCGTGGTAAATTTAATTCATTTTCATTCACTCCATTTTAATACAATATTAATCTATTAATACACTTGTACTTTTTAACTTCCTGCTACGTATGTGGATAAGGAAGTTACTGATTTGGTTCCGATTTTCAACAATCGAATTTTCACCAGATGTCCGCGTTTTAGAGGTCCTAGGAACCTTTTTCGACTATTTTCGCGATGACGTCAGTGTGTCTGTATGTATGAATGTGTGTGTGTGTGTTCGTGTCTGTGTGTATGTATGTCTGTATGTAAACATGTCATAACTTTTGAATGGCTGGACCGATCGAAATGCGATTGATGGCATTCGATTGGATTCAACTCAACTTGGACTTCCTGAAAATTTGAACCAAATGGGCCTAAGGGATTTTGATAAAATTTTGAAAAAACCCAAAAACAAATTTTGTTGAAAGATTTTTTTTAATATAACTTCCAGATTAATGTACTGATTGAGTACAAAAACTAATCAGCTATATTCTCAAAAAAATTAAGTCTAATGCATAAATTGCATCAAATTGGTTTATGTGTTTGGAAGTAATCGACAAAAATTTTGAAAAAAGTCTTTTTTCGACAAAACTTCGAAATATTTCAACCAATCATTTTTTAGTATTCTACAATATTTTAGTACTAAAAAAATTACGTCGATTGCCGTTTTAAAATTCAAAATCGAATCTTATTTTCAAAAGTTACAGCTTATCAAATATTAACATTACGTTGTTAGTAGCAAACTTAATGTTTTTGAAATAACTTTCAGGCTAATATACCGATTGACCTCAAAATCTTATCAGATTTTTCACGATATGATTATTGTGAAACAGTACAAGTGTATTAATTGATTAATATTGTATTGAGATCAATTCTCAATCTTAGCCCGAGGGTAAAAAGCTAAAAAAAGAATGGTCATGCCCGTATCCCCGAAGAGGTAGGCAGAGGTACAACGTGTGCATCCATGATTAGCGGAAGATACGTCTTAGTCCCACAACGTGATAGGTGACCAGCTTATCACCAATTGGGCATCTTTCCAATCCCGGGCATCATTGTTTTTATTGGAAAATTGAAAAAAAAAAACACATTTTTAATTTGGAATCGAACCCAGAGGGTTTTTCTGAGAGAAAAATTCGAAGAATTTATTCGCTGAGTTTCTACCGCCAATTCTTCGTGCCTGCGGTAAGTCCAATATTAATCCTAAAAACTTTGAAGATTAATTAAATAAAAAAAAATATTTCGAAAATCGATCTTATCTTATCTTAGCAAAATGTTAAAAATGTGCTTTTCTTTATAAGATTAACTTTCATTTTTAATACCCATTTTCCTTGAAAACCCTTTTGCAAGAAAGCTACCATAAATGAAAATTGATTTCTATCAATATTAATTAGGCTTTACGAGCGGCGATGATTTGGTGGCGCGAGATGGATCTTGAGTTGCTACATATTATAGGTAGGACGAACTAATTACAGGTAGACCAGAAAATGTGGTGTAAAATTTTAGTAGATAACCTTTATATTTGTTCTGTGTAGATAACATTGATAATAATAAAAATCGTGTTTTTAATAAATCAAGAAAATTTTAAAGAATTTCTCTTGTAAGTTTAAAAGAAATTTGTCTTAGAAACATGTTTTTTTTATTTTGGTTTTATTTTGCTGCGCCCTTCTAGACCAAAGCCTGACGACACCTTTGATGGGAATATAATGTGTGGATAAAAATACGCTGGCTTTTTTTTAGGTTAGATAATTATATAATGAAGGCCATACATTAAAAGATGTAATTCTCATAAAAATACTTTTTTAACAATATTACTAGGTAGTATAATTTGCGAGCCCCTACAAAGCTCTGCTTTTTGCTAGTAACTACTTATTTTGCCGTAAGTAGCTTATTTATTAGGAAAAATACTCATAATTATTACACAGCCCATAGCATATCTCTCTTATAGCTAGGTACACACTTTGACATATTATAGGAGATATTGATTTCTTGTTTGATGTTGATGAGATGTCGATTTTTTTTAACTCGGGTTCGAATCCTTGGTCGAACCAAACTGCTAATTTCCTGTTCACGAAAATAGCAATCTCAATAGTAGCTCATGCTATGGTGGTGGTGTGCTCATACTCCCCCTCAGAATTCTGTCAATCTAACTTAGATATTTATATATTTATATTAGTAGTTATACTGAAGACAATGACAAGGTAAATCCTAAATATAGACGTCTAAGGAAAGAACACAATGATTAAGTTAACCTGTCCTAAATTTTAACTTTATTGAGCTATTATTCTCCAAGCTTAAAAAACATTTATGCGGATGTGGATATGCGGATAGGTTAAGAATTTGATATAAAATTTTACTCCATATATTATACTTAAAGGTAACTAGCAAAAAGCAGAGCTTTGTTAGGGCTCGCAAAGTTATACCACCTAGTAATATTGTTAGGAAAGTATTTTTATGAAAATTACAAGTTTTAATGTTTATAATGATCTAACCTAAAAAAATCCAGCGTATTTTTACCCAAACAGTTCCCATTCCCATCAAACATTCCCATCAAAGGCGTCGTCAGGCTTTGGTCTAGGAGGGCGCAGCAAAATAAAACCAAAATAAAAAACTTTTTCAAAGACTACATTTTTTTAGTTCTTACAAGAAAAATTCTTTGCCTAAAATTGATAGAAATCAATTTTTATTTATGGTAGCTTTCTTGTAAAAGAATTTTCAAGGAAAAATGGGCATTGAAAATGAAAGTTGATCTTATAAAGAAAAACACATTTTTAATATTCGCTATAATTAATAGTTTTTTTTTCTAAAATCGGGAATTTCCTGGTCTTACATCGATTTTCGAAATCAAAAAATGTTTTATTTAATTAACCTTCAATATTTTTAGGATTAATATTGGACTTACCGCAGGCACGAAGAATTGGCGGTAGAAACTCAGCGAATAAATTTTTCGAATTTTTCTCTCAGAGAAACACTCGGGGTTCGATTCCCGAGTTAAACAAATCAAAAATGCGTTTTTTCAGTTTTCTAATAAAAACAACGTTGCCCGTGATTGGAAAAGTGCCCGGTTGGTGACCGTAGGCTGGTCACCTATCACGTTGTGGGACTAAGACATATTTTCGGCTAATCGAGGATGCACACGTTATCCAGTTAGGGGATGCGGGCATGAATACCTTTTTTTAGCTTTTTCCCCTCGGGCTAAGATTGGAAATTGATCTCAATACAATATTAATCAATTAATACACTTGTACTGTTTCACAATAATCATCTGTAAACGCTTTACCTTGCAGTCCAATCCTGAAACTTCCCGCTAAATTAAGGTATTTCAATCTCAAAAGAGCAAAAACTATAAGCATAGATTTTTCAGTTCTAAGAAATATTGAAATGTCTCAATTGCTAAGTTACAAAAAACAGCAAGAAAACACTTACAAATGAAGCAACGAAATTATCATACATGCAGTCTATTTTGATAAAAATGGCAGTATATTGATTTTTTTTAAACTGTATATTTTGGAAACGAGGATCAAATTGATCAAATTTCAAATGGTCAAATTCAAATGACATTTAACTCAATTTAACTATTGCTTTAGCTAAATAATCTGTAGGTTAAAGAATTTCGAAGCAATGTAAAAAAAAATTTTTTCAAAAATTTTCGTCATTGATAGATCCCAAACATATTGACCTATTTTTACAATTAACGGTACTTGACGCAGTTTTTAAAGGAGAAAAGCTGATAAGATTTTGAAGTCAATCGGTATATTAGCTTGAAAATAAGATTCGATTTTGATTTTTAAAACGGCATTCAACGTAATTTTTTAGTACTAAAATATCGTAGAATACTAAAATATGATTGGTCGAAAAAACACTTTCAAAATCGTCAACGATTACTTCCAAACAGATAAACGGATTTCATGCAATTTATGCATTAGACGTATTTTTTTTAAGAATAGAGATGATTAGTTTTGTACTCAATCGGTACATTAACCTGGAAGTTATATTTAAAAAAATCTGTTTCGCCAAATTTTTTTTGGATTTTTTAAATATTTCTCAAAATCCCTTGGGCCCATTTGATTCAAATTTTCAGGAAGTCTAATTCGAGTGGAATCCAATCAAATGCCATCAACGGCGTTTCGATCGGTCCAGTCGTTCAAAAGTTATGAGATGTTTAAATACATACATGCATTCACATACAGACACACACACACACACACACACACACACACACACAAACATACAGACACACTGAGTACTGACGTCATCGCGAAAATAGTCGAAAAAGGTTCCTAGGACCTCAAAACGTGCACATCTGGCGAAAACTCGATTTTTGAAAATCGGAGCAAAGTAAGTAACTTCCTTAATTAATATTGTATTAAAATGGACAATAGATTAATATTGTATTAAAATGGAGTGAATGAAAATAAATTAAATCTACCACGCCAAAGTAGCATTTTAAGTCGTTAGTATTTTAACTCTTTAGTTTCGTAATAGATGGCGTTAGTAGTAATAAAATTCTAATACATCATGTATATTCTATTTTTTTAATGTTTATAAAATTGTATTTTAATGGTAGATCATATCTAGACATGAATTTAAACTATCACGTCAAAGCTCAAACCTAAAAGTGCGTAATGGTGTGACTGATATATTAGTATTCGCTAAGATATTAGTAATATTGAAAGGAGTCGTGGATTAGTAATCCGGCGAACTGTAAGAATAAGAATAAGAATTTATTTATTTGAGACGCACACCATTCTAAGCAAGCAGAAATAGTTTAAAAAAATAGTTACAATATTGATACTTTGAAGTTATAAACACTTATTTTAAAAAAAGAGGAACAAAGATAAAAAAATAAAATAAAATAAATAAATAATGGTGGTGCACCGTCTCAAAATGGCAATACCACTCAGCATATGTTGGCATAGTGTATCAATACCAACGCCGAATTTCAGTGGTAGCCAGTTACGCGGAATATTTAAGGCAGCAATAGTTTGGGCGTTTGTTTTCACTCCGTAGCCCACACATATATAAAAATATTTAATATAGACTATAGAATAATATGGAGTACAACACGTACAATTACATATTACAAATACATATAAGTTATAGATAGCAACGATTGTACCAATATCTTAAGGAAATGAAATGTAATAAACGTACATTAGCACACATATTATACTCAATATATATATATATATATATATATATATATATATATATATATATATATATATATATATATATATGTATGTATACATATACATACATACCTATACACACATATCAATAATAACTTATTTTACTACTAATTTTACTACTAAAACAGGTAGGTTATGTAGGTAGGGCTTTATTTTAAAGCAAGTATATTAAAATTGACCCCGGATCGATCAATCCAAGTTGTAAGTTCTTTTATGTTAAATAACAATTTTAAATTCGTCGTTAATTCTTACGACTGTAATGCCAACGATAATACAAAAACTTAAAACCAAGTAAAATCTACTATTAAATAAATTATGTATTTTTCTGTAATATACCATATACCTGAACAAATTTTTATATTTATATCTATACATAGGTAAGTAGATTTGTTTTTTTTTTTTCATATAAACTCAAAAAATTGATTTTAAAAATTATTTCACCAATATAAAATTGTATTGGTGTGAGTACAACTGAGTAACCTAGGCCAATTTTCTTCCAACTGAGTGAAAGGTAGTAATATGTGCGTGGGTCACGTGAACGAAGTCGCAAAGGAACAGCCAGGATTTCATGTAGGTACATTTTATAAATTTTTATACACATAAATATTATATTTATAAAAAAAATGCTATTTTTCGTTCCTTCAAAACCTCAAACCGGTTTTCCATATAGCGAAGCCGTCAGAAGTATGTTTGTATGTGTAAAGGAATTCCAAAACGTTTTAAGAATTATCTATACATATAATAAAATCGTAGGAAAAATCAAAACTGTACATCGAATATTTTTTAAAAGAATACTTGGGGCGTGATCTACAATCGATATCGTGTCAAAAATATAGTTTTTAGAATTTTTGTCTGTTTGTCTGTATTAACTCAAAAAGTACTGCATGGATTTACTTCAAATTTTTCATGAATATTACTGACAGGTCGGGTCAACATATAGGCTACATATTATCACGCTGTCACCTACGGGGGAGGTGCTGTGCGGAGTAAACGAAGTCCGCGCGGACGAAGTTGCGGGCAACAGCTAATTAAAAAAAACTAAAAAACATGCTTGTTATATAGAAAACCGAACTAAAAAATAGAAAATAAATTTTAATAAATTTAAATTAAGAATAGTGTTAAAAATTTCAATAAATATAAATTAATAATATTGTGAATAAAAAAAATATTTATTTTAAAAAAAGCGTGGGGTGCATGATGTCAATAGTTATAAATATTTTATTGACTGATATAAGTAGAGTGATTATCATTTCGATAATATCTTAAAAAGCACCCTACGCTTTTTTTTAAATAAAATATTTTTTTTTATTCACACCATTATTAATTTATATTTATTGAAATTTTTAACACTATTCTTAATTTAAATTTATTAAAATTTATTTTCTATTTTTTAGTTCGGTTTTCTATATAACAAGCGTGTTTTTTAGTTTTTTTAAACTGTTATTTATTTTCTACTTTTTAGTTTGGTTTATTTTTAATAGCTTGTTTTTTTAATTTTAAACTATTGCACGACTCATGATGCGAAGCATCAGAGAGTGCTTTACGATCGAAAAATTTTTTTCGCCTTATTTTGGCAACTATTTTTAGAATTATAGCCTTGTTAGTTAACGGAATCAAGATATTTTGCATACTATTGTCGAGATAATTTAATGGAGATTAATTCCATACTTGCTAAAAATTAATTTAGTGCAATAGAAACGGAAAAAAATATCAAAATAGGTCAAAAAATTTTCCTGTCTGTCATGTATGAAACTCCGGAAACACTGTAACTTATGACTTTAGGCTTGGCCAAGGCTAGGTTATTCAGTCTTGGCCCAAGCCTGGGTAATCATTGGAATGGCCAAGGCTGATTGCCCAGTTATGGCCCGGGCATAGGACAATATAGGTTTGCCAAGATGGGTTTCCCAATAATGTCCCAGGCATGGCCCCGTCGTTCAACTCTGGGGCTTCCTGTATGGGCTACTATTCTTTTATTAGAACTATTTTTTTTAATATTTTAGTTTTGTAGTTTATTAAAAATTTACTACCTAAGAGGCAATTTTTATCTAAAGCATCTAATATAAATATTTTATAAGGAGTAAAATTTTTTCGAAATCTGGCCATTAAAAGTGGGTCAAAATCGCGCCCAAAGAAGTCGGTTACAAACAAACATACAAACATACAGGTGAAGCTAATAAAAAGCGTGTAAAAAATAAATCCTTTTAAACGAATATACAGTAAATAACAAAATGTAAATATATTGCCCGTAAATACAAACAAATGTATACGCATTTAAATTTAATTAATTGGTATAATGTTGTGTATATAAATAATATAAATATAAATTGATATAATACATTTTTAGATATATATTACACATGTTATATATTTTCGATATACATTTATATTTATATACAATATAAAAGATATTAGCTCTATGGCCAGTTTCTTTTGCGAGATTGCACCACCATTATATACTGTGTAAGTAAATGTGCTTAAAGCTATTACATTTACATGACAATATTTCACTTTTATATGTCTATATACACTAGAGTAAGTTATTACTTTGTTGAGGTACCAACGATAGTGTCGCCAAAAACCTTTGATATATCACCTTCTACACGGATACGGTGTGCTGGTTCATCTGGCCGACGTCGAGCAAATACACGACCTCCTCGTATCCATACGAAACGCCAACCCAGGCGTCGCCCCTCGTCACGTGCCAAATAAAAAAAGTCTGCGATTAAAACGGGTAAGACGCTCGTTGATATAAATCCGTGAGGGATTACCTTCAATTATCCCTGTGGAATCTGCGCCACGCCGTACTCTAGCCGCACTCAGAAGGTTGTCTAGCAACACACGCCGAGCCAGCCGCGCAATGACTGGCCGTGATCGTTGGCTTTCTCCGGTCTGGGCAGGCCGAGTCGGGCCATATCTTTCGGCGCTTATAATGTCCCTGTTGTCAAGCGAAACTCCTAGTTTCTGTGCAACTAAACTTGTAATTTGTATAACGTTTTCACCCTTCCGTTCAGGCAAGCCAGATATCTCTATGTCGGTCTGAAGGTATTCCTGTTCCCTCTCATTCAAATCTATTTTCAATTGGTTGATTACTTCTGTTGTCTCGGAATCGGAATGTAATATGCTAATATTTCATATTCGCCTAATATCTGTAACGGCTATCCAAAATGAATCAGGTAATATCATTTGGTCTTCGGAATAGTTCGGATTCACTAGATTGGCGCTCGTCGGATTCGTGAAAATATTTTAATATTTTCACGATACGCCGCGTCGTATGTACGAATGAGATAGACGTATTTCCTGCAGTATACTGTTGCTTTAAGGTTCAAATTACAGTGAAGTATTAGTTAATACTGATATATTAGTTGATATTTTCCTGTCGTATCAGTATAAGATCTTATTACTCTTTCTTTAAGGTCCAAATTACAGTGAAATATTAGTTAAGATATTTTCCTGCCGTATCAGTATCAGATCTTATTACTGTTACTTTAAGGTTTAAATTACAGTGAAATATTAGTTAATACTGACATATTAGTTAAGACATTATAATATTTCAAAGTGAATATATTAGTATCACCTAATCTTGAGAAATATCGGTACTAACCCATCTCTAAAAGTGCGATACTTTTTCAGTAAAACGGTACCACAAGAGTGCATAGAAAGCCCTAGTATAGGGCTTGCTTCGCTCGCCCTTATAATAATACTAAAGCAAACGATGTATGGAGTCTCGCACGTGTTCTTTAAGTATTGTATCTATAATATTTTCCAAATACTATTTTATTCTTGTAATGTATAAATTTAGAATTTTTTATATGTTATCTATATATAAAAATTATATATTTATACAAAGGCAAACGTGACTGACTGAGGTATAAAAGGCAAAAGTGAATGACTGAAGTATTAACGCACAATCCAAACCCTTAGAGCTAGAAACTTGAAATTTCGCACACAAATTTTCCTTATGATGTAGGCATCCACTAAGGAAGGATTTCATAAAATTCAACCCCGAAGGGGGTGAAATAGGGGATAAAAGTTCGTATAGAACTTTTCATAACCTGAACATATTTGTATGAAATTTTGTATAAATTAAGTACAATAAAAAATAATGAATTACGTGTTTAAGCGTTTTTCAATATTCGATCCCTAAGAGGGTAAAATAGGGGATGAAACTTTTATAAGTATAACCGCACAAGCCAAACTATTACACCTGAAATTTTGCACACGTACCCCCCCTCTTATGACGTAGGGATCCACTAAGGAAGGATTATTAAAAATTTAACCCTCAAAGGGGATAAAAGTCTTAAACATTTTATTCCTTGGCCATATTTCCACGAAATTTCGTATAATTGAGTACCTATAGTGAAAATAATGAGTCATGTATTTCAGCATATTTTTAAAATTCAGCCTTTAAAATTCAAGTAATAAACAGGAAATACCTAAGTATTTCCTATTAATCACAAATTTCTTTTTTAATTACGTTAATTTGTTCGATAGCTATGTACAACCAATGGATATTTTTAGTTTAAGTTAAGGTTAGACTTAATTTTTTACTTAAATTTTGATAACAAAAATGTCGTATATAAATAACCACGATAATATGTAAATATTAGCGGCACGCCCTAATATGCAGAGATTTTTAATTAAGTAGCTTATAAAGGTAAATAAGTTCTAAAGTAAATATGCGCGAGCGAAGCCGCGGGTAACAGCTAGTTCAATAATATGTACTCTATTTGGTATCTTGCATAACAATAATTAAAGTGACATCTAATTGTCTGTCTATTTGCTTATCTTTGTAAATGTATGTTTCATGGTTAATCTGCAAAGCTGTTTGTGATGATATTTCATAATATGGATATTCTAAATTATGGGGAAGGACATAGTCTACTTATTACTAACACCACGCGGGCGAAGCCGCGTGTGAAAGCTAGTAAATAAATAAAAAGAGTGTTTGTTTGTCAACGATTACCTCGTTCCATCAGGATAGGCATCTACTTGCTTGGTAAATGACACCATGCATGAGATAAAGATATAGTTTTGCACTAACAAGTTTATTAAGACAAAAACTCTATTAAACATCCAATTTGATTTTTAATTTTGCAAAACTAAAATTATGACTTTTGTTTACTACATTGTGAGAGGTTAAATGGCAAAGTAATAATATTAACGATAAGGATATTGTAAGACTTACTAAGTATTGTAAACTTCAATTCTGTTATCTATATTGATAACCTGTATTTAAGACAAATTAATGTTGGGAAATACTAGTTTCATCATCATATTTCTGTCGTTCATAAGAAAAAATGATGTCATGTTCTTTTTTAAATCTTAGGCTAGCAAACAGGCAGGCTTTCCTGATGAAAATAGACGACCATCACCTAAAACATTTAAGATGTTGATAGGGCATTGGTATCGGTATGAAGGGACGGCAATGCCATATAAATACGTTTCATTTAGCTGATTTGCTTCAGAACCGAACCACAATAATAGCAAGCATTGACACTGTAGCAACAGGAGTGGGTAAAGCCTTAGTACTAAATCCAGGTGAGACATGGCAGTTCTACTTCCTAGTAGTTGTGATGGCAGTGACACGTTTAATCGATCGTTCACATTTAAACTGCCTAGCAAAATTTATTTTCTTCATAGAGCCAGGCTCATCATGGTGATATTGTTTTATTTTCTAATAAAATTAATAAATTAGTTAATATGCTCATTTAATTATCAGCCTATTATTCGAACATTCAATATTATTATTTTAAGTATGTAAAAATCAACAGCACTAGTGCACAATGGACAATAAAGAGACAAAGCAACAGACACAGCTGCAGTTTTTATTAATTCGAAAACTTAGAAAGTGCTGTTTTTTACTTAATAATGACGTATTATTCAAACTGGGTGTGAATTTACATAGAGTGTCATTATATAACATAAAAGACATTTTTTTTTACTTTTTATCCCAACACTATTATGTAGAAGTGAGAGCTGGGTATGTCACTAAGGACATGAATGATGAAAAACGCGGTTGAGATGAGATTGCTGAAAATATGTGACATAATACTCGTGGACCAGGTTCGTAAGGTTGAAGTAAGACAGTGTCAGTGTAAAAATGAGAAAGGGCATGCTTCATTGGTTTGGATTGATTTTTGATTTTCTTGTCGAAAGAATGGTACATGTAAGGTTAGCAAAAAAGCGAGCATGGAAAGATGTAGGTACCGGTGAAGACTAAGACTGACATACCATGATCTGATTGATCGGGTACTGTCAGATGATAGTGTCAAGACTTAGCAACCGCCGTGTTTGTATGCAGATAGTAATGAATATGGAATAAGCAAGACAAATTTGCAAAGATTGTGACATATAGCACTTGGTTCTCTCTGCCTACTCCGTAAGGGATCTGGCGTGAAGATATGTTGTTCTTGTTATGTTCAATGAAGTTAACACTGTATTTAATAAAATATCTCTAAACTTGTTTACCCTGCAAGCCTTTTCTGAAACTGTCATTTCAATTCAGTTATTTTAGGCTCAGAGTAAAAATGCCATTTAAAAACGTTTATGAGTTTAAAGCGTTCAAAATCCTAAAGGATGTTAGAATGAGAGTATTGGAACGAAGTTCCATATCGCGCGTTGTGAAAGGGGGCTAGACGGAAAAAATTCTTACGAAAAGTTGTCACGACACTTTTTGCTATAGTAAGGTATTGTAAGCTGTGTGGCGTGCAGATGTTTCTCTCTCTCTCTCTCTCTTATAGAAAACAAGACAGATATTTTCATTTTTTCATTTCGCATTGAACAGTGTGGTGTCGCGACGATTATTTTTGTTGAGTGTATACAGGTTTTTTGTAAATAATAATAAAAAGAACTTCGTTCCACCCGGGTGTCCCTTGACACCTCTCAAGTTTTTTTTTCATTTTTTTTAAATAAAATTTTTGGAGTTCTAAAATATTGTCCAGTACGAAATGATCAGTTTGAAAAGGACGAAGTAGTGTTGAAAAAACTCGTTATAAAAACATTTTCGCTATTGCTAAATCTCAACGAATCGACCGGTTTTTACCGACCGAAATTTATGGTACCTGACGCGGTTTTTTTAAGAGGAGTTGACACGATGAATTTAATCGATTTACTAGTCTGATAGTTTTTAAAGAAACCTGAAAAAAAGTTAATGAAAACAACATAATTTTAATATTTAAAAGGCTGGATCTTTTGAAGATTTGATTTAATTTTGATGTCTTAAACAGAAATTAAAGCGTTTTTTGAGTATTAAAATCATAAAAAAAGACCAAAACTAGATTGGTTCAAAAATCACGAAGTCATGCCGAAAAAACACTTTCATCAACGATAATTCATGAAATTTGTCAAGTGTTCCTAGGGCCTCAAAACGTCGATATTTTTTGAAAATCGAGCTTTAATCACTAATCTATATTAATATTATAAATGTGAGTTTTGTATGTTGGATGTATGAATGTTTGTTGCTCAATCACACAAGAAAGGCTAAACCGATTTGGATGAAATTTGGTACACATATAGATGATAATTTTTTACCCGGAACAAGGTACCATCACCTTACCTATTATTACCGCAATAGCGTCAGTGTTAGTCACTGTCATGTTCCGGCTTGGAGGGTAAGGTAGCCGGTAAACTTATGCATGTATTATTAGACCTCGTCACAAGATAGCAAAGCATCATTAATATCTTTGGTGTTTAGCGATAGGTAGATAGATAGATAGGTGGCGATGGTTGACTCTTTCCATCAGGAGACCCATCTGCTTATATATATTATATATATATATATATATATATATATATATATATATATATATATATATATATATCTGCTGTTAATAGTATGTATATTTAATATGTGGAATAGACTAACATAAGATAGATATGATCTAGCAGTATTTATTGTGGTATTTCAATGTTATTTTAAACTTTAACACTGCGTGAGACAAACGATATATTATAGTGATAATTGTGGAAATAGTAAAAGTGACGTCAAAATCGTAAAACAAAAAAGCTTACGGTAAGCATATCGAACAATCAGTACCTATATATATAAACTAAACGTCCAACGCGATTTCTCATTACAATTAGTAACGGATTGGTAGATATTTGAACTTATAATAAAAATGACTCGTTTAATATTGGGATCATTTTTAATCTTTGCGGTACTAGTATGTCCAAATGCAGAGCATCGATTATCAAATCCCTTCAGCATTCTAGAAATGGTCGACACGCTGACGATAAGATACCAGAACATTTTGTATTGGGTTCTAAAAGCTCAAGGTGATCCGGACGAAACTGCTGAAGAAACATTGAGAAGAGTTAAGGAAATATCGAGTAAAATGGACGAGATGCATGTATTTTTTAATCAAAAATCCGACAGTTCAGTGATGAAAATCAATGACGCGAACATAAATTACGATAAGTTCAGTACTGCAACTAGGATCATTGACTCAGCTAATGCAAAAATTGATAATGAGTTCAAAAAGTATTTACGATTTTTGTACAGTACAATCGATAACGGGACAATTGAAGCATACTTGGATGAAAATAAAAATCAAATTACATCACTTGAAGAGGCCATTTCTACGCTGTTTAATGTTGTCAAACCTGTAAGATCTGATTCTAGACAACTGGAAGATATTATCGAGTATCTCAATGTAAGTTTTTATTTTTCTATGATAATTATGATAATTAATTTTGTTTATGCACTGTTGGAATTAGTTACCCGTTAACGAATTTTTTTGCTTATACAATATACATAAATATTTTTTTGCATTTAATAAATTTTACTGGAGTGAGTATGTCTTATTTATATACGACGCAATGTGAAGATCATTTACAAATAATTAATGCTAACTAATTAACCCTTTAAAATAAATATACGATTTAAAAATAATGCTCCCTGTAAAAATATTATGTAACTTATTACAATAATTGTTTACTTATTAATTTTATTCCCGTAATATTTTTATTAAAATTACTAAATGTTCTTATGGAATTTTCTTTGAAAGTTTTTTGTTTCTAAAAAGTGTCAAAGTAAGATTTTTTGCTTTTGCTCAATTCTTATTTCTCAATGGTCCAAACAAATATTTATTAGCAACTAATAAATTGTATTTAAGTATAATACTTAATGATCTTTTTTAGAATTTGGGCTAAATAATTGAGATGTTATTTTTTCAAAATTTGCAACGTTTCAACATCAGATGAACTGTAACAATATGCACTGATCTTATAATTATGCTACATAAAACTAAAAATATATTTACATATTAAGGTAGATTTTTAAGAATAAAGAATTAAATTACAATAATTCGACAGCTAAATTGTTTTTCCTAAAATTCTATATTATCTACATGTAATATTATATTTGTTGTTTTTTGTACCGTAATTTTAATATTAGGGCATATTGTCAGAGCTTGCTAGAAAAAGTTTTTTTTTTAAATAAATAAATAAATATTCACGGGACAAATTACACTTACTGATCTAACCTCAAAGTAAGCAAATTATTTGCTTGTGTTATGGGTGTCAGTCAGCGATACTAATACATAGAAATACATAAGTATATAAATACTTTTACATACATAATAAACACCCAAACCCGGAAATACAAACATTTATACTCATCACACAAATACTTGTCCCCGTCGGGGATCGAACCCGAGCCTCGTTGATTGCGTAGTCAGGGTTTTTAACCACTCGACCAACGGGGCGGTCAAGTTGAAATGAGCCGACGAAATGTTGCAAATTTTGAAAAATTAAAATCCTAATTAGAATAAGAAATTATTTCTTAATGGACAATTTTTACTGTACAAAACAAATATTACCTATATTCGAAGTTAAAAACAAATTAAAGCTTTCGCTAACAAATTTATATCTAAAAGAAAAAGTGATAGTGGTAATGTGTAGCTGCGTTGCCGATCCGGCAGTAGTTTAAAAAAATGTTGACGCGTCAAAATGACTTGTAAAAAGTTTTATTAAATAAAGTGCTTCTGATTTCTGATTTCTGAGTAGTAATTTAAGTCCATTAAAAGGGAATAAATTAGTTTTTATTGAGGCTTGGTGAACCTCAGCACTGGCTTTCCGAATCCCCCATTTATTTGATTGATTATGACTATTACGTTTATAAGTATATTATATTATGATTATAATAAATATTATGACTAATTGCTTAGTTCAAGTCCCCAAAATGTGATGATATTTAGTGAAATATTAAGATATGTATTGTGTTTACAGAGCGATTGTGTATTTATGATTTTTTTTCAGTCTGCCCATACTAAACGATGTGATCAGGGAAAATCATCAGAACAGTGGCTCTTTTATCTAATTAACAACATAGTTCTTAGTGAAATACGTGCTTATACGGTTATGGCTTTCCATCATACTTTAAAAATTAATAATGGAATTGAAAATCGAAAACAATATTTTATTGATCATTTACAACATTTTCAAAATGAATTTGAGCATAGAACTGGGGAATACGTTAAAAGGTTCCCCACAGCGCTAGATACCGTTTCGCGAGACATTAGGCGCTGTGATCCTGCTATACCTAAACGCCGTAAGTTTTTCACAGGCTGATATGATAATTAAACAAGCATCAACACATAACCAAGTTTTTAAGAATCTTACTTTGTTTGTAGGTGGGAACTATTTCGAGTTTGAAAAGCTTTACCAGTCCTTCTTGATGAATTCCGATCAAATAAGATTTCCATGTCCAATTTGTGAAAATATAAAATTTTACCCAGGTCATCTTTTAAAATCTCCCAATGAAAACCCTGAGTTCAAATACAAAATTTATCAAAGCTGTAAAGGACAAATTCTGGACTGTAAAAATTTATCTCCTCCTTATCGGGGTGGATTAAAAGTTTGTTTACGGGTAAGTATGCTGAGGGACATTCAACATCACAATTGTCGAAATTAGATGGTAAATTATAATTTTTTTTTTGTAGGAAGAGTACGAAAGAAGGCGATACGACTGGTTTATAGATGGTGGCTATGATATTTATGGTACTAATAAGGAAGGTGGTAAAAACAATTGCGACGGAGGATCTATTAAAAATGTTGAGGTACATCAACACATTAAACTACAGAGTGCACGTTTTGCGCTTAATGATGTCAAATTTTGTAATTACTGTTTGTGTACTTGCGCTCAAACTAATGACACTACATCGGATGCCGTTCGAGCCGTCAGCTTGCGAAGACAAAGAAGCAATATAAAATTAAACAGGTTCAGTATTAAATTATACACACATTCATTTATTTAATTGAATATTTAGTATGTATTACAATTATTATTTTCGATTTATTTATTTATCACTATAGAGTAGTAGTAGGAGTTAGACTAGTTCTGCAAAATAACATCGTGCACATCCAAATTAAGGAAGGAGAATTGCTTAAAGAAGGAAATATCAAAGACGTCCCGGAAAATAGTGGATGGGTCCCTCTGGATATCATGAACATTCATCGAAGTTACAGAGAAGAAAATGGAAATAAGAAGCGTGTAACGATTAAAGAAGATCAGGACTATGCTTATATTGACAAATATAACAACACTATGATTTTGGATGACTATTTGGCTAGCGCTGATATGGTTATTGTCGGTAAGTAGTTTAGTAAATAATTTTATTTCTTAACTTTCATGTTTTCCTAATTTAGTTCAATTATTTGGTAGTTTTGCCTAAAAAGTTTTCTGAGGGTTTTGAAAATTGGAATTTGAATAGATTTTGATGACTTCTTTCTGAATTTTACATTTGCAACGTCATATCTTTATCGCTCGCGTCTTTATGTCGGGAAAATGGCAGCTAATAGCATGTTTTTAATAAAATCTCATTTTTGCTCATTTAACGATTAAAAAAACTAACATATAAAACTAAGTGTTACCTTTAACTTCATCCGGGTGGTTATGAAACCATATCATACAAATGTTTGAAATACATTGCTTGGCAAATACTTGTGTGTCGTTATGTGTATGTCTGTGTGCGTGTATGTGTATGTATGTTTGTTCAAAGCTAGCACCTTGAAACCTTTTTTATTATAACTTTCATACAAATCTTGCCATGATTCTAAACCTCAAACTAGCTTGAAAATTAGCAAATGGGTGGGCAAGCAGAAACAATACTTACGTTATAGACGAACATTTTAAGGTAAAAAATAATAAGATACTTATTAATCAAAGTATTTATTTAAATCAAATTAAAAAATTAAAATATTTTAAGCTAAACGTACTATATTGAGTCAAGTTACTATTGGCTTTGTGCATGACTCGAGCACCATCTATAGTGCGCAGCTGTTTTGGTTCAGATCTTAGAATATAGAAAAACGTAATCCCCGTGCGTAATCTTCTCTAACTTTTTTTAGCTGAATCGGAAACAATACAGCTCTTTGTGGCGACTCTTTGGCTTCTACGTGCCATATATGCATTGGAGTATATGACACAAAATAATTAAGTTGTGTGTTAATACTCAGTCATGTGAGCAAAGTCGTCATTCGCAACACCAAGCTATGTAGAATTGAAACTTAATTATCAGCATGAACCGCCCCGTTGGTTGAGTGGTTAGCGACCCTGACTACGCAATCAATGGGATCCGGGTTTTTTCCCGGCAGGGACAGGCATTTGTGTGATAAATACAGATGTTTGTATTTCTGGGTTTGGGTGTTTATTAAATATATTATTTATATATTTATTTCTATGTACTAATATCGTTGACTGACACCCATACTTGAATCATATAATTTGCTTACTTTCGAGTCAGATCAAGTCGCTCAGTCAGATTAATTTGTCCAGTGATATTTATTATTATTATTATCAGCATAAACATATTAGAAGGCCGACATTCAGCGCAGACCGACTTTAGAACATTATCCTATATGTTTTCTTCGATAAAATTCGATATTAAATATCGCCAATAAAACTACTTGACACTAAGTAAATCACGAAATAATGCCGTACGATGGTATATTATTTCATACGAAAAATTAAAAAGTCTTTATGGCAGTGGCAGTATTTTTGATGATTAATGATCACTGCGGCATATATAATGCCAGTTGGAACAATTTTTTATTCTTCTAAATGTCCACACTATACATGAATAAAGGCATTGTAATATTGGTCTGACAAACTGCTTTGTAATATTTATGCCAGTATACTGGTAAGTCCCAACACTTAAAAATTATTATAAATTAAAGCAAAGTCCTGGCTATGTAATATCGCACATAAAAAAGGAATACACACGTTATTAATTATAATGAAAATAGGCAAAAACAAATACATGGTAGAATATTTTCCTCTTTGGCTGGCAACATTTTGAATATCATTCTACGTAGATATTTACGATTTATTTGTTTGGATTTTATACAAAGAATATCCGATGCCAAGTAGTTTTTATCTGTAAAATGTGATCTTCAAGTCTTAAATACGCTTTTGTAAAGCACGGCGACAGCCTTTCACCACAAAGTAATTCATATTTTTTTAAATTGCGAGAGCTGTACTTCGTGTGGCACGTGTCATATGTCTGAGTGGCCGGCGAGCGTAAGAAGCCTTGGCTTAATATTGCGCGGGTCGACTTGGTTTCTATGCGTTATTATTTTATGCATGTAAATAACAAGTATGAAATTATTTTCATGCGCTTATGCGCTCAAATAATTTTAAAGTATTTTCACGTATAACTCCAACTCTTACCATGTGGTCTAGGGGACAGGGATTAGCCTATTGGTCACAGAACACGAGTTTCCGGGTTCGATCCCTGGGTCGGGCAAAAGTGTTGCAAGTCTAAAAGTATTTTAATGTTCACTTGATTGTACTTCTAATTAATAGGTAGTACGATAGTAAGATTATTACCCTATGGAAGTATTTTTTATAGATGTGGAGTATGAAATTTGGCACCGTTAGTTTACAATGTAAACTTCATACTAACTAAAATGTAAATTTCATACTCAGTCTGCAGAGTAGAGATGCAAGACTTCAGAAACCTAATAGTTTCCTAATAGTATATATAGGCATATTAATATGCCGAAATACCTGTTTATACTTGTCAACCCAATAGTTATTGGGTTGACAGGTATAAACAGGTATTTCGGTCTTAGTTATTTTCACCTACTTGTTTAATCTATAAATTAAACATAAAAATAGGCGCTGTTTTATTGAAAACACAATGATATAGGGTTGACTGCAAAAAGCCTGTCCTGAATGACGGTTATTGAATTTTAAAAAATAAAATTTTAAAATTTTTAAAATTCGACATCCGTCATTCAGGACAGGCTTTTTATGTTTAATTTATAGATTAAACAAGTAGGTGAAAATAACTTAGACCAAAATACCTGTTTGTACCTGTCAACTCAATAGTTAGACCAGGAAAAATATAGTCAACCCTACGTTTACATACTCTATAGACTTTGTACTTACGGTTGGTGAACAATTTTTTCATTAAACATATCGGTAGAAATTAAAAAAAAAGTGTTTTTTTTTATTATTAATTAATTATAGCCTGGCCAGGATTTTTTTCAGTCAACCCATTTTTTTTATAATTTTTAACATACTAAATTACTTATAAAATTATTTTCATCCATTAAACAGATGGGTGAAGGTCGATTTTACTTCGGATCCTCTACTACCTACTTCCAGACGAATCAACTAAACCGATCAACTAGTTATTCGGATTGGAACTCTGTTGCGGGTCTAGCTGATTTTATTAATAACATTTGATTATTTTTATATTTAAATCATCGACATAGTAATACCTCTGGACTTGTAACTTCCAACAAAATGTCTTTCATAAACGGCCCCACGACGTTTGTTTTCTTTAAACAGCTAGTTTGTTTTTTATTACCATCAAGTAATAATGATTGGTGGCATGATCAATGCTCGTCCCTGATTGAGTAAACATCGCAGTGTTTTATTTTTATTTATTTATATCAGTGGTGCGTGAAATTTAAAACAAGAACAACAATTTGACGGACTGAAAAAGTAGTTAGGGAAGCTGCTATATGAAAGGTAGCAATAAAAGATTTGACTTAATTTTTTAACCAGTCGATTTTTAATATTTTACATTTTCTTAATATGTACTTAAAACTGCTAAAAATCGAATTAAGTTTTGTAACATACAGCTTTTTAATTATAAAAATGTTGCCATTTACAACAAATTTATTTATTTAAAATATTTATTACACAAAATGTACAAAAGGTGAACTTAACGTCTGAAGACTTTTTCTACCAGTTAACCTTAAAGTTGTAATTATATATTCTAGATTTATTTATTTATTGATGGAACCTCTTGAATATAATTTGGGAGATAATTCCAGAGACGTATTGCTGGAAGAGTAAAAGATTCCAAATAACTTTCTGTGTTGTGGACTGGGACTGAGACTGCGACTGAAAAATCGATCATCGTTTTGAAAATACACAACGGTTCAAAAAAAAAAGAAGAAAAAGTTCCTTCACACCTGTATCCCGGAAGAGGTAGATAAAGGTACAAGTACCGTGTATACCTACGATTTGCTGATATTATATATATAGTATATTTGATTTGCTGATAGTATATTTGATGAGATATTTAGCCTCATAATGTGATAGGTGGCAAGTTTATCGCCAACCGAGCACTTATCCAATCCCGGGCAATGTTCTTTTTATCAGAAAATTAAAAAAAAACACATTTTTCGAATTGCTCCACACGAGAATTAAACCTAGTCAACATCGACACCGGACTACTAGACCACAGAGGTGACAACTGTTCAAAAACGAAAATAGTTATATTTTTTATAAATTCTAGAGTTATGAAATCTTTGAGTTTCAAAAATCCATGTTTTAGTATACTTTTAGCTCCTTTGAGCTTTAAATACTTAGCCTAGCTAGTGTATTTTGTCGGAATCTGTTTTAAAAGACCAATTCGTTTTCAATGTGTGTTCTCTAGCAAAGAGAACACACAAACATCTTGTACTTCAAACTGTAAAAAATCAGCAGTAATTAACTTATTTCATTGAGCATAACACCATTCCTTTAGATACACACTTGTATTAACGCAGCACAATCAAAAATCAAGTCAATTTCGAGCGCTAGGAATGTTTCTCTACATTGATTTTGCTGATTTCAATATGAAAGACAATTGTCATTAAAATGAGCAATAAGTGGCGTAAATCTAGTGGTCCGGTATCAGTGAGATCATTATCGACACTGGACTACTAGACCACAGATTCGAACTATATCACATAAAATAACTATAAGTGATTCGAACAATATCACATAAAATATGCGATGCCACTGGTTTAAACAATCATCGACCAGTATAATTATTCGTACCTGACCGTAGCACGGATATTCAATCAGTAGCAATCTAAAGAAACAGGGTGATTGTTGACAAAACTGAATAGAAATGCCGATTTCAATTGTACAGTGGGCAATCTTGAATCACTGCAGCAACCACTTTCTCCACTGATTTGAAAATGCAGCAGTGGTTTTTATTACACAAAAATTGATGCTATTTTAGATGAGCGTTGGTTTTTTGGGTAGGTCGTTGTAATAGAGATACTTAGGTATAAGACGTCATTTTTGCTGCTGCCACTGAAAAGGCCAGTTACGGGGACATCCAGCACTGCATTTGTGTCATGGGGTCTTAGACTATTAAGACCGTGGTATAGGTATCAGCACCATCGAGCCGCGAGTAAAACCGGCGTTTTTTAAGAATGCAGTCTAGGCTCGCGTGTCAATCAGCACCTTAATTATGAGTGTTATGATGACGGTAATAGATTTACTTTGCAGCCTGAGTTCACGCTCTCTTCATTATTACGAGTAGGTCGTCGCGAAGCTCGCAATTGCGTTAGCCTCGTGTGTTTTGGTGCTGACTGTGTTTATCGATTGGGGTCGGTAGTCTGGTCGTCGAAGCCATTGTTCAGCAATGAACAGTTATAGCATTATGTTAATGTTCACATTTGATTAAGGTTGACCGGTAGAGGATGTCATGTAGCACTGAGTCAACCTCTGTACATATTCGTGCATACATTTTAAATTAAACAGTTTAAAAAAAACGCGCCATTTGCAAGGTGGTATAACAAGAGTTGTTAGCTGAAACGCTTGTCATAGTACACTTTACGGTGCTTATCAGCCAAAACTGTTGACACTGTAACAACTGTTTAGGCACGAGTAGTAGATTTTTTTCATATTTTAATTTTGTTTATAAGTAAAGTATCGTAAAATAAATAAGAAAGGAGAAACTGTTAAAAACTGCAAGTAGCTGCTAGATTTCAGTGTAGATGCGCGAGCGGCAAAGATAAAAAATGGCAAAATTGAAATTTGGAAAGGAAACACCAAAATCTATTGAAATAACAATTTTCAAAACTCCCGCAAAATTTTCAAGTTAACCCCTTATTTTCGAACCAAACTACCTGGGTTATCGTCAGGTTTAATTGGAAAATAATAAAGAAATCACGTTGTATTAAATAATACCTAATTTTTGAGCGTAAAGTTCTCAAAACTGCCAATTCTGGCGCTACCCTGTTTCACAAAATGCTTATGTGCATATATTTATTTATTCAAAAATTTTATTTTTTGCAGGAGTTGGATTTGAAAACATTAATAATTATTATTATAAGTGGAAAGCCATCGGTATGTCAATTATGATGGCTCCATTTGATTGGGCCACCGGAAAAATTGATGAAGGAGGCTGGACATCCTTATCCGTGGGTCGAATTAATACTCAAGATATTAATAACAAACGGTACCTATAAGATGATAAAATAAGATGAAACTGAAAATATATTAACATTTAAAGCTTTAATATTTAATTTTTTGTTTTAGTTTTGGAAAATCAGAAATAAGCCTTGATGATCCATTTAAATCATTGAACAATTTACCCCTCGTCGAACGTGGTGTTGTTAGATTTACAAAATCAGATTTAGTTAAAGACGCTGGTCAAAGTGTTTACCCGTACTTTGACTCTCAACCAGTTGAAACAAATCCCAGTTTTCCATTAGGTGGCATTGGGTTGTTTAAGAGAGGAGCTGAAGGTTTTGGAGGATTTGTGGCACCTAAAATCTACACCGTTAAGATTACGCCTCCAAACCTTAATTACACTGTCACAAGTATTATACGCGAAGGTACACATGGCACAAAATAACTCGTTAGAGTTTTTTTCCAGGGATGACTTTTTCGTTACAATATTAGCTTATTAACTTAAGAAAAAATAAAAAGCACTTATTATCAAATATTCTCAATTTTTATTTTTATTATTTTATTCTTAATGTTTACCTTCTTTATTTGTAAGCAAGTAAATAATAATACTATCAATATCAACGTATTTATTTCGCTCATATTGCAATTTTTCCCCGTGTTGGTCCCGGGCTCCTTTGTAGAATAGGCCAGTTGCCGTTCTGCCAGGCAGGTCGTAAAAGGCGACCGATTGGCTATACGAGTCACTAACATCGTGACTTCTAGGTGGTAGAGTTCTGCATTGTCTCGCCCGGGTCTGGTACCATCGCCTTGCCTATTTCTGCCGCAATAGCGTCTGTGCTTGTCACTATCATGTTCCGGTTTAGAGGGTAAGGTAGCCGGTAAACTCATGCATGTGACATGAGACCTCGCCACAAGATAGCAACGTACCATTAACACCTTTGGTGTCTATAGGCGATGGTTGACTCTTTTCATCAGGAGACCCATCTGCTTGTTTGCTATCTTATAATATAAAAAAAAATCTACAGTTTAATTAGTTTAAATCTCATAGAACTCAAATGAATGGTAATTTAGTAACTTATTATGATGATTATTATTTTGGATCTATCTCAGATTTAGACGACTGTAAACAACAGAGATAGAAAAAACTCGACGCTAAAGGTTATTAATAAATCTGGATAATGAAAATGGTATCTTAGTAGGTAATACTGAACGGTAGTGAAACTGAAAACTGAAAGGTAGTAAACAACAACGGCCTAATACATTCTATATTTTGTACACATGAATGGATAGTATAATTTAAGTAGGTATATTCTATATAATTTATTAGCTGACCCGCGCAACTTCGCCCGCGCGTAGATTAGCATGTCGTCAAGATAGTTTTTCATACAAATTTTATCCCCTATTTCAACCCCTTAAGGGTTGATTTTTGAAAAAAAAAATTAGCCTATGTTCAGCGGTTTAGCCGTGAAAACGTAACAGATAGACAGACCGGCAGATATACAGACTTTCGTATTTATAATATTCATATGGATATAATGCAGCGCGCTGTATTATAAATTATTGGCAATTCCCGCGGCAATCACCTAATTTTTCCGAGATAAAAAGTAGCCTATATGTTATTATAGGTCATCTTCTACCTGTGAGCTAGATTTCATCCAAATCCGTTCAATCGTTTTAGCGTGATTGAGTATCAAACTTTCATCTATCTATTCACAAATACATCCAAACAACCAAACAGTTACATTTTACAATAATCTTTACTGAGCTTACTTGATCTTGCTTCCTCTGCTATTTACAGCGTGAACGTGACATAGCTAATATTAATAAAATTCATACATATTTATTTATTTATTCATTTATTTAAACTTTATTGTTCACCAAAAATATATATTTTTGTTCAAAAGGCGAACTAAATGCCTGTTGACATTATCCACCAGTCAACCTTTGGGCCAACAGAATGTAGCTATGAAGGTGCCACTGAGCAACTTAGATTGCATGAAATTAATATAATGTATTAAAATACACATACATCCATATTACAAAATTTACATACATACATACATATACATAAATAAATACCTAAACATATGTACATAAATACATACATATACTTACTTAAACATAAAATACATATATATTTATACAACATATAAATTCGTCTAAAGTTATAATACATAGATTCTAATGTATATTTATGCATGTATATTTATGCAATGTATATTTATGCACTTTGGGATCTATAGGGTTCTGAAATCAACAAGAAACTCTTATAGTTTCATATGACTGTCCATCCGTCTGTCTGTCCGTTCGTCCGCAGCTTAGCTCAGATTCTTAGTACTATTACATACACATTAGCTTGATAGACATTATGTAAACATTAGATTGTTTTAATTTTTTGTACTACTTAGGGATTTATAGGATTCTGAAAAAACAAGAAACTCTTATAGTTTCATATGACCGTTCATCGGACGGACGTAACACGGACGGACGGACTGACGGAGACCCTGGAAATCGTCTAGAAATAGAGTTTGTCCAAACAGAACAAATCAGTCCAATTTCGATTAGTTTGTCTTATTTAGTTTAGGGGTTCTCATGGTTACCTTCCAGTTCCATCATCAGATCCTAAAAATTATCCAGTACGAAGGCGTTTGCCAATACAAGACAATTAAGTGGTAATTAAAAAGCATTACCTCGTTTAGTTTAGGAGTTCATTGTAGTTGCATTTTGAATCTGGATTCTTGAAATTCGAATGTCACTTTTCCAGCGCAATCTTCAGAGCATTATCATCATGAAAAAGATCTTATTGTAACAAAGAAATGACTCCCAACTCCACAATATTATCAATTTCTATTTGTGAATTACAATGGCACTCTTACGGCTCCATCTTCAGTTCTTCGACATTATATTATGTATTGGAAAGTACACATAATAAAAAATCCATAGTCATATCTCTTTCTACATTCGATGCCTGAGTTTCGGTAGCACTTTGTCAGCTCCACCTTCAGATCATCGTCATCATGAACACTAATCAAACTTATTACTTATAGCAACAAGACTGTCTTGTTAAGATTCTGCATCAGAGAGTTCCAGTCCCTACATCCAGGCTACATCATGAGCTCAGTTGGATGGTGCCATAGAACTGAATTGTCACTGAGTTTTCACAAGTCTGCCAAATTTTGTACAAACGGATATCAGAAAGTCGTTAAAAAGTAGATTGCAATATTTGAAAAATCTGTTATTGAAATACGAAAATTACCAGTCAATAGACGCTGATGATCTTCGAATGAGGATCTTGAAGTATTAGCCTAAGGTTATCATGTAAATGCAATATCAATAAAGTAACAAAATACAAAATTTAATATTGATAAAGCCTTTACAAGCTATTTAATTCCTTTCATCATAAAAAGAGCCGGTGATCTTGAAACGGCTGAACAGATTCTATTAAATCATAGCTAAGAACCATCTCGCAAAACAGGGCTTTCAACTAAAAAAACCTCAACCAAATCGGACCATCCGACTGGCCGCTACGATGCCACGGATGGACACACAGATACACAGATACACACCTGAAACTTATAACACCCCTCGTTTTGCGTCGAAGTTAAAAATATGCGATTTCATTCGTCTAAACAATCAGCGATCAGTAAAATTATTCGTATCTGACCGTGGCATGGGTTCAATCAGTACCAATCGAAAGAAACCAGACGATTGCTGACAAAAACGTGTTGAAACGCCGACTTCAGCTGTGCAGTGAGCGACCTTCAATAGCTGCAGCAACCACTTCATCCACTGTTTCGAAGATGCAGCAGTGGTTTTTCTTACGCAGAAATTGATGATCTTTCAGTTGAGCTTTGGTTCGTTCGGTAGTCCGATGGTACCAGATACCTAGGTACAAAGCGTCACTTATAATGCTGCTGCCACTGATAAGGGCCAGGATGTGGACATGCAGCACCGCATTTTCGTATAGTCCTAATCCCCCCCTGTATCGAGGAACGAACGAAATTCGTTAGTTTTATCGTACTAGAAATCGATTTTTTTTCATTCTTTTTTTCTTTTTTTTTTTGAATAGCGCCACGGGTTTTTGCATTGCAGCATAGCCATTTCGTATTCTCCAATTAACGATGAATCTAACTATGTATATACCATCCGGTAGTCTTATGGGACTAGGTTTTGATTTTGACACAAATTTTGACACAAAACCTAGTCCCATTACCCCATGGTTTACCATTAAGGGACGTATTTAAAAAAATAAATATATTGACGGTTTGTAGTCAATACATATATGAAAACATAATGTATGTACGTAAAAATGCAAATTACTTTATTAAGAATTATGATAAATATAATTATTAATTACAACACATGTCGCAAAAATGAGTTTTAGATTGACAAAAACTAAAAAGTCATTTTTGGTGGACTGTGTACGATTTTATAATAAGAAGATTCCACATCACATGCTCGAATTAACTGCCTAAAAGTTCAACACCATTATTAAACAAGAATTAATATGTAGGGCTTATTATAAATTAAACGATTATTTTAAAGACGATTGGAGTACATAAAATTAAAAATTAGTTATTTTTATTTATTTTTTATAAATGATTATTATAGTGTATTTTTAGACATGAGCAAGGTATTTGACTTTGTTCCACATAGAATTTTGTTGGCAAAACTAGAAAAATATGGTATAAGAGGAAAATCATTAGAGTGGATACAAAGTTATCTAGAAAATAGGAAACAGTGTGATGAAATTTCAAAAATCTCTGGGACACAAGAAAACATATACTTCAAATTATAGCTGTAGTGACTGTGGAATACCACAGGGAAGTGTTTTAGCACCCTTGCTCTTTTTAATTTACATTAATGACCTTCCAGAGACTATGCAACATGAATCATTCTTATTTCCAGATGACACTACACTCCTCATTAAATGTAAAAATAAAAATCATTTAGTAAAAGAAACAACTGAAACCTTAATTAAAGTTTGAGAATGGTTAAAAAGTAACTATTTAAAAACTAAGTTGACTAAAACAAAATTAGTTGAATTTCAAACATGTTATAGCAATAAAGTTAAAAAATCAAATATATTATTTAACAGTATAAATATAGAAAATACTGAATACACTAAATTTCTAGGAATATTTATTGACAAACATTGCAATTGGAAAGCGCACATTGATTCTCTTTGCAAAAAAATTGATAGATTTTTCTATGTTTTGAGAAAAATAAGAGAAGTAGCCAATTTAAATGCTGCCTTGTTAGTATATCACGGATATTCTCAACAGTATTGCAATATGGAATCTCTATTTGGGGAAATTCAGTTGACTTAATTAGAATTTTCAGAATTCAAAAGAAATGTATACGTGCAATATGTAATGTTAATCAACTACACTCTTGTAAACCCCTATTTAAAACTCTTAAAATACTACCTTTTCCTTATCTTTACATATTGTCGGTATGCGTATTTGTAAAAAAACATCAACATTTGTTTAGTAGTCCGGGAGGAATCGGCGCATGAGTACCGAAAACTATTCCACCTCAATTTTTTTATGCGATCCTCTTCAAATTGCCCTACTGATGATATAAATGCATGTTGCCATGGGGCAACCCGGTGCCATATTGTTTAAACCGAAATTTTTTAAGCAATTGCAAGGAATTGTTATTTTTCAACCGGACAATTTTTTTTTATATTCTTTATTGAAATGCCAATAAAAAAGGTCCTATGACTTTTCACGATAAAGTTAATATTTTTAAAGATATGAATTTTTATAGGTTCGAAAAATCTCAAATTTGGGTACTTTCGACCCATAAAAAATATATTTAAAAAAAAACATAATGTTTAAGTTATATTTTTTTTAATTCTCTATACAGTAGTTAATAATATTGTTAATAGAGATTTAAAAAAATGTCAGTGTTTATATCTTTTTTTTAATTGTTAATTTCGCGCGCTCACAAGTATGCGTCGCTTACTGGACTTCCTGAAGATTTTCATTTTGTTTGTGTAGTTGTAACGAAACTCACATTTATTAACACTTACATTTATTGTAACGAAAAATCACAAAACTAAAAATATATCCATCTAATAATGTTAATAATACACAAAATCACTGAAATGGTTGCAACAACGTTTAACAATATTAAATCTTGAACGAAATAAAAAATACTGAAAAACTGTAAAATGATGAGTAAAAAACAAAGAATGATCAGTTGAGAATCAACATGCACTAACTTGTATTTTTATTTTAAATGTTATATATAATCAATAATTTTGTCACAAGAACAAACAAAGATCTTAAGGTTTTATACAAAGAGGTTCAGTGATTTCATGTATTATTAACATTATTAGATGGATATATTTTTAGTTTTTGTGATTTTTCGTTACAATAAATGGGAGTTTCATGTCGTTTTTAGTTGTTCCCAAGAAAAGAAAATATTCTGATGATATCCTACCATGTATTTTTTGTGAAAATGAAACCAATGTAGTGAAAAAACTGAAGCCTGATACATATATAACTGTACAACGTGCAACTTATTGACGAAAAGATGAGGTTGCTATCCGATTTGAAAATTTGTTTAATTCTTCTCTTGACAAACAAACATTTTTGTGGCACAGAACATGTTATGCAAATTACACAAGTGAAGAAAAAATTAGGCGAAGATAAATACAACTACACAAACAAAATGAAAATCTTCAGGAAGTCCAGTAAGCGACGCACACTTGTGAGCGCGCGAAATTAACAATTAAAAAAAAGATATAAACACTGACATTTTTTTAAATCTCTATTAACAATATTATCAGGGCGAGCGAAGCGAGCCCTACACTAGGCCACTTTCTATGCACTTTTGTGGTACATTTTACTGAAAAAATATCGCATTTTTAGATTTGAGCTTCGACGTGGTAGTTTATATTCATGTCTAGATTTGTTATCTACCATAAAAATACGATTTTATAAAAATAAAAAAATAGAAGGTACAAGTTGTATTAGAATCTTATTACTACTAACGCCATCTCTTATTAAATTAACGAGTTAAAATTGATAGAAGATACATTTTCTATTAGAATTTTTGACCTTATTAAGAGACTATCTACTTCATGAATTGTTTCTTCATATTTGACTGGCGGCGCGCGGTTATCGTGCCCTCGTATAAAGGCGAGGTTCAAGCATAAACTGCAATAGCTATAGGGCCATCAGTTTGATCAGTTTGGCATCGAAGGTGTATGATAAAATCATTGAAAGGAGAATGCAAGGAAAGTTTGAAGTAATATTGTGGGAGGTACAAGGAGAATTTAGGTCTAGAGCAGGGATGTTTGATGGGAACAGAGTAAATAGAGCGTTAGAGAGTTTCACAATATGCTTATTGAGAAACAGTACAGATGTATTAATTGATTTATATTGTATTGAGATCAATTCCCAATCTTAGCCCGAGGGCGAGGGTAAAAAGCTAAAAAAAGGTATATTTACGTCCGTATACCCGAAGAGGTAGGCAGAAGTACAGCGTATGCATCCACGGTTAGCTGAAGATACTTAAGTCCCACAATGTGATAGGTGGCCAGCGCCAGTAGGGCACTTTTCCAATCCCGGGCAAAGTTGTTTTATCAGAAAACTGAAAAAACACATTTTTACATTTGCCTGACTCTGAAATCGAACTCCGAGGGTATCTCTGAGAGAAAAAATCGAAAAATGTATTCGCTGAGTGTCTACTGTCAATTCTTCGTGCCTGCGTAGTCCAAAAATTTTGAAGGTTTATTTAAATAAAACATTTTTTGATTTTGATTTCGTAAATCGACGTAAAACCAGGAACTTCCTGATTTTAGAAAAAAATTATTTCAGCAAAATGTCAAAAATGTGTTTTTATAAGATCAACCTTCTTTTTTTAATACATATTTTTCCTTGAAAATACCAACAAACAAAAACCAAATATTCCTAGTCCAAAGCCTGACAACGCGGGCCTTTGATGCGAATGTAATGTTTAGGTGAAAATACGCGGAGTTTTTTAGGTTAGATAATTACAAATAAAGTCCATACATTAAAAGATGTAATTCTCATAAAAATACTTTTCTAACAATATTACTAGATAGTATAACTTTGCGAGCCCTTACACAAAGCTCTGCTTTTTGCTAGTTAACTACTGTATAGAGAATTAAAAAAAAATATAACTTAAACATTATGTTTTTTTTTAAATATATTTTTCATGGGTCGAAAGTACCCAAATTTGAGATTTTTCGAACCTTTAAAAATTCATATCTTTAAAAATATTAACTTTATCGTGAAAAGTCATAGGACCTTTTTTATTGGTATTTCAATAAAGAATATTAAAAAAAATTGTCCGGTTGAAAAATAACAATTCCTTGCAATTGCTTAAAAAATTTCGGTTTAAACAATATGGCACCGGGTTGCCCCATGGCAACATGCATTTATATCATCAGTAGGGCAATTTGAAGAGGATCGCATAAAAAAATTGAGGTGGAATAGTTTTCGGTACTCATGCGCCGATTCCTCCCGGACTATAAAACAAATGCTGAAGTATTTGGAAACTCATATTTTAGAAATAGTGAGAAGCTATATGTGCCTAGCCAAAGACTAAATATTTATTAAAAAAACGCATATTGTATGGCAATTAATATATACAATCATATTCCTGATAGTCTAAAATCATTACCTATAAATAAATTTCGCAAAAAATTGTCCGATTTACTGTTAAATAAAACATACTATGATATTAGAGAATTTTTAGCAGATAAGATTAAATGTTAATAAATAGAAATATAAGTTTGTACAATTTACCTTAAAATTTAAATGAAATAAAAATTAAATAATAAATTTTGTAAATGGTAAAATTTCTTTGTAAATTGTAAAAATTTGGGTTGAGCATGATATTTTGTAAATTGGAAAAATAGCTTTTTGTTGTGAAATAATACTTGTAAATATTGTAATTAGGGATTGCAATTGCTGGATACAGCATCCAGCAATCCAGCTGGATCCAGCGCTTTTTTGACATGCTGGATCCAGCAAACCATGTTGGATCCAGCAGCGCGGATCCGCAAACGTATCAAATTTAAAAAAGTTACTTTATGTCTCCATTAGCCACTTTTTGAAGTAAAAACTTCTATACGCACGCTTGACTTGTGGAGTAAGCTGGTGAATGCATGACGAGAGCGTTATACAGTTCTGTGTAAAGTAGGTTAAAAGATATGACTATTGATAAAATATGTTTTTTAAGGTCTCACTTTCAGAAAAGCCAAAAATCTAAATATTTTTTGTTTTTTGTTTATATTGATTATTATTATTGTTTATTTTATTTACTTCATACAACATAATTAACAAGTGATTGTATTTGTATTGCTATTTTAAGTCAATTGTTTTGATCTCAGATATTAAAGAATTAAGAAACCAAACCAAAATTGATATGGTTTCCACCAAACGATTATTTTATAAGTTTGTAGTAAAAAGCTTAAATAATTAATAAGCAAATAGAAATATAAAAATCATGTATTTATTTTGATTCCATATTTTGCTGGATCCGCGCATGATCCAGCTGGATTCAGGCTAATCTTGCAAAAATCCAGCTGGATTGAAAACGCTGCTGGATTGCAATCCCTAATTGTAATACATAAATAATTGTAATACATGAAATAAAAAAAAGCCCACTGAGTTTTTTCCGCCGGATCTTCTCAGTGTGTGGCTGCGTTCCGATCCGGTAGTAATTATAAATAAATCGACCGAAATTTAAATTTTTGCTCACCATATAATGGTAGAATATGTTTGTAATTTGATTTATTTTTAATAACCTTTGACACCTATATTCTTGCAAATAAATATTTTCTCTTGTCTTTTCTTTCTTTTCGTTCTTATGTTCTTTCATATATTTTTTAATGTTCTACATATTGTAAGTTGAATTGTATTTGCTGTAAAAATATTTTGATTAATTTAAATAACGTTGAGACATTTTATTACTTTCATTAAAAATGTTTCACAATAGATGTAAAGCATATCTATAAGTATTTACTTTGAATAAAAAAAAAAGAGATGAGAGCAAAAGATGTTGTTAATTGAAATAAACAATAATGGTTTTGTGTATAATGCACTGTGTAACATAATATTCGTTATATTTTTTTATTCTCGATAGAGAAACGGTTGACCACGATCTCGGCTGATGGTAAGCTAAGATGCGGCCTAAGATGGAACGCGCTTCCTAGAAGGTACCTGTTCACTCTTTTCTAGAAGATCCCCAGATTGTACTCGTCGGGGAACACAGAGGAAGCATGTTCCAGTCCTTTGCGATTATATAAATTGTAAAAATGTTTTTTTCTTATTCAAATGTTATTTAATAAAAACAATTATTGTGTTTAGTTAAATAAACACTTCAGATATTTAGTTAGAATGCATATTTTATTGGTATAACTACCTCAGAATATATTTTCCCTGTTTTTGTCCAGGCCCCATGTAAAGGAAAGACCACCTGTCTTTCTTACAAGCTTCTTAAAGGTAAACAATTGGTCAAACTTCACTTCACTTTTATTTAAAGTGGTCAAATTGGTAAGTATGATGAAGTAAACAATATGATTTCAATAGTTGTATACCGGTTTAATGTTAATAATCTGCTATTAATTCTTTTTGACCCCTTTGGTCGAGTGGTTAGCGAACCTATATACGAATCGATGGGGCTCAGGTTCGATTTCTGGTTTGTATTTCGGGGTTTGGGTGTTTATTATGTGTGTTATAGTATTTATATATCGACGCAAGAAGACGTATTTGCTGTAAGTAGCCAAAACCCAACTTTTAACCAGAGCCAAAAACCCTTTAAAAAGTTAGAAAAAAAATCATATCTTTTTAATTATCAGTGACAGAAAGATGATTTTTGGGATACAGTTTTGTTAATACAATGAAGATAATAAAACCCATGAAGAACAATGAAAATATTTTTATTAAAGTTATTACAAGTAGATATTTCGTTACTTATAGCAATTTACTTTTCATTTTAAAGACCTGAAGAACGTCGTAAGTAGTTTAGTGACTTCTACGGAAATAGCTAAGTTCCGTGTTTTTCCAGACATTGAAAATGGTGTTACTAGAACTATTTAATAAATTGCGTACTTTTCAGAGATGTAAGACTAACTCTAAAAATACTGATACCACTTAATTGGTCTAAATAAAAACTGTTTGTATGTGTGGTACAAAAAAATGCTTTAAGTTTATTATTTTTAACCCCCAATTCAAAAGGCGGAGTGTTATAAGTTCAGCTGTGTGTCTGTCCGTGGCATCGTAGCACCCAGGCGGGTGATCCGATTTGGCTGCGGTTTTTTTGCCTTATTTTGTGAGGTGGTTTTTAGCTATGATCCAATAAAATCTGTTCAGCCGTTTTAAGATCATCAGCTCTTTTCAAATTGATGAAAAAATGAAGCGACTTGTAAAGGATTTATCGATAATGTTATATTGCTATGGTGACCTTGACTTGTCGCTGCTAGGTCCTCATTCGAAAATCATCAGCTTTTATTTAACTGACAATGTTCGTATGTAAGTAATAGATTTTCTAAATATTGCATACCATTTTTTCAACAACTAACTGATATCTATTTGTACTAAAACTTGTGTAAGTTCAGTGACCTTACAATATTATGGTACCATCCAGGTGATCTCATGATGTAGTCTAGATGCAGAGACTGGAACACAGATGCAGAGTTTTTACGAGACAACCGAGTTTTAGCTCATTGGTATTGTTGATACTAAGTTTATTTAATACTCATGATCACGAGGATCTGAAGTTGGAACTGAAAGAGTACTACTGAAACTTACAGATAGAAAGTGCTAAGCTAGTGGAGTTTAGTATCGTTTATTTCGTTGCAATAAATTCTTTCTCATAAAGTCGATGCTCTAAAGATAGATAATTCTGAATCCAGATGAATAATGAAAAAAATAAATAAACTGACCTTCTCTGAAGGTAAGAACGGTAAGTTAGCACTCTATTGTATTCTTTTTGTTAACACTCAGTTGCCTAGTATCAGCAAAAACTTTGGTACTGGATAATTTCCCCAATGGAACTCCTAAACTAAACAATATAAACCCATCTAATTTGGACCAATATGTTCGGTTTCTAGAAACACACCTGTGCTTTAGAGTTTTCAGTCTATGATGAAGCGGGAAAGATATTATAGAAACTTTTGAATAAAATGAAGCACTTTGGGTCGTTTGATTCATTTTTTAAGGACTTTGGTGCAGAATGGCTTCCAAAACCTGACGTTAGAGCTCAAAGGAGTCTATGAGAACTCCTAAACTAATCCAGATAAACTCATCGAGTGTAAGCTTATTCGGTTGGTTTTGACATACACTTTGGTGCTGAATAATTTCTAAGGTCCGATAATGAAATTGGAAGGTGGCTATGGGAACTCCTAAACTAAACGATTTTGGACTCATTTGTTCTGTTTTGATAAGGTCTTTGGAGCGAAATAGTTTTCAGTATCTGTTGGTAGAGCTGGAAGAAGTCCATGAAAACTCTTGAGATAAACTAGATAAACCTATCGAGTGGGATGATTCAATTTGTTTTGGTATACACTTTGGTGCAAGATGATCTTTAGGATCCGATGATGAAACTGGAAGGTGGCTATGAGAACTTTCAAACTAATCAAAAAACCCGTAGAGTTTGGGCTCAGTTGTTCTGTTTTAAAAATAACCTGGTGTATGATTCCCAGGGTCTTATGATGAAGCAGGAAGAAGGTCATGGGAACATAGGATCAAAATTGAATAACACCATATATTTTGTGCTCGTTTTATTCATTTTTTTAAGGGCTTTGGAGCCGGTTGACTTCCGGTGTTTGATGATAGAACTGAAAAAATTCCACGAGAAATCCTAAGATAAACTAGAAAAGTTAATTTGGTTTATTTTGGCAAACACTCAGGTACTGGATGTTGTCTAGGATGTGATGATGTAATTGGAAAGTAGCCGTCCGAGCTTGGACTGGTATAGTTGGCCTTTGTTTTTACTCACTGGGTTTAATAATGGATCTAGAAGGTAGTCATGGAACTCCTAAGCTAAACAAAAAATGCCCATCGAGTGTGGTCTCATTTGTTATATTTGTGCAAATGCTCTAAATCAGAATTATTTCCAAGGTTACATGATGGAGCTGAAAGGAGCTCATGGGAGCTTTTCAATAAAACAACTTAAGTTCATTGATTTAGGAACCATGGTAACTTTAAACTGATGCTACAGGATCCTCTTTCGAATATCCTCAGATTTTTTTAAGTTTTGGTCTTAAAATGATGCATATAAAGCAGGATGGTTATCGGATGGTAACAAAATGTGTCTGGGAGCTTTTAATATTTAATTTAGAATTATGTTTATTACTGTTACATAAAAATGTAGCTTGTTCTCTAAAGACGTACATAATAACATTTCGTTTATTATTTTAAGAAGGAGCATTGAACGTATTTACACAAATATAACAAAGAAAAGTAGGTATTTATTGGTGTAACCCAATAAAATAAAATTAAATAGTTTTTGTACTTTTTAATTTTTAATATTATTCATGAAAATTTGTGTTTTTTTCTTTACACCTATTAGTTTCTAAATATAAATTTTAACATTACACAGTAAGGAAGAAATCTTGCTAGTGACCAATTTGTTAAATTTTCTTATTTTCTATGTATGAATAACTCGCTAAAGTGTCATATTAAGAAAAATATTTTTAAAAGCAACAATAGAAAAGTGCTGTAACCGTATGGCAAACTTAAAATACAGACTGAAAGAATGCTGTAAGACGTAATCTTGAGTTTAATTTGCATACCATAAGAATGTTGTAAGTAATTTTGTATTTAATTTGCACCCCAAAAGAATGCTATAAGTAATCTTTCACATTTTATTTTCATTCCCTAAGAATACTGAAAATAGTATCAGATGTGTAATAATAATCCGCACTCTTGCTGTAAGTAAAAAAGTGATAAAACACAATTTTTTTCGCGACTTTCGGCAAATTGTATAAGCAAACTTTTTAAAAATATACCCTTTTTTCAAAATTTTTGTCGTCGTAGCTATATGAGACCCAGACCATTCGATGCAGATTTTTTTTCTGAATCTGGCTGTGTATTCAGCCTACTTACGTCATTTTTGCTACTTACAGCAAATACGTTTACTTACGTCGATATGTACTAGTTGCAACGTGCAACCCGCTGCATTATAAAACATTTTGGCGAATCCCGCGGGGCCACCTAACTTTTCCGAGATAAAAGTAGCCTATGTGCTATTCCAAGTCATCGCCTACCTGTTTGCCCAATTTCATTCTAATACGTTCAGTTGTTTTTGCATGATTGAGTAACAAACATCCATTCATCCAAACATCAAAATTTTCGCATTTATAAGATAAATATAAATTTATATCGTTGACTAACAGCCATAACACAGCGAGTGTAAGTAATAATATTATTTACACTCGCGTAGAGTGATACTATTACTTACACTCGCGTAGAGTGATACTATTACTTACACTGGCATAGAGTGAGGTAGTTTTCGTTACTCCTGAGAATGCTTCGGTTTCGAAGTAAACCGTGCGTTGAGTCCATAAATTGCGTACTTTTGCGCTTGGTGCCGGCGTGAGACAGGGGTGTAAAAGTATGGTGGATGTGGGTGGATAATCGTACCGCTGGGTTCTTCTTTTTTGTCCGGACCATGGATCAGTCTTATCCATTTATTAAACAGACGTCTTTCTTTTTGCTGCCATCGCGGAAGATACATAGAACAGTTCGCGGATAATACTAAATTAAATTAATTTCACCTTTTTAATACTGTATTTGCACAAAGCAACGCCTGAATCAATAAAATATCTCAAATTTTAGTTTGAGTCAATTTAATACCTTAACAGGTTTTATCATAATCATCAGAATACTCTCATGTTCTATAGCTGGGATGTGAACAAATATTAAGTCAACTTATTGACTAGGTTTTGAGTTTTAAAGACAGAAATATACGCAAACGATTTTATATACATAAAAATACTGCTTTTTATTGTTGTTTACTTAACTTTTTAAACAACAACTCATTGCTTGATCATCCAAAGAGTTAATTATTTTTCGAAAAAGTTATACACTATGCCCATATACATACAGTATGGCAATTCATGAACAATAAAAATTAAAAAGATTAAAGTTGTGAAAAATTAAGCTTTAATATTATCTAAAATCCAATCCATATATTTGGTTACATCAGTATATATTCCAGGGTTTTTAACACCGCATTGTCTTGGACCTCGGGACACGACTCCGTATTGTACAATGCTGTACACATTATTCCAGATTCTTTGTAACATCAGGGGTCCTCCAGAGTCACCACTGCATGAGTCTTTATTTATTTCTCCAGCACAAAATTCTTCCTCCGTCAAAATGTTCACATGCATAGTTTGAGTCCTGGTTTCAAAAAAAAAATTACTATACAGGTCTGTGGAAATAAATTCGTTGATAGTCTAATGCATTTAATTATTTACTTGAATCGGTAGAGTAATTTGGCTACTTTTTTATCTTGCTTTCCCTGCTACTCACAACATGGAGGAGATATAATCCGAATATAACATGAAAAATCTATTGGAACATACACATACTTGATATAAAAGAACGCATTCATAAATTTCGTCGTGATTTCGGAAATCATTAGATACCCGTATCAGATGCTATTCGCAAATTAATATATTTGCTTATAAAATGTAATGTATGACTGATATATTAAAATCAATGTATTTTATCCCTGGGCCCATGATCATATAAATTCTATGAAAATAAATTACGGTTTGATCATCGATATTACATACATTGAGTAAGTAAAATTTGAAATTGTAACTAACAGGAGATTTATCTAATTGCATAAATTAAATGGTAACATTTTGTGTTTTAATATTTGTTATTCTAAAAATTAATCGTGAAGTTAAAATATATAAAAAAAACTAGCTGTACCCGCGACCTCATACATGATTGTCATACCTGCAGAGTAATTATTTGTATTTGACCACACTATTTTTCATATTCAACAATACTTTGGAAGGTGAAGCATTTTTATCAAGAAAGGAACTTTTTTGTTTGGATTTGAAAACACGTTGACTGCTATTTACAACCCTTGTGTCTTGCGAAGCTTTAGGCAATGTTGAACTCAACACAAAACAACATTGGAAATCCTAACATAGGCCTGTCGTAACGCCTTATATTTTTACACTCAAGGTTACAGTTTTCTTTGTCTGCCAACATATACTTATTCCATATGACTATATTAGATTATAGAACGTTTTTGCAAAACCTATTTTTATTGAAATCACCGGTGTGTGAGGTGATACAAATGTCTCTAAATTTATTGTCATCTTAAACATAACTGCGGCTAAAAAGCTACTAATTTGAACCATATTTGTAAAAAAAAATGTTTTCGTTTAATTCAAAGTCAGTCCAAGAAAAATATTTCCATTCCCAGTTGTTTATGGCATTATCGCTCGCTCCATTGGAAGCTGACCGCTATTTAACAGCTGCACGGTTTAGTTTATATTTGTTATATTATATACATTATATTATTATCCAATTATATATGTGCCATGTCCGTCACGTCATAGGTGGTTTCAGAGCAATAGACCTGGTTATTCGTATCGTAGAACAGTGTTTTTAGTGATTGTTTAGAAAGTTTTTAGTGTTTGTTGTTATAGCGGCAACAGAAATACATTATCTGTGAAAATTTGAACTATCTACTGTTCCTGAGATACATGGTAAAGGACGGACGGACAGCGAAGTGTTAGTAATAGGATCCCGTTTTACCCGTCGGGCACGGAACCTTTAAAACTAAAAATTGACCTTTATTTTCTCATAAAATAAAATTTTCTTGGCCTTATAAGAGTTGTACAGTCTTTAGGTTCTACACAGGTTATTACCTATATAAGTCCTTAGGTTGTACATATATTACTATTTTTAAGCTATAAATATTGCAGTTATAACATTTACTAAAATCGGGTTTAATCTAGAACTGATTTTTACGGATATATTTATTTAACAAACACTATAAAATGCACTTTCTAACTTATAATGAGCCGTACTTTCAAAGGTTTCTATACCTTTCGTGTGTGACATTTAAGTGGATTTGCCACCCGGAAATATTTAAAACCCGTAATGTCTGTAACTTTTGAATTACAAAATTCATGACCTTGAAATATTTAAGGGTCAATCTGTATAGTATTAGCTTTCGAACAAAAAAATAATAAGGTTTCGAACTTCAATTTAGTGAATTAGAACCATATATACGTTTTAACTTTCTCGCCCTATTCCACGGGAAAATATTCTATAACTTTCTTCGGAGTATGAACTCTAATCATGCTAAATTGTATTTAAATCCGTTCAGAAGATTTGGCGTGATATGCGGCCTAATATAGACAGACAGACAGACAGACAGACAGACAGACAGACAGGCAGACAGACAGAGAGACAAGAATTAAAAAAGTTTTCGCTTAAGTATCGATTAAATAGTGTCTTCCAAAAAAATTCAATATGTCTTCAATGTTCAGAATTCGACCTCTTATATTTTTATTATATGTATAGATGTGTTCGAGGATCCTATATAGTATGAAGAATAACTCTTATGTCACATAATCGTTTGTTCGCAAAAATGTGCTAATGGCATTGTTCATTCAAAAAGCCTGGCTCGGACGACATCACTGCAATAGCAGCCACGCATGCATAAGCCTATTATGGCTTTTATCATATATGTGTATAATATTATATAAAAAATATTTTACAAAAGAAAAAATATTACGTATTATAGTATTCCACACAACTCTCTCTGGTTAGTATGGGAATATTAACTTTCATTAATATCGAAGAATCTGTATGATTTTCTGTTATTCCCCAGCCAGCCACATCAGCACGTTCGCCGTTTTCTAAAGGTCTTCTTAGCTGTTTTGCTATTGGCAAGCAAATCGGCCTGGCATTTTCTGTAAAATTAGATACAGGGTTACAGCAATCTACTTAGGGTTGCCCATTGCCACTTCTTGATCTCAAGTTTACTAGCATCAAAAATACGTGTTGGAGATTTTTTTTAGGAGAGACATTTAAAGCAGTATAAATTTATATTCCGCCGTAGGTATTAATTTCTTGTGTAATAATAATATCGCTGCACAAATTACACGAATCGATTTAACCCCAAAGTAAGCAAATTATATGTGAAATATCACCAAATTTTTATACCGGTGGGAGGGATGCGCTGTGCCGAGCTCCCGGCTGCATAGGTGCCACCACTTTGCTTGTCTCCCGTGAAACAGCTTTGCTGTGTTTCGGAGAGAAGGGTAAGACAGGCAGTGTAATTACTGGCATTGAGACTTAACATCTTATGTCTCAGGATAGGCAACACATGAATAGTATATCTGGGCTACATCAGTCCAGGTATCCCATTTATGTTTATTGGCGACGTCGACTACTTACCATCAGGTGGCACGTCTGCCAGTTTGCCTAACCCACTAACATAAAAAAATTATTTGCTTTTGTTATGGGTCAACAAATACATATAAATACATGTATAAATACTGAAACATACATAACTATACACACAAACTCAGAAATACAAACGTCTATGCTCATCACACAAATGTTTGTCCCTGTCGGGAATCGAACTCAATCCCCATCGATTTGTAATTAGTTTCGTTAATCACTCGCCCAACGGGGCGTTCAAAATATACAAGATGTTGATGGAGTATTCCTCCTACCTACACTCAATCTATTACGCGTTGTTGTAATTTAACTATACCATTCATTTTTTCACATTGCGCATTGTTTTATATTATAAGGCAGCAAACAAGAAGAAGGTTCTCCTGGTAGGAAGAGATAACCTTCGCTAGATTCTACAGACACCAGAAATGTTAAAGATGCCTTGCTATCCATGTAGCGGAATGGATATATCACATGCCTGTCACAATACAGGACAATATCACATGACGTTGGTCAGCTAGAGCAGGTCATATAAGTGGCGAATAGGTTTACATGTACAGTTGTACTGTACAAGTAAACCTGTAGCTGAGTAAAGAATAAAACCTGCACAGTTGTGTTTATAATAACACTCCGGTATCCCTATGCAGTTAGCGCTCGTTCAGACATACGGGAACCGTGCGATTGTAATAGCACGGTTTGGAACCGCAAAATTGTATTTTATTGTGTTTAGACTACAATGGTTCACGTGCGCGGTTAGTGTTAGTTTAAAAATGAAAGAAAAAATACAATTTTATTGATTCAGGCGTTACTTTGTGGAAATCCATTATTAAAAAGGTGAAATTAATTAAATTTGCTATTATCCGCGAACTGTTCTATGTATCCTCCGCGACGGTACCGAAAACAAAGACGTTAGTTTAATAAATGAATAAGACTCACCGATGGTCTGGACAAAAAAAAGACCCCAGCGGGTATTTATGTACTCACTCTGAGGGTACATAAATTGTGTGTTTTTCAGATTGGTGCCGGCGTGAGACGTGGGTGTAAAAGTGTGGTAGATATGGGTGAATAATTGTGCCGCTGGGGTCTTCTTTTTATCCAGACCATCGATGAGTCTTATCCATTTATTAAACCAACGTCTTTCTTTTCGGTACCATCATGGAGGATACATAGAACAGTTCGCGGATAATAGCAAATTTAATTAATTTCACCTTATTCAAAAAATACTAGATTTACTGTGGTTGCTCATAAAATAACCGGCCAAGTGCGAGTTTGACTCGCGCACGAAGGGTTTCATACCATCATAGCAAAAAAATACAAAAAAAGATGTGTATTTTAAGGGGACACCCCTTAATATTTTCATTTTTTATTTTTAGTATTTGTTGTTACAGCGGCAACGGAAATACATATTTTTGTGAAAATTTTAGTCATCTAGCTATCACGATTTATGAGATACAACCTGGCGACAGACTGACAGATAGCGTTGGTTTAGAATTAGGGTACCGTTTTACCTTTTAGGTACGGAACCCTAAAAAAGAAAAAAACAAAGACTGTTTCTAATATTAAGCGACCGACACGTACATGGTCAATTTCTGACATTTTACTCCAAATTAAGAATGTTTTTTGTTTTTATTTGACTAATCCTCACACTGAACAGTCCATATAGCAGGTCTTTGTGCCACTTAATCAATAAATATCTCAGTATCGAACCAGTCGATCCGCGAACTGTTCTATGTATCCTCCGCGACGGTACCGAAAACAAAGACGTTAGTTTAATAAATGAATAAGACTCACCGATGGTCTGGACAAAAAAAAGACCCCAGCGGGTATTTATGTACTCACTCTGAGGGTACATAAATTGTGTGTTTTTCAGATTGGTGCCGGCGTGAGACGTGGGTGTAAAAGTGTGGTAGATATGGGTGAATAATTGTGCCGCTGGGGTCTTCTTTTTATCCAGACCATCGATGAGTCTTATCCATTTATTAAACCAACGTCTTTCTTTTCGGTACCATCATGGAGGATACATAGAACAGTTCGCGGATAATAGCAAATTTAATTAATTTCACCTTATTCAAAAAATACTAGATTTACTGTGGTTGCTCATAAAATAACCGGCCAAGTGCGAGTTTGACTCGCGCACGAAGGGTTTCATACCATCATAGCAAAAAAATACAAAAAAAGATGTGTATTTTAAGGGGACACCCCTTAATATTTTCATTTTTTATTTTTAGTATTTGTTGTTACAGCGGCAACGGAAATACATATTTTTGTGAAAATTTTAGTCATCTAGCTATCACGATTTATGAGATACAACCTGGCGACAGACTGACAGATAGCGTTGGTTTAGAATTAGGGTACCGTTTTACCTTTTAGGTACGGAACCCTAAAAAAGAAAAAAACAAAGACTGTTTCTAATATTAAGCGACCGACACGTACATGGTCAATTTCTGACATTTTACTCCAAATTAAGAATGTTTTTTGTTTTTATTTGACTAATCCTCACACTGAACAGTCCATATAGCAGGTCTTTGTGCCACTTAATCAATAAATATCTCAGTATCGAACCAGTCGGTGCTAATCGTGACGCACTACTCGTGCGGTTCCCGCAGTGCAATTGAACGCTGACAAAGAGCTCCATACTCCATAGTATATATATAGAACCGCGCGGGCGCTCGCACGATTTCATTTTCTTACGTTTAAGTTGCGGTAATCGCACGGTTTGACTAAACGTTTACGTCTGAACGGTTACATAAATACTTATATAAATAGGAACCGCACGATTCCCATGCGATTGTGAAACGGCAAGGTTCCCGCCGTGTCTGAACAAGCGCTTTTTTTTATATAGAAGAGGGGGCAAACGAGCAAGAGGTGCACCTGATGGTAAGTGATCACCCCCGCCCATGGATATCTGCAATACCAGAGGTCTTGCAGTTGCGTTGCCGGCCTTTTAAGAATGAGTAAGCTCTTTTCTTGAAGGTCCCTATGTCGTATCCGTTCGGAAATACCCCGGCCGGTAATTAGTTCCACAACAGAGTAGTGCGAGGTAAAAAGTGTCGGGAGAAACGCACAGTTGTGGATTTCCAGACATCGAGATGGTGAGGATGGAACTTCAAACTTAAACTACTCAGGTAAATCTTTCAGGTAAATCTTAGTGTGTATCCTGCTTAATCCTACAAACCGAAATACGATACAAAAGTAAGCATTGGTACCCGGTCGAAATGTTGGAGAACTGTACCACGTAGTTGGGCATGACGTAATACTAAATAGTCTTCTGTCACCTTTTACGGGATGCCTAGCAGTAAGACAGTTGACCTATTCTTCGAAAAACGGCTGGGGTCAATAAGGGAAGCTAGAGCATACCCTGGCAATGAAATAAGAACCCAGGATAAGCATGGGTAATTAGCATTTGTAATACCCACTTAAAACCAACGTAAAGTAACAGGTAAGCTGTAGTTTTATTCGATTTGTGAGGTTCCGCCCTCCCCCTAACACCATGGAAGCGCAATTAAAAGATTGTAGTTTACCCCAGGGGGTACCACTAGCGTAAGCGGTAGAGAATCCTCCTCTGGATGAACATCCACATGATGAACATGAACATGTTAAGGAGTTTATAACCAACCTAATGGGGGGAGCAAAATTGCGATCACACATTTCGCTGCTCGGACCAAACGGAACAAAAATCTAAAGGCACCCTCTACCCCTCTCGACTTGGACTTTACTAATATTAGGGGTATTTACTCGTAATTAAATGCCGTCCACTACCACCTTGAAACGGCTAACCCAGATTGGTTATTTTTCACTAAGACGCAGATATTTTCTCCGGCTGATACCTCATATCTTTCCTATCCAGCGTGCAAATTAGAGCATTCATTTGTACCCCGGGTGAGAGTTTGTACTTACGTCAGAGAGGATATCTGTTCTCGATATCTTAGCAGGCTTGAACGCAAGGATCTAGCCATTCTTTGGCTACATGTAGACTGCGACGACCATTCCCGCATTTATACATGTCTTTACAAGTCCCATAGCGGAAATACTGATGTCGACAGGCTCGTCGAGCACCTAAAATGGCTGTAGATTCCGAGTAACAAGAGAACCCTCTGCCGAGATCTTTATCTTAGACGATTTTAATGCCCACCACGCCGACTTGCTATGTTCACGCACTACCGATTATGCGGGGAGTTCTGTTCACGATTTTACCTTGGCATATGACCTAACTCGATTGACACTTCGCTTATGTGCGTTCCCGATGTGGACGATCATATGCCTTCACTGTTGGACCTTCTGCTGACCTCCCATCCGGAACATTACCGGGTATCTGTGGAAGTCCCACTTGGTACGTATGACCATTGCATGATCCGGATCCGGAAAGTGCTGGTTACGCGCCTATCATGACCTTTTTTAGCAGGCTATCGTCGCGTTTGGCACTATACGTCAGCAAATTGAAACGGGGTACGGTCTTTTCCCTCCGATTGTACTCAAAGTGTGTGCTAAAGAGTTGGCGCCTGTGTTAACCCGCCTATTCCGTCTCTTCTTATCCACTTGGTGTGGTATCGAATTTATAGAAGACAGGTTCACTGGATTCCTTCCTTAAAAAAAGAGATTGCTCTAATCCATCTGACTATCAGCCTATAGTCATAACCACCTTGTTCTCCAAAATTATGGAGATAATCATCAACTCTCAGCTCCTCAAGTATTTAGAAGAGCACCAGTTAATTAACGACCGTCAGCACGGTTTCTGTCATGGCCATTAGGCTGGTGATCTTCTAGTATACCTAACGTTTCGGTGGGCGGAAGCAGTTGATTCCAAGGGGGAGACATTGGCAGTTAGTTTGGACGTGGCGAAGGCCTATGATCGGGTATGGCACGAAGCGCTTCTCGCGAAGCTACCTTCTATGGACTTTCCGAGAAATTATGCAAGTGGATCACCAGTTTTTTGGCTGATCGAGCATCAAGGTCGTAGTCAACGGTGCCTGCTCTGACCTTAAATATATCAATCATGGTGTGCCCCAAGGCTGCGTGCTATCACCGACACTGTTTCGTCTGCATATCAATAACATGTTGCGAATTCGCAACATACATTGCTATGCGGATGACAGTACTGGACAGTAATACTCTGGCCGTAATGCTGTTTCTCGGGAACACGTCGGAGAGTGTCAAAATAAGCTTGTCTGAAGTCAATAATCAACTTATCGATGTCTCGGAATGGGGTCGTCAAAACCTGGTTACTTTTAACCCCAAGGAGACACAGTTTTGCGTGTTCACCGCTAAAAGGGCACACTTTGTCGTGTCACCTCGATTAGGGGATGCTCTTCTGACAGCCTCAGCTAGTGTCGGGATTTTGGGAGTCGACATATCGAATTACGTTACGTTTCATTTGTAAGGTGAGGCTAATTTAGCTTCCAAAAAACTCAGTGCACTCAGCAGAGCGAGACAGTACCTTTTGTCGGCCCATCGCCTTCAACTTTATAAGGCACAAATTCGGTTTCACATGGATTACTGTTCTTATCTCTGGGCCGTAGCACCTCAGTACCAGCTTCTTACTCTTGATCGCATTCAGGGTAGAGTGGTTCGAATCATTGACGACCAGGCTATTTCTTTTGCATTGTGCGGAAATGTTTGTTCACTCTGCGTCTTCTCTCATATTTATCATGGGGAAGTTTCCTCCAACAATTTTTTGCCTCGCGCTACTCTGTTGTGGAATCAATCACTGGCAGGTGAGTTTCCAAACCGAAACGACTTGAGGACTTTCAAGAAAAGAGCTTATTCATCCTTAAAAGGCCGGCAACGCAACTGTAAAGACCTCTGGTATTGCGGATGTCCATGGGCAGCGGTGATCACTTACCATTGGATGCACTTCCTGCTCGTTTGCCCCCACTTCTAAGAGTTTGATGTCTGAGTCGTAAGGTAAATGATAAGCGCACTATGATGTTAAATAAATGACGAAAAATACTTACTATAGGTAAAATCAATTTGTTTTTTAAGACGTAGTAAAGCAATGTCATTTTGCACAGTTGGCGCGATTTTGTAATCCGAATGTACTACACTTTCTTCTATTCCAATATCCTAAAAATATAATGTAACATGTATGTACAATATGCAAAGAAATAACTATCTCAAAAACTTTTTTCCATTTCTCAACTATTTTTTTTTTGACAGATTTAAGTGTTTATCAATGAAAAAGGTAATAAGAATAGTAAATATTTTTAACTACCGTTATTAATATTGTTATGTTTTTGATTAGCTTTAGATTCAAGTTTAAAATTAAATGAATATTTATTGAATAATATCATTTATATTTTATAGTCTAGCGGGGAAGTTGAGTTCCTGCAAGTAATATTTACAAGTTTCTTAAAAATATGGTTGATGGTTTGAACGATCCGGAATGACATCTCGAAAAAGTCATATTACGAATTTTTTTTGGAAAAAAAAAATTTGCAATTGTTATTTACAAAAAATTAGAAAACAAACAGCCGTCCATATTTTTTCAAAATCTCAAAAAGGATAAGACGTGATAGTTCAAATATTATAAAAGTTTCTGAAAGAGCAGGAAACTTTAGTGAAAATGTTCTGACTCCCGAAATTGTAACTCCAATATTTATAATTTTAACTTAATGTTGAAAATTGGCTGGGAAAATTGGACTGCTATTTTTCCATTTTTTTTGTTAATAACAATAGCAATTTTTGACGTGAATACGTCTTTAAAATTGCCTTCATAGGCGGGACAGTTCAAAAATGATAACAAAATTTGGAGATACAGTTTGGTGTTATAGCTACATAACTATCACCAACATCCGAAACCTAATTATGACACTGGATAGCTAAAGAAGCTGAACACGAATTACAATGCTTCACAAATAGTGGAGTAGGAAGTGCCGCCATTATTATTTAATTTTACTGCGTTACATATTTTGCATAATATGGTATATCTTTAGACTCAGAAACTATAAAATTCGATTAAGTTTTATTCGAAAGCTCTTGTAAAGATTTATTGACTGTATAATTTCAAAAAATAATCTTCAACGCCAATAGTAAATATATATAGAACTTAAGTGAAAAATTCAATGCAAAATTGTAATCAGCCAAAAAAAAATGTTTTAAAAGCCGTATCAAAATACAAGGAATGTATAACGTCTGAAAGAGATTTTAAGTAGCAATCTAATGATACTCATATACCCTTACATGAAAAAGTGAAGAAGTGTTAAGAACGTAAAAAGATGAAGGCGTCCGAACTCCGAACCGATCAACGATGGCACCTGTACATCGCTGGCCTTAAGGGCCTTTACGGCTTCACCGGTCGTTAGGGTGAACAGAATGCTCAGCTAGAGCTGAAAGATGTGGGGTTGTACGCTCTCCACTCTAAGGGTGTCTCCTGTGAGACCGATCCTCGGTTTAGGGGTGGCGTCGTGATTTGTGATAAGAGGGTTAGCGGCATTGTCCTGTGTATGGGTTTTTAGTGTTTTGGTATGTTTCGTTGGCCACAGTTATCAGGTCTTCGGGATTGGTGAGAACGCGGCGGGCCTACGTCATTTGGGATCGGGATTAAGATCTGGGATGTAGTCTACTGCGGCTTACACCAGTGGGTTAGGGTGTGAGCCGGTACGATTGAAATATCTTTTGAAAATGTCTTGAAATAGCTAACCTAGCTAAGCTCCACAATTCGAGGTCTTTATGAAGGGAAATGTATACCACGATGCATCCGAGAAAATACACTAGTATTTGTTCTGTACTACTTGGTTGTCGCGTACTTCTGTATGGGGTAGATTGGCAAATGCTACGCAGGCGTATGATAGAATAGGCCTTACGCAAATCTTGTAAAGTGTCACCTTGTGTCTAAGTGACACATCTGCTGTGATTGGCCTATGGAGTGGAGAATGAACCCACTACACGGAACTGAAATGAGCTGCTCGGAAACCGAACTGATCATTTATTATGAGACCTTTCTCGTGACCAAATGCCTTAAGACGAGATAGTATGATTTTTTAGTAGATTTTGTCTAACGTATTGACTAGGCTAATGGGACGGTAACTACTGACATTATTTCGGTGTTTTCCCGGTTTATGTATTCCTATGACGGAGTTTTTTTTTTGCACTCGTCTGGAAACGCACAACCGGCTAGGAGTAAATTGGAGATGCACACTAGTAGGAATATAAGGGAGGGAGGGAGGTATTTAATTACCTTATTTGTGATTTTATTAGACCACGGACCTTTTTTATTGCGTAGGTTTTAGATTATTTCACCTACTTCTTCGGTATCGGTAGATAATAGCTACTTTACTTTACTATCCACAAGATGGACGTGGTCTAGACCACCTAGGTCTGTAAGTTGGTTTGACGAAAAAACATTGTGATTGAAACGATGAATGAAAACTGTTACCATTGCAAGATATTATCCGTGACGTAAACATATTCACGTAAAAGATGCACAGCTGTGTCCATGACACAGCCACAACTCGTTTTTTTTCCAAAAAATTCGAAATACGTCTTTTTATAGATGCCGTCAACCATATTTTTAAGAAACTCGAAGCTATTATTTGCAGGAACTCAACTTACCGACTATACTATTACACTTGAATAACATGTAACTAGAATATTGACTGCTGGGGTGCTTGAATAAAATACTACAGATGTGAACTGTGCGCTGCTATCCTGGTAGTGGGGTGTTAGTGCCACCTTTACACATTTACAACCACCTTGCCTTCCACACTGGAATAAGATAGTGAAAAAGGTCAACTTTTGTCATGAATATTTATTAGTATCGTCTATCTTAACTTTGGCATTTAAAGGCGATTTTTTGAGGCATTTAAAGAAGATTATGATAATGTATAAGACAAGAAGAACATGATATAGTATTTGAACTTGATGATCTAATCTGATCTAATCGCTAGTTGGTTAAGAGGGATTCCGAGCCTTTATAGCGAATCAATATCTGTCATTTTATGCGCTCTGTATATGTATGTGTGTGAAAGGCATACTAGTCGGTGGTGTAGCGGCCACACACGGCATACATAGGTTTGCCACTCCTCCAGTTTTGGCTTGGGTTGGATTTGAATAGTGCATTTCCGGGCTACGGGTTTCACTAAATTTTTCCGGGTTAGATCGGGGAGCGAGTGGTGACAGCAAAGCGACAGTGCGGTGGTAGGCCGGGCTGAGCGAGAAGGAATGAAAGGGGAGCAGGGAGTAGGGTTCAAGCACGCGACAAACATTCTATCAAAACAATAGCTCATTGCTTCGTAATAATTGTACAAACACCAGTGTTTTTTTTTGTTTTCTTTTTAAATATTTAATTGATAGATTGTTTTTAGATCGATTTTCTGAATAAAAGTACCTAGTGTAGTGTTTTCATTGTGTAATTGCCATATAGAAAGACGGAGAATCACAATTAAAGAAGAAAAAAGGACGAATCTAATTTTTAACAATCGTGTTTAGAGAATGAGAAGTACGAAAATGCGTGAGAAAAGTCGATGAAAAACCCATTTACTACTAGAAAACACGCGAAATGTGTCATTTGTAATGGTGGAATTGAATGGAATTAAAGTAATTTGTGGAAAATAGTTAAAAATGAAACGGACTCATCTTGTAAGACTTACAATAACTTAAATACAATAACGTACAATAGTACAGTCATATCAGATCCCACAGAGATAGCAATTTTAATACATATTTTATTAATTTAACTAATAAGAAAATAACACAAGAAAACAATATTTACAATTTGCACATAAAAGTAACCAAGGAAAGCATATTCTTGAATCCAAGAAATGAAATTGAAGTTGCACGTATAATTAAAGCACTTAAAAACACTGAATCGGTAGGATATGATTTCATATCTACTAAAGTACTTAAAAGTGCGGCTGATATTTTATCCCCAATTATTTCCTGGCTGATAAATGAATCTTTTTCTCAAGGTATTTTTCCCGAAAGTCTAAAAGTATCGGTAGTTAAATCGCTGTTTAAGAGTGGCAAACGCGATGAAATTAGTAACTATAGGCCCATAACTTTGATACCTGTAATTGCAAAATCTTTGAAAAGGCAACGCATGAGCGAATAACGAACTTTTTTAAGAAACATGATATAATACATACCCAGCAATATGGATTTCAAAAAAATAAATCCACGGTATTGGCAGTCTTCAATCTAGTAAAAAAAGTAACAGAAAGTATAAACGAAAGAAAAAGAGCTGGAGTCGTATTCTTTGATATGTCAAAAGCCTTTGACTTTGTTGATCATAAAAACTTGCTCACTACACTTCAGAAATATGGTATCAGAGGTAAGGCTTTGAATTATATTGAAAGTTAGCAAAGTTAACGAGAAATTTGAATTAATTACTTATAAATCGAAAACATTGTATAATAAATTTGGAGTCCCCAGGGTAGTATATTGGGACCACTCTTCTTTTTGGTAAATAAAAACAATCTTCCTGATATCTTAGACTGCCAATGTAGCATGTTTGCTGATGACATCGCATTAATAGAAGAAAGTGACGCTCAATTTAATGAAAAATTAAATAATTCAGTAGGGGTCAGTGTTTAAATGGTTCGAATTGAACAATTTAATGGCAAATATCAATAAGACTAAATTTATACAATTTAATCATTACAACACACCGAAAATAACACTAAATATACAATATAAAGGGCAAGTAGTAACAGAAGTAAATAATACTAAATTTCTAGGTATACACATTGATGAACATTTAAATTGGAAAACTCACATAGAAAATTTATGCAACAAACTGAATAAATATGTATTTGTCCTTCGTAAAATTGCAAGGAATATAGACAAAGATCCTGCATTGATAGCATATTATGCATATGTGGCGTCCCTATTACCGTATGGTATGATAGTTTGGATGAATTCTAGCAACGTTAATAATGTTTTTATAGTTCAAAAGAAATGTATACGCGCCATTTGTGACGTAAATCCTTTAGAACCATGTAAACCACTATTTAAAATTCACCAATATTGTAGCCAATTTTGTAAATAAACACCCTCATTTGTATAACAAAGCTAGAGACACATCAAGACTGGGTTTACGGGACCACACTAGATTAATTTTTCCATCCTGTAAATGTTCCATATTACAAAGAAACTGTTACATGATGAGCATCAAGGTATTTAACAAAATACCAAAACAATTAAGAGAATTACCAACAGACAAACAGTACAATTGCCTTACAAATTGGCTCCTTGACAAAAACTTTTATACTCTTAAGGAATTCTTTGAAAGTAAATAACTTTCTATTTTATATATACGCCTGTTGTTATTTTTGGTTAAGGATTTTATTTTATGTTTAATTATTACTGTTTGTTAGATTATTTATATCATTATTATTCATAATAAATTATAATTAATTGAATTTGATATTATTTCCAACGCAACAAAAAATGAATTTGACAATTTATGACATGGATTTCAGTTTTAATATATTTATTTAATAATTTTATTTTACAAAGTATCTATTTAATAAAAAAATTGTAAATAAACTATCAATGTAATAATGAATATTATATTGTAATGATTTTCGGTTATATTATCTAATTGAATAATCTATTTCATTATTTAAAACAGTCTTATATCATATGGTACAACTTAGTTTTTAAATTTACGTTATGACATTATATTTATTCAATTACATAATAAGAAGCAACATTTCAATTTGTAGTTACACGCAGCAATAAATAAATTGGCATAGATAAATGGCATCACATAATTAAAATAAGTTTGAAATAAAATAAGTTTAGTTTGAATACTAGTAATTGAAATATTATAAATATAATATAAAATTGTACCTTTAATAATGAATTTGCATGCTAATGTGTAGCGAAATAGGTAGGAAACTAAATTAGACATAACAACTTTGTAACCCTATTTCTTGCAAATAAATATTATTATTATTATTATTATTATTATTATTATTGAAATTTACAATGAAATGAGATGGTAAAGAGGATTTAATTATTCAGTCAAACAAACACCAATGATTACAAAAATTTGCAATCAGGCATGTAAGGAGATGAGAAGTAATTCTGTGTGGTAGCTTACATCTATTTTTTTCGTATTTTCAAGAAAAGTCACTTACGATATTTTACGTCGAATGTCAAAAGTAGTATATTGTCGTATTTTATACTTAATACTCTTTACGTTGGATTTTATTTTATTGAGATCATTTTGATGTAAGTTACAGATACAACTTTTTACTTTGATAAAAATAAGCAAAAATATTCTGTATATACTAGTTACGACAAATTACTATGTTGATTTTTCTGCATTATTATCGCAAATGTTTATGAAAAATTGACAAAAACGCAAAATTCTATGTTTTTATTATAGAATAAAACCTAGTAATATTTGAGGTACAAATATTTTATAACATTTAAATTTATAATACCAAATAATGTAATTATTATCATATTTTCACAACTATTTAAAATAAATTAACTCAATTTTTGAGAAACATAAATTATAAAATTCTTCTGGTAAATGAGTAACTTTTAGTAACAAGTGGTAATAGGTAAACGAATATATATTAATCAGTCATATAAGTCAATCACAGCACTGCTTTGGAGTATTTTTTTAAATTATTTATTTTAATTCTTTATTAAACTTCTACCGTTTAATACTAAGATTTTACTTTATCACTTAAAATCAGTATCACTCGACGAAGGAATCTTCAATGACCAGATAATATGAACTAAAATATTTTTTCTTTTAGTATTATAAAAAAAAGAAAAGCCATATAATATTTTAAACTTAATTGAATTGAGATGAGATTCCGAGTCGTGGTTATCCGTGCGATATCCGTGCACATATAAAGATGATTTGACAGTTTTTTTAGCTTTAGGAATTGGGATATTATTTAAATATAGTGGTTCAATAGTATCTGATGTAAAAGTGTCTGATACAGATTATATATCTTGCATTTTTTTAACATTAACTTGTTACAGTTTTCAACAGCCATACCAAAAGTATAATTTACTAGGATCAGATTTCACACGCACTTCTCTAATTTTGTGCTACTGAACCTTATCTCCATTATTACTTAATAACTCAGTTTCCTTGTAAGAATGACTTATAATTTTAAAAATCTGTAATAAATAGAAACCTGATAAATATCAGTAGCAAACCTGTACATTGCGTAAACAAGACGATTCCGATTTAGACCGATACAATTGTTGGACCAATTATTTATGTATTTTGGTATGAATTTAAATAAGTAACTGGAAACCTCATTGGCCCCTCGTTTTTATTGTGCCTCATGCCACATAAAACACTCGACTTTTTCCAAAGTAGTATAGATAAATTGTTCGCTAATTGAGAATGTATTTAAGAACATCTTTTTTTTATATCATAAGATAGCAAACAAGCAGATGGGTCTCCTGATGGAAAGAGTCAACCATCACCTATAGACACCAAAGGTGTTAATGGTGCGTTGCTATCTTGTGGCGAGGTCTAATGCCACATGCATAAGTTTACCGGCATTTAGATCTTCTTACAAACGAATATAAATTCATCTGTATTTACTGTATTCACCTTAAGAAAAAAGAGGAAGAGGAAGAAATAGAGGAAAAGAGCCTAACTTCATAACTTCGAGATTTTTAACCAATCAATATTGACTTTTTACAATTTTTAGAACTTAATAAACTACGTCTAATGTCGACCAAATCGAATTAAGTTTTAAAAAGTTACAGCTTATCAAATATCAAAATTATGATATTTGCAACAAACTTTCTTCGGTGTGTTAGTCTGAAAGTTATTTAAAGTAGGTAATTGTAAAATTTTTTAAAATGTAATTAGATTTTCTTTTTAAAGTGTTTAGATCTAGCAGCTTAAAATCTTGTCTTCAGCCAGTTAGCCTTCACAATGAAAGAAAAATAAAAATGTAATAAAATATTTACCTGTGTATGGTTTTCACAGTAGTAATTTGGCGGTATTCCTTGGCAATCAGTTTTGAATCGGATATCGTATTCTCCAATTCTTACACCGGGTATATTTTTGTTTTGGACACAGTGGGCGGCTGTCAATACATAACGAGAACTAATAACACTTCCTCCGCATCCAAAACTGAGACCATCAGCTGTTTAACAATAATATAAATTATTTAAGCATAATTAAATTAGAACGTGAGTAGTTCCACTGCCTGTCTATATAGATATTTAGTGAATAAAATATTCAGCGTTCTAGCTCAATATTTTATTCATTAAATATCAGAGACGAAATCATTTTAACACATAATCCAATAAAAATACAAAAACACTGTTTTTGTTCGTAAATTCACATCGGTAAAATTGCATAAAATTAGCGACAAAATACGAATCTTTTGAAATTCATAAACTTAGAATCTCCATGTCCGATTACCTTCGATCAGAAATATACAAGATTCAAGATCGCGGCCTCAAATGTGGCTAATAAAATAAGAGCACAAATAAAGTGGTCTTATTTGAGTTTAGTGTAGTCTAGCCACTGACACGCGCGGATGTATCAAAATGCCTCAGTTTGTTTTTAAAACTGCAAAAATAACCACCGTAACAGTGAGATTTCAGAGGGGGATCTTTCTTTTGATAGGTAAATGTTAGTTTCTATTTCACAGTGCTTAAAATTATTATTTAACAAATATTTCACATTTTAGCTAATATTTACAATCCAATAACCAACAATCTCAACAAATATCAGTTGTTCTGGAACAACAAATGCATGGAGTGGTAATATATAATCAAATATATATATATATATATATATATATATATATATATATATATATATATATATATATATATATATATATATATATATATATATATATATATATATATATATATATATATATATATATTTTAAGATTTCCGACTGTCCATTTCGTTGTGCAAATATCTATAGTCACGCAAGAAAGAAGTGAAGAATTTTATTAGCTTTGCAAAAATTCTAAAATATGTTCGATACATTTTGATAAATTCGATATATCTGACAATACCTAAAGCGAAGACAGCAATCCCCAAATTGCAGTTACAATAAATATCCTCAGAATATTAAGTAGTTACATATTAACTGTGCGTCGCGGTTTGACTCTTTGAAAATCACTCTATTTTTCAAGATCTAAGCTATCGATGTACTAAATTTCAGACCAATCAGTTTAGTAGTTTTAGCGTGAGAGGTTAATAAACTTAATTATAATTATGCAAATGCACTTGAACTGTCTCAATACACACTTTCTGTTTTAATAATGTTGCCAAATTTAGGGCTACGATACTTTCATAAAAGTACGGTACTTTACAGTACGGTATTTTTATAAAAGTATAAAATATATTTAATAAAGAGCCTGCACCAACACGGGGAAAATGTTTTGTGGAAAGTAGTACCTGTTCTTTGCGAATTTATTAGTAGTTATTTCGCAATTATGTTGATAATAAATATGTACGTATTGTTTAAGATATTCATACGAACTAACGTCATACTTGTAAGTAAATATTGCACATAACATAATGATGTGAATAGATATATAACTGCAATGAACTCAGTGAAAAGGAAGATAACAAGCCAATTTCAGAAGTTGTTTATTATATATATATATATATATATATATATATATATATATATATAGGGTCTGGCTTTATGGGAAGTAGCTAAATGAAAAACCTCAATAAAAGTTATGGTTTTATAAACTAATGACGAGATATGGTTGGCTTATATTTCGTTGAAAATGATGTATTTGAAATATATATGAGCGCGGAACGCATCATACGCAATTATCTTCGGGTGAGTAGAGGAAAATCAATCCAAAAAACATGATATTTATTTAAGAAATGTGTTAAAACTGTACATTTAAAAAGATCATGGAGGTTAAGAACAAATATAAATTTGATTCTATTAATTATATATATATATATATATATATATATATATATATATATATATATATATATATATATATATATATACAGTGTGCCGCTGACTATACACCAATTAATTAAACTTAGTATATGTAATAATGTTCTCAGCCTGAATACAAAAAATCAGACAAATACATCCACTGGTTTAGCCACAGGACAATTTTTTAGTTTTCATTTCTAATTTTGCGAACATGATGTAGATTATCAGCTGTACGCATAGAAATATATAGAGGTCAATGGCTGTACGTGACCCGAATGGTTTGAAAGAACTATTATAAGTAAGTTGCCAACTCGCAATACTAGCAGAAAATCCTTGCATTCATTGGTTATTTTAATTTTTTATCCTTTACAACTGACCAATAACAACCCGATATTGTCATTAGGAGAATTTGAAAAGAAAGCGAAAAGTCGCTTTATCTTGAGTGCATACACAGTGTGTAGTGATACAAAAAAGCGCATTTTGCGCTTTCTTGATGAAAGCCGTTGATTACACGTGTCACGTACCTACGGTACGTAGGTCACGGTCATTATTGTTTAATGTTATTGTTTAGTACGATCAAAGATTTTGCCGTGGTAATTGATATTACGTTATTACTTGTAATGTACTGAGTTTTTATTTTTTTCTTTTATTATTCTAGACTTATAAATTATGCGAAAGTAGACGCTTCATTTTAATTTTTATTATGGTAAAATACGAGTTAAATTGTGCGAAAGTAGACGCTTAATTTTTATTGTGATGGCCGGCCATGGCCATGATGTTTGTGCTAATTAGTGCTATTTTGTGATAAGACACGTTAGGTACCTATTATTATTATTGTGAAGTGAACAACATGTTTTTTTCTTCTTTACTTTTAGTCAATATGTGGCACGAAACCTAGATTGATACGGTCTTTATTCTTACAATATACGCAAAAATAATTCTATAGCTACGTAATTACTTATTGTACAAAATGATTGTGATTAATAATAATAATTTATCAAAATAATTATTGAGGATGAGTGTGGTTTAAAAAGGCGCCTAAATATTATGTCACACGTAAAAATAATAATAATAACATGAGGCGCTAGCCGCCAAGCCGCGCGTGCGGCGTTGCCGTCCTGGTGGTGATAGGTAAGTCAAAGGATGTTTTATCTTTATTATATTTTCGTGTCATTAATTTTGTTCGAAATTTTTGTTTTTTTAATTTCGATGTCAGGACTGATTTAATAGACTAAAAATACTAGTACTAACTAGTACTACCTTAATTCTCACTTATTGGTGTATGGTCAGCGCCACACTGTATATATATATATATATATATATATATATATATATATATATATATATATATATATATATATATTAATTATAGAACCACTGATTACATTTGTAAAATAAAAACCAAGCAAAAAAAAACTGGCTCAAAAATTTTATAACAAACTAAATTTATTTAAAATAAGTATAATCAGCAATTTGATATCCCGATCCAAATGGTCGCATTATGAACGCATTATACGCAATTATCTTCGGGTGAGTAGAGGAAAATCAATCCAAAAAACATGATATTTATTTCAGAAATGTGTTAAAACTGTACATTTAAAAAGATCATGGAGATTAAGAACAAAAATATAAATTTGATTCTATTAATTATAGAATAATTGATTATTAATTATATATATATATATATATATATATATATATATATATATATATATATATATATATATATATATATATATATATATATATATATATATATATTAATTATAGAACCACTGATTACATTTGTAAAATAAAAACCAAGCAAAAAAAAACTGGCTCATAAATTTTATAACAAACTAAATTTATTTAAAATAAGTATAATCAGCAATTTGATATCCCGATCCAAATGGTCGTTTAGTGGTAGTAAATATTTTTAAACTTGTAGTAAAAAGTCTTTATTTTTAGTGCATTACATCAGTTGTATGTAATGCACTAAAAATAAAGACTGACTCAAAAAAAATCTTGTCCAGTTTTTAGATAATTGAAAATTTTTTGTTCAGAAAAGAACGAAAAATAGTATCCAATATTAACGAAAAATAGTATCCAATATTTTTTAGTTATTGAAAAAGCAGACTAGAAAAGATCGTACCAAAACTTTTAGTCAAACTTGGTTTATAAAGTTATATAGCTTTTACAAATTTTGTCAACAAAGCGACTTCAGGCATTCCCTGTTCTATCAATTTCTTTATTTGAATTCTCTATATGAAAATTCAAATAAAGAATATGATGGAAACAGGATTCTCTTTGTGAGTAGCATGTCTTGCAATTTTACACATTAAAGTTATGGGCTTAATGTTGAATTTTCTAAGAGCCCATTGCGTAAGTTACTAAAGTTTTATGAGCTTTTGTCGGTAAAGTGGAGCAGTAGTCGAAACTAAATCATAACATACAGAAACAAGGTTGATTATTATTAAGATACTTTTATGACGTTGTGATATTTTTTATTAAAAATTCAAGCCATATTTTTGTGCTGCATTTGTTTGGAACGCTTAATCTTGTACATTTGTGATCGAAGCCGATTACGATGAAACTGAGCTGTCGAGATCATGGAACAGAAAACAAGCGGAATTGGCAAGTATAAACATTTGTATCAGGACCGCGATCGCCATACTCACACATAAAATAAGCATAATTGCATATAAACTACTAATGCAAACATTATTTCATTGGTCGTTTTCATTTTAAACAACAATAATCCGAAACACACAAACAGAACATTTAAAAATATACCAAACTGCGTTACAATAAATTTTATTTTGCTACAAAAAAGAGTATTTACGTCCTTTTGTAGTCTATTCAAAATAGACTCATCTATTTGTACAATAGTGAAACTATAATCTTAATAGTTTCGTTATTCTACAATAGATGTCAGTATTGATTTTTCCGTAGTTTTCAGTTGGTCATATTTGAGTAGAGAACTTTCTAGAACGATATACGTAATGACTGTCATTACGTATATCTTTCTAGAAAAAATAGGTCAACCTAAAATGAACTTTATATGTAAGGTGTACGGCTGATTTTAGCTTGAATTTCTATTATATCATTAGAGATTATATTAAATCAGGAATTTTATTAAAATAAAATGAAAATTGTACTTTCGGATGATATGAAATATCTCCATTTTTAATCATCTGTATTCTACTATCATTTCTGCATTCAAGGATGGCACAATACGGTATAATTCAGTGTATAATAGGTTTTCGCACGACGACTATCTCCTAAAGATATGGTAAGTATCACTAAGACAATTTAGAGTAACAGCGCATAATAGTGATGCACGCGGCACGCCCACTCTTCACTTCCACTTGTTTTTTTTGTTTCATGGTCGAGATGAAATTAAGTATTTTCTTATTGTGAAAATTCAGCCAACAAAATATTCCAGTTATTAAACATACACATGGGACTTGGTGTCAGTAGAGTCGGGTTTCTTCTGATATAAAATATCACGTATAACAAATAGGTTAAAAGTGAATTTTATATCTGAAAGCCAAAGGCATAAATCACAACGTTAAATGACAATTGGTTCGCTTTCCTTTTCTTTTCTACGTTATGATTCTTAAATATTAATTCACGACTTGTAGTACATTATGTATCGTAGGTGGTGACATATGATTTTAGGATTGTAATAGATTTGAAAATTAAATGCGGTAAAACTTAACTACCGACTTTTAATCTACTGAATTTCTGAAATTCTATATCACACCTTCACTGAATTTGGTTGGAACGAAATGAAGAGTATACTTTCAGATATTCCCAGGAACAATAAAATTTTATAAATCATTTAATAAATTATCGAGTTTCGGGTATAAACATAAAAAATACAGTGGAATTAAGAACTTCCTCCTTTGGGAAGATGTTAAGAATGTGATTTCACACCTATTAATATTTATTCAGATAGTGGCTAACTCTAATTAATTCACGATGTCCCTATTAACAATACTCAAATTATCGTCGTATAACTATTTATGCATATTTACAAACAAACAAGGGGTGTTCCAGTAGAATCTGAGAACTTCGCTCATCCGACAATTATTTCTGCTTGCTCTATAAATTTTATTTTGTTCATATCTGGTACCTGTTTTGTGGGCAATAAGTGCCATCCAAGGAAATTCATAGAGGCCTGCAACCTCGCCACCAACGATACGCTCGCCGTTAATTTGTCCACACGCCGTCGGCAGCAATGCCACGTTTTTGTGCCTGTCTATTGCGTCTGGAGATGGCGTGAAGTCATTACAACATACCTGTAATAATTCATAAGATATCATTATATATAGATATAACTTATAATGATGTTATTAAAGTGCTACCATTTGTGTGGCAGGGATGTAATGCCACACGCATAAATTTACTGCATAACCTTTCTTTCCAAACAGTTTACACATTAACCGTGCTGTCAAAATTGATTTTTTTTTATAGGAGAAGGAAAAAACAAGTAGGAGACTCCGCTGATAGTAAGTAATCATCTCTCACCCATGGGCATCCGCACTACTAGAGGTCTCGCTATTGCCTTTTAAGAATGAGTGAGTTCTTTTATTGAAGGACCTCTAATTAAATAGATTACTCTCATTTTAAAAATTCTAAGTTTTATCCGTTCGGGAAGATCCTCGTCAGTAATTAATTCCACAAAGGTGTAGTGTGAGACAAAAAGTATATAGAAAACATTGATAAGCATTTACGCTGTTGCGACAAAAAAGCGCAAGAAGGGCATACCAAATCCGGGTGACACATTTCAAAACTCATTTCAAGGCTAAAAGTGTCACTACCATTGTAAGTGGTAGTGATAAGTTTTGTATTTTTCGAATTGACTCATAAGAAGTTAGGTGTTCTATCCTTCAAAATGGCAAGAAACAACACTAGGTGGTAGAGTTTCGAAACATCTCACCCGGGTATGGGACCACCACCTTGCTTATTCCTGACGCAACAGCATTAATGCTCGTCATTTTTATGTTATGGTTTCGAGGGTTAGGTAGCCAATGAACCATGAAAAGAGTTCAGTGCAACTTAAATGATTGCAACGACTAAAGTGAAATTGAAGTAAATTGGGCACAGGATGACGAGCCCGGCTAAATATATCGCGATTCGGAGCCTTAACTCACAAGCCTCCTTCTCGATGTGAACTCCCGATGATGGCTGACTCCCGGTGATCTTGCCCGGTATTTATAGCTTCGTGGATGGAATAATCTCCAATTTTCAATATGTTCCAATATTTACAGGACATTTTCTTACATTACTTTCATACTAATATTGCTAGCATCAATCATTTTATTTTGAAGCAATAAAAGCTCTTTTCATAGTCCACATTATTGTGATAGGCAACTTTGGAATCCTACATTGTGCATGGCCCGATACGACCATACCAATTTTTTGTAAGGGAATTAGTGAAGGAGTCAAAAGTTTGATTTCATCATGTTTTTTTTGTTTGTAGAGTTCTGCAGCGTCTTGCTGGGGCTTAGTACTACAGTCTTCTCGATCCCTATAGTTTGTTCCTGTACTGTTTCGATAAATTTATGCATGTTGTAGTACAGCTCCGCTATGCGGAATGTTACACACCATTTACATCGTTGGTGTCTATAAGCGATGGGTTTCTTCTTTTTTTCCTCAGGATAGCCATATTTTTTTTGTTATTCTATATTAAATAAATCAATAACCAATATTATAAGTGCGATATGCTACACATTCTCGCAAACGCCATTCAAAGTTACTGAAATTTTAAGCACCTTTCTGTCGTACTGCTTAGAATTTTTAATTCATATTTCGGAAGCGAACTTTACTTATCATGCAGTCCCATTTTTGTTTCTCTTTATAGGTGTTTTAATGAATTTCAACGGGCAAAAGATATCCAACAAAAAAAAAAACAAACGATTCCTACAGGCAACTGAGGGTGATGAATTGTCATAGTCATAGAAGAAATTCACTATTGTGTTCACTTGTGGAGTTTTATTTTGCTCACTTGCACTTGTTAATTAGTATAATTATTTTATATTTAAATATTTAAGTGATGCATGATAATTTAAATTTTATATTTTACCAATTATTGACATTTTTTTATTTAATTAGCAAACAAGCAGATGCAGCAGGTCTCTTGATGAAAAGAGAAGCAATTGCCAATAAATAGACTCCAAAGATGTTAAAGATGCGTTACGATCCGGGCGAGACTTTGCGGAACTCTACTACCTAGTAGCCATGATGGTAATGAAAAATATAAATAATCAGTTTCCTTTTACAACTTGCTTGGCAGAACGGCAGTTGGTCTATTCTTCAATGGAGCTTCAATGGAGAGATTTGGGGTAAGATTTTTAACAAATTCTGTTTTGAATGGTAAATTCATACTAGATTACTGTAAGTTTCATATGCATAGCTTTAATTAATAATAGCTTTATTATATACACACGAATTCGTAAAATTAAAAGTTTAAACAAAATTCGAAGTTATGTTAGATTTAACATAACTTTCAATTTAAACTTTATTTGAAAATAATTGAAATAAAAGCTTTAAAGATTAAAAGAGTGAAGTACAGAAAGCTGTATTTTTATAATATTTTTAACAAAAAATTAATTAATTAATTTTAAGGAAACATCAATAGACTCATGGTCATATTTCAGCCCCATGGCGGCCACAAGTATACTTAATACGTTATTTTTCTATTTGTTGATTTTGATCCCTTTTGAAAAATAGACCATTTGTTTGGGTCCGTAATTTAATTTCAAGAGTCATGTGCTCGATCAATCGAAAGTGGACTGAACGATTTTTCGAATGGAATTTCTTTCGAAACAACCTTTTATCGCCAAACGCTACTTCGATTGAACGTTTCATTGAATATTTATTAATCGATGGACTGTTCTTTCGAAATATAGTTTCATGCCGTGCAATTCAAAAATGTGTCTTTTTTAGTTTTATTCAGCATAAGCTCGAGATTTACGAATAGAATGACGACGAAAATTAAAATAATGCTGACACTACGTCTATGGCAATAGACCGCCCCGTTGGTCGAGTGGTTAGCGGAACTAACTACGAAACGAGGGGGCCTAGTTTCGATTCCCAACAGGGACAAGCATTTGTATGATGAGCATAGATGTGTGTATTTCTGGGTTTGGCTTTTTATTATGTATGTAACAGTATTTATATATGGAATTTTATGGACTAATATCGATGAGTAAAACCCATAGCACAAGCAAATAATTTGCTTAATTTAGGGTTAGATCAATTCGTGTTATTTGTCCAGCAATATATATTACTTATTTATTTATATGGCGTTAGAGATTTTTGCATGTTTGATAATTCCAGTCGCAATAAAATCGGTCTTTGCTACGACCGCATTCAAATTTGGAGATAAATATAGACAATTAACGTGCATGTGGCATTGTATTTCAGCCACATGAGATAGCAACGCATTATTAACCTCACTAGAGTCGAGATATTGCTGTCTCTAAGTACTCACTTAGAGACAAATCATGTGCTATGTAAGTAACAACTTGATGAACAACTTACCATTGGTAATTTACGTTGATCTTTATAACTGTAGCCACAAAGTGCTCTTTTAAAAAGATCTATCGTCTCTTTTGTTCTTTGCGCTATAGCCTGTTCCGCCGCTTCTGGACATTGTGTGAACTGTATACAATCGTCGCACGTCCTAACTATAAAAACATAAATCATAAGTATTGGACACGCAAAAGTGTACATCGAAATGTAACTTAAATATTTTTCATATATTTATTCCTCCATATATGATAGATCTCAGTACGCGCCATATACCTATGCTTAATAAGTCAGGCCACACTGATTGACTTATGAAAACATTCACTCTGTCTCTTCCCAGCTCTTACTATTAGATTTATAATTATTTGATTTTATATATCATATTAAATCAGACAGATTGCCGAGGATATAACTAAGATTCAAGTTGTGTAAAGGAAATACGTGATCTACCGCATCGTTTTGGTGGTCCAGCAAAAAACAATACGATTTTGGCTGGAACCCCCGAAGGGAGCAATCCCCGACAAGTAAGATCTATTGTTTCGTCCACACTTAGATTTTCTCCAATGGAAATTGAGCGTTTACTAAATCTCTCGCACCATAACGATGGTAGATATAACAGTTTCTTGTGAGCGCCTTGGCAAAAAGCAGGTCGGTGGTTTATTTATTTTACGGAGCTCGGTGCAACAAAAACAAAAAAAAAATGTCATTTTTTGCTGTCCAGCAATTAATTATATATGCTGGTATTATAATTATTATTATATATATAAATATATAAAATATTATTAATAACAAAATGCTACTTTCTACTAATCTATATTAATATTATAAATGCAAAAATTTGGATGTTTGAATGGATGAATAGATGTTTGATTGTTTGGATGGATGGATAGATGTTTGTTACTCAATCACGCAAAAACTACGAAACGGATTTGGATGAAATTTAACACACATAGAAGATGATGACCTGGAATAGCACATAGGCTACTTTTTATCCCAGGAAAATTAGGTTATCCCGTGGTTGTCCCGCGGAATTCACCGAAAACTTTTATAATGCCCGCTGCACGCTGCAGCTAGTATTATAAATGCGAAAGTTTGGATGAACGAATGGATATTTGTTACCCAATAATACAAAAACGGCTTTAACGATTTGTATGGGCACACGAAGATAATGACCTGGAATAGCACATAGGCATTTTATATCAGAAAAGTTAGTTATTCCTGTGGGATTCTTCAAAAACTTTTATAATGCAGCGGACTGTATGTTTCAGCTAGTATAAAAAATATGAACTTTTTTTTTATTTATTTTTTATTTATTTATTGTTCAGTGCAAACTCACAGCAATTTAACACAGTAATGTTGTAAAATCTAGGTAACAAAATAAGCCAATTAAGAATTTTCATAATTAGACAACAGTATACTTGCAACAGACACTATGTGTACAATATACAAATTTGACTTGCAAGTTAGTTTTCAAAAAATAAGTTCGATAGAATACGCCTTATTTGAGTTTGTTTCATGTGGAAAGGATCGATATCACTATTAACTTTATTAAGACTATCAGTAGCTATTATTATGAAAGTATTTTTCGATAATTTGTAGAAGTTAAAGATACATACAGCAAAGTTGGATGATGATGGATGGAACAGATCTATTGGGAACATTAAAGAATATTCTGCTCAGTAACTCTGGACAGTCTACAGTGCCACTGAGAATGCCTACAACATATGTTATATCATTTACATCTCTTCTGGTGGATAATGGTAAAATGTGTTGTGTTTTACAGGCTTCTAAATATGGTGGTTTCTCTTTATTCATTCTATGATAAAGGCATTTAATAAATCTTTTCTGAATTGAATCAATCCGGGTTTTATAAACGTCATATGATGGGTTCCATATTTGTGAAGCATATTCTAACTGACTTCTAACTAATGTACAGTACAGAATTTTAAGAGTTTTAGGCTTACGAAAGTCTTTAGTAGCTCGAATGAAAAAACCCAGAGCTTTAGATGCCTTAGAAATTAAGCTAATGATATGGTCTTCAAAAATTAGCTTTGAATCAAGAGTTACACCAAGGTCTACTCTACCTGCTGAGTCAGCCTTTAATAAGGGAGTGTCCATGAGATATTAAGTTGAATTTAGTTGATTACGTTTCCGACTAAATGTGTCTGTAAAACATTTAGAGGGATTCAAGTATAGTTTGTTTGTTATGCAGTAGTTTTGGAATCTATTTAAATCCTGTTGAAGTGAAAGACAGTCAGTAATGTTTCGTATTGTTTTACAAATTTTCATATTGTCCGCGAAAAGAAAGATAGTTGAATGGTGACATCAATGATCAATATCGTTTATGAATATAACAAACAATAATAATAATAATAATAATAATAATAATAATAATAATAATAATAATAATCAGTGCTCTGCATACTCTGGACTTGCCAGAAAACACTTATATGATGATGCAAAAAGCGGCCATCCTCAACACATGCCGAATTGTCCGAAAGTTTCTACAGGATGACACCCCACTCACGAATACCACCGAAATACCAAGTTCACTTGGCTAATGCCCGTGAACTCTGGAAAATGTGACCGAAATAGACAAAAAATTATTTCGAGAAAAAATAAACAAAAACCAAAATAATAATAATAATAATAATAATAATAATAATAATAATAATAATAATAATAATAAATATGCCTTTTATTATTTCTCAATTAAATACAATTAGGTATACATATTTTTTTCAACAAATAATTTTTTTTTTAAATGTATTGAGATATGTACTCAGTTTTTATTTTACTATTGCATTATGTAATAATTTATATTTTATATATTTTACTAATTTATGCAATCATTATTAATTATTAATTTAAATAAATGTCACAATTGTTTTATTTTTTATATTAAATATTCCTTTTTTTATATTATACATATTTAAACATACATTATTATACTAAAATTAAATTTAATCGTTAATTAATTTATATTATTATTATTATTATTATTAAATTGAGAACGCCTATATAGGGTTAAGGCCTCCTCCATTGTTTTCAATTTATTTCTGTCCCTTGCTTTCATTACCCAGTTGTTTCCTGCCAGATCGTTGATGTCATCGATCCATCTTCTTGGTGGTCTTCCTCGTTTCCTCTTTCCCTCAGGTCCTTTCCATAATACGGTATGTTTCATCCATCGAAAGTCCTCTATCCTGGCTAAGTGTCCTGCTCATTTCCACTTCAATTTTATCGGGTGTTGTAGGACGTCCATTTGTTTAGTTTTTTCTCTTATTTTGGAATTTTGTACTTTATCTTTCCTTCGTACTCCTAGAATAGATCTTTCCATAGCTGCTTGACATATTCGTATTTTTTCTTTCGCTTTTTTTGTGTATGTCCAGGTTTGTGAGCCATATGTTAAACAGGGAAGGATACCTTTATCCATTACTTTCTTTTTTATAGAAAGAGGCATATTTCCTTTCATTATTTCCCGGTGAGCCCAATATTTTTGCCATGATATATTTATTCTTCTAGTTATTTCTTCGAGGTTGCTATTTTGGTGAAATGATACTTGTTTTCCAAGATAAATATACATTCTAACGACTCTACATATTCAAGGTTTTCGTTTCCTACCTTTACTGGTAGTTTTGACGAATTGGTCATCAGTTTAGTTTTTTGCAGGTTCATTTCCAACCCCCCACGCGAGCTTTCTACCTTCAGATCTTGTATCATCTGCTCTAGTTTTGAGCTTGATTGTGAAAATAGAATTAAATCATCGGCAAAACGTAAATGGCTGAGATATTTGTTATTTATTTTAATACCAAAATCCGTCCAGCCGAGTTTTTTGAACACGGTCTCTAATACAGATAAAGAGCTTTGGGGATAAGGGATCACCTTGTTTTACACCTCTTTTAATTTTTATCTCTGTACCACACGTTTCCAGGCTTACTCTACTTGTGCTTCTCTTGTAAATGTTCTCTATTATATTGCAATAGGTTTCCTCTATATTGTTCTCCCTAAGTGCTTTCCATATTGAGATATGTGAGATAGAGTCGAACGCTTTTTGGTAATCTATAAAAGCTAGGTGTAAGGGTTTTTGGAATTCCTTGTATTTCTCTATTATGTTTTCAAGGGTGTGATGTGGTCGATGGTAGAGTATCCTCTACGAAATCCTGCTTGCTCTACCGGCTGGTTTTTATCTATTTTATCAGATATCCGGCTTAGGATACATTGTGAAAAGAGTTTATAGAGGCTAGGTAGTAGACTAATAGGGCGATAATTACCTATGTCTTTTGGATCACCTTTTTTATAGAGCAATGTAATATTTGATCTAGTCCATTGTTCGGGCACACTCTGTTCTTTGTTTATAATATTAAATAATGAGGTTATTATTGGTGTCAAGAGTTCTTCCCAGTTTTATTGCTTCGTTTGGGATACCATCTGGCCCTGGACATTTGCCTGATTTTAGCCTTTTTATTTGCTGTTCTATTTCTGTTTCTTCCCAAAAGCAGATATTTTTGTTTTGATTTTGAAAAGTTATCTTTTCGAAATTTTCCTGGTCTTTCAGCTTGTAGAGGTTTGTATAGAAATTTATGGCAATTTCGAGAATATTTTTTTTTGTTATTTGTTAGAGTAGAGTTATTTAACAGGCAGGCAGGAATCCAGGTTTTGTGTGTACGAAGTTCTTTATATGAACTTTTACAGCTTCCACTTGCACTTAGATGTTTTTATATTATTTGTAATCTATGGTTATTATAGTCTTTTCTGATGTTTTTGTTCGTTATTTTATAGATAGAGCTGAGTTTTTTCTTGTCTTCTTGGCTTTTAGGTTTAAGAGATTGTAATTTGTGACGTTCTCTGATGAGCTTTAGTGTTTCCTTGTATTCAATTTCCGATTCTTTGATTCCTTGTCTGTTTTAATACTTTCTAGTAAGCAATTTTCTAGTTTATTTTATAAAGTTTGTGCTAAATATGTTTCTTTAATTGATATTGACTGTATATTTTCTTCTAGCTTTTTGAGATATTGGGCCGCTTCATCTTGATTTTTCAGCGTGTAAGTATGACTTTTTTTCACATTTGTAAATGATATTTTTGATCTAACCATTCTGTGATCCGATGGAAACATGATGGTGTGTAAAACATGCACATCTTGAAATCGTTTTTGAAAATTTGTGAGTATATAATCAATTTCATTCATTGTTGTCTGGTCAGGAGATTTCCACGTCCATTTTTGACTAGGTTTTTTCTTAAAAAAAGTGTTCATAATGGATAAGTTATATTCTTGTGCATAATGTATTAACTTCTCTCCTCTAGGGCTTCATTTTCCTAACCCAAACCTTTCAACGACTTTGTTTTCTTTATGGTTTTCCTTTCCTATTTTTGCGTTAAAATCACCCATCACAATAACATATTTACTTGAAACTTCATGAGCTTTACGTAAAGTTTCGTAGAATTTTTCTATTTCTGCTTCTTCAGATTCTTCTGTGGGTGCATATACTTGAATAATCGTATTTAGTAGGTCATTTATACATACGTTAAGAAGAGCTATTCTGTCGGATAATCCACTGAAACTTTTTATACAAGTTTTTAAATGTTTTTTTATGATGAAGCCAACTCCATGTCTTCCTTTTGTATGTCCGTTGTAGCATAATATAAATTCGTCGTACTCATCTATGCTGCAGCCTAATCTTCTTATCTCTGACAGCCCAATAATATCATAATTAATATTTTGAAGCGCATTTACAAGTTCTATGAGTCTGGTGGAACTTGCTGGAGTTCTTACGTTGTATGTGCAAATATTGAGGACGTTTTTGTTTTTACTTTTCGTTGTCATAGTTTCTAGTATTTTTGCAGGGTTGTGGTCAAGAGAAAAACTGATAACATTCTTCTCCCCCACGGTGACCAGCCGTTTTGGGTTTTTAGGCGGTAGCGGTTTTTAGCGGTAGTATAACAAACAATAACGGACCTAAAAGAGAGCATTGTGGGACGCCTGATGGAACATGTATCCAATTAGATGTGAAACCATTAAGAACAACTGCTTGACTACGATTTCGTACGTATGAAGTAAACCAGCGAAGAAGATCACCGTGAATACCTGCCTTAGCGAGTTTGTTAAACAAAATACCATGATCGATACGATCGAATGCTTTACTGAAATCGGTGTATACGACATCGAATTGAAAACCCTTTTCTATGTTAGAAGTTATTTCATCCGTAAATAATACAAGAATAGAAATAGTGGAGCGAGATTTCAAAAATCCATGTTGGTATGGAGTAAAAGTCGATTTGATCGCAAAATACGTTTGGTCATAGATTATACGCTCAAGTATCTTTGAAAAGATACAAAGTTTGGAAATTGGTCTATAATTCGTAACATCAGATGCAATTCCTTATTTATGAATTGGGGTAACAAACGCCTTTTTCCATATTGATGGTACCTTCATTTAGTGATCTCTGATATAAAATAACTAAGGGAAGGACTAAGCTTTGAGCACATGTTACAATGAAATAAGCTGGAATGTTGTCTGGTCCAGGTGATTTATTAACATCCAGGGAATTTAAGATGGATAAAACGATTTTATCGTCAATGATGATTTTACTAATGGATGCCGGCGCGTTCGGGTAACTGAATGATGTGTGTGATGTATCAGATACGGATGGATTGAGAAACGTCGTAGAAAAATATTCGGAAAAAAGGAAGGAAGGAATTAGGAATTGACTGAGTTTTGCGTAGTGATTTCATATAGGTCCAAAATACCTTAGGATTTTCACTAATTGAGCCTTCGATTGCAGATATGTAATTCTTAAAGCACTCTTTATCTAACATTTTAACTCTGTGTCGTAATAAGTTAAACGTCAGCTGATCAGATAAATTGCCATACATTTTATATTTCTTATGATATTTATTTTTCTCTTTAATAATATTTATAAGAGATTCTGTATACTATACTGGGTATTTACTAGGTATACGCAACTTACATGGAACAAATTTGTCGCGAATATAATAAAGTTTGTCATAGAAAAATGCAATAGATTCGTCGAGGGGCTTGGAAGTTAATGTTTCGGACCAAGAGATTTCGTCAAGTTGATTGCAAATAGATAGATAATCACCCTGGGAAAAAATGTATTTCTTACTTGGCATAGGATCTAGAGCATGAAATTTCAAAAATTCAGCAGAAATACTTAAGGGGGGGGGGGGGGGTGAGGATCCTCTGGTACTAGATGATCTGTGGCTTTAAAAACTGATACTATTTCATTAGAAAAAACTAAATCTAAAATTTTGCCAAACTTATTTACAATTATATTAAATTAGTCAAAGTTACAAATATTCATTGAGTCATTTAGTTGAGTATATAAAGACGAATTAGCAGAATAATTCACAGAGTGAGAATTCCCATTAACCAATGACCAATGAATACCATTAATATTATAGTCACCTAATATGATAAATTTGTCGAAAGGATTATTTTGAATAACTTGTGGCATGTTTATAGCTGTTAGTGGTGATGATCACGTCGGGATAATAACGTTTAAAATTTGAAAAACGGGCGTCGGCCGCGCACAAGATGACTTCGCAAGAAGACTTCCAAGATTGTACCTTATCCGTTGACCGCGTCTCCGTGAAGTTACCACCATTTTGGGCGGAGGATCCGGAGGTGTGGTTTTCACAAATTGAAGCCCAGTTCGAGACGGCGGGTATAAAATCAGACACCACGAAGTTCAACATGGTAATTCAGCATTTAGATCAGAGCTACGCTAAAGAGGTACGTGACATTATTTTAAAACCGCCGGTCACCGGGAAGTACGATAAAGTAAAAACCGAACTGATTAAACGTTTGTCCATTTCCCGGGACCATGGCATTCAACAAGCTCTTTATTTGGAGGAACTTGGGGACCGTAAGCCTTCCCAATTTTTACGTGCTTTGCGTTTGCTTGCCGGCCCAGGCGTACAAGAAGAATTTTTATTTAGCGTGTGGTCGGGTCGCCTGCCCACACATGTAAAGGCAATTCTCGCCGCACAGAAAAGCTTAAGCCTAGACGAAGCAGCCGACTTGGCTGACAAAATTTGTGAGGTGATGTCGATGAACACACAGCAGGTAGCGAGTACCAGTAAGATTAACGGATCAAATTTAAATAATCTCTACGAAATGTTACAGAAAATGGAGGAACGCATAATGGCGCGTTTACAAAATGGCGTCGCGCAGCAGTTGGCGCAACTAAGCCTGGGACAGCAACAGCGGTCACGGGGTCGCTCGTCGCAACGTGGTGGTAACCAGTACAAGAACCGATCCCGGAGCCGCAGATCACACTCATAGAGCCGGACTCCAGGTATGTGTTGGTACCATGATAATTTTGGCGGGAAAGCGCGTAAATGCATTGCGCCCTGTAATTTTAAGGCGGGAAACGCCAACGACAGTCGGTAGAAGCGGCGTCCGACTGTCTGCAATCTACCAGCCGCTTATTTGTTACCGACAGGAAAACTAAGATGCAATATTTAATAGATACCGGTTCGGACCTTTGTGTTTTACCTCGAAAATATTCAAAAGCGCAATCAAAGCCAACAGACTATAGCCTAGTCGCTGCCAACGGGTCTATCATACGAACGTATGGGTACCTGAGCTTGCACCTGGATTTTGGCCTCCGCCGGGACTTCGTCTGGAAGTTCATCGTAGCGGATGTGGACAAACCGATAATAGGCGCCGATTTTATGTCTCATTATAATTTGCTCGTTGACTGCAGAAACAAGTGGTTGCTAGACGGAGTGACTTCCCTGTCAGCACCTGGAGCGCCTGTAAACACCAAGTGTCAAAGCGTCAAGGTTATTTCGGGAACCACCGAGTTTCACACGCTGCTCTCACGGTACTCTAGTTTGACCAAACCAGCCGGCATCGAAAAAGAGGTAAAGCATTCCACTGTTCATTACATCCGCACAACACCTGGACCACCTGTCTTCTGTAGACCACGCCGTTTGGCTCCAGACCGATTAAAGGTAGCTAAACAACAATTCGAAGAAATGTTGCGCGATGGGACTGCGTGCAGATCAGACTCCCCGTGGGCTTCAGCACTGCACCTGGCTCCTAAGAAGGACGGCTGAAGACCATGTGGCGACTACCGAGCCTTGAACGCACGCACAATTCCAGACCAGTACCCCGTCAGACACATAGAAGATTATGCACTGATGTTGGAAGGTAGTTCTATATACTCAACCATGCATTTAGTTAGGGCATATAACCGGGTGCCCGTTTTCCAGCTGGATATAGAGAAGACGGCTATCACTACACCGTTTGGCCTGTTCGAATTCCCTTACATGTCGTTTGGCCTTCGAAATGCTGTACAAACCTTCCAGCGTTTTATGGATGAGGTGCTGCGAGGACTAGACTTCTGTTTCCCATATATCGACGACGTTTTAATCAGCTCCAGAAGTAGAGCCGAACACCTGGAACACCTGAACAACGCCTAAGTCAATATGGGATACTCCTCAATGAACGTAAGTGTGTTTTCGGTCAAGAAGAGGTCACTTTCCTGGGATACAGCGTCTCGTCTAAAGGTACACGACCACTGGGCGATAAAGAAGCAGCAATCCAGACTTTTCCTTTACCAAAGACCGCTAAAGGCTTACGTCGTTTCTTGGGCATAATTAACTTCTACAAACGTTTCTTACCTCACGCTGCCGAAGCTCGCACCACTGCATGATATATTATCCGGTCCACACGTCAAGGGCTCCACAGCTCTGACCTGGACTGCGGAACAAACTGCTGCTTTTGAAAATTGCAAATCTCAGTTCTGCAACGCTACTCTGCTTTCACATCCTATGCAGGATGCGCCTCTTGCTTTAACCACTGATGCATCAAATACGGCTATAGGAGCCGTCTTACAACAGCATGTAGATAATCACTGGCAACCACTTGCTTTCTTCTCACAAAAGCTCTCCAAACCCCAGTTAAAATACAGCGCCTATGATAGGGAGTTGCTTGCAATTTATGAGAGCGTAAAACACTTTAAACATATGCTTGAAGGTAGACACTTTACTATCTTTACAGATCACAAGCCGATCACCTACGCTTTTCAACAGAAGAACCACAAATGCACTCCCAGGCAGTTCAACCATCTGGACTACATATCCCAGTTTTCGACGGATATCCGGCACATCTCAGGCAGAGACAACCTGACTGCCGATACCCTCTCCCGCATCGAAGCTGTATCTACGGTGGACCTGTCTACCCTAGCTGACGCGCAAAAGGAAGACCCGGAACTGAAGGGACTCATAGCAGGTGGCACTTCCCTTAATCTTCGTCTGGTTCCGATCCCAGGTACAAATTTTCAAATATTTTGTGACGTCACTAAGAACAAACCACGACCTTTTGTCACTAAAGGCTTAAGGAAAAGCATTTTCAACCAGCTACACGGTTTGAGCCATCCCGGAGCGGCAGCTACGACCAAGCTGGTTACTGAGAGGTTCGTTTGGCCCTCCGTACGGAAAGACTGCCGTGCCTGGGTTCGAACCTGCGTGGCGTGCCAACGCTCCAAAGTCCAGCGTCACACATCCACACCGCTAGGAAATTTCCAACTAGCTAGCAATAGGGTTTCTCTCGTCCACAAAGGCCTGATGAAATCCGAACATGTTTACCTGCGCAAAGACGCGTTGCGAAAACCTTTAGAGGCACCTTATACAGGCCCACACAGAGTCATAGCGAGGACAAACAAAACAATCACGTTACAACTCGGCAGAGGACCCGTCACTGTTTCTATCGACTGGGTTAAGCCAGCTTATGTCATGGCAGATGACAAGGAGGCAAGCATTTGCATACAGAACGACGACCGACCGACCAGAACCACACGGTCGGGTCGTCGAGTTAATTTCCCAAATTGTTTTCAGGCAGGACTCTGATTCTACCAGGGGGGTGGTGTGGCAGACCACATCACTACGAGCTACGCACATCCCTAGTCCGCGAGACCAGTCCGGGCGAGCGCGGGGATGAAGACAGCGGGCGGCGCGGAACCTGCTCCCAGTCGGCGGCCGGACACGACAGAGCGATACGAAACTCGATCGAGGCGACCCGTGTGTCTCTCGCCGCGCTCGCTACGCTAATCTTTATATTTTACGTAACATTCGTACTCGCTTAATAAATGCGGATTTAATCCGATTTAAATCACACTGCATCTTTTCTTTCGCCATCTCACAACCACCAAAGCGGTGACCCCGCGCACTAAAAACTAATATAACGTTTTCTAAATGATTACCAAGCTGCTCAGTGAATGACAAACCATTATGTTCAGCACAAAGATAAACGCAGCACAAATGCAACTTATAACGCATACTAGGCTTGATTTTTTTGAATACTCAAAGTTATCCAAATATCTTCCGCAGTTGAGATAAATTCTTCTCTTAAGACACTACCAATATCATTACGCACTGCTATAAGAACACCACCACCTTTTGACTGACGAGTTCGGGCAAGGTTACGATCTCTTCTCCAGACAGTGTACTTATCGGGAAATAATTCAGATGTATTAATACCGTCCAAAAGCCACGTTTCCGTTTTACTAAGTAAGCTATTACATCATATGAGTAAAGTTGGACATTTCGAAAAAACATATTGGTTTTAGAGCGCAAACCGCGCACGTTCTGGTAGTAAATACTAAGAGCCATTTTTAGTTTTAAAATTAAACATCTGCTTATTGATAAGATATATTATGATATTAAAAACAAATATTCGCAAATATATTTTTATATAAATAGAACCGTGGCAGCCAGAAGTGAAATACAAACATAGTAGTAAAATTGAGCAGTTGTATGATGAGATAAAATAAAATATTGTTGCTAATACAGAACGGATCTTAATGTAAAATATAAAGTTCCACAACATTGCCGTGTAGTAATTAAATATGATGAAATAAAAATGAATATATCTTGGCAACGCTGTCAAAAGTGAAAACATGCACTGAAGCCTTATGTTCGAAAAAATATATTTGCTAATTGTAAATGGCAGTAGTTATACTCATAATAATATAATGGTTTATACTCGGAGTTACCGCAACAGCAATAATTCAAAGTATGTACGATATTAGAAAATTTTCTAATGCATTTTATATAGCTAAATACGAGTTTATATATAATATGAATCAATGGGGTAACAAAAGTATCAACAAATGTAATTTTGTGATGTTTGGGATAGACAAGTGATGTATAATGTATATTTGATGCATAAATTCTATTATAGTATACAAGATAATATGAAATACGGCATGAAATATTTTTAAGAAACCCAGCAGTTATATTTATACACAAAAATAAATAGTAGTCGCTGATACACACAGACTGACATATTTTAAAAATAGCTATATTTAAAAATGCAATAATTACTACAAAAGTCAACAAAAGAGTAGGTATTTTTTCATTGAAATATGACTGACAGCTTAACAAAAGAAATAGGCACACATGCAAGACCGGCCGCATCGAGTAAACAACCGTCCATGTGATTCTCAAACTTATACGGTACATAAAACCAGTCAGCTTATTATCAAAACTAAATTTAGCAAGGAATAAAGTTAATAGTGATTTAGAAAGCAATATATATGTTCTACTCAGAAAAACGAAAAAGGCGTAAATTTCAATACATAAAAAATAGAAGCTAATAAGTTCGTATAAAAAATAAATTAGGTTAATTTGTTTAAATCGCTTACATTAGTGATAACGAACACTTTAGAGGTATCATTTTTTCTTATATGTATCTCGCAATGTTTTATCCAGACAAGAATATTTTTTCTCTTTAGCAAATGCCTTCGTCGAAGTCAATAAATGCTTATTCGATGGCGTGAGATGATTATTTATAAATATACGTTGATCACTGGCAATCCCAAGTACAGCTGACGACGATAATTTCTTACACAATCGCGCAGCAGCTATAAAGTCCTCTTTGATATAACGTTTGTTAAAACCAACAATAATTGATCTCGCTTTAGCATTAAAAACTGGAACTCTTGAGATAAAATTAATTTCGGATTTTGGGACTTCCTGCCTGATTATTTTGCAAATTTTTTCAAATATAGTAAATAGGTTTTCATTCTTAGATTCTGGTAGACTCTTGATTTCGATATTATTTAAACGCAAACGTTGGTCATTGTCAGCAAGGTTAGACTTAAGATCCGAAATTTCTTTATATGCTGCGTTTAAGGAGTCTTGCATTGACTGGGCCTCCGAAACTTTGCCTTCCAATTTGGATATCCTATTGGAATGATCTGTTAGTGTCGCGTGATTAAATTCGCACGATAACTTTAGATCGCTTATTTCCTTCTTGATAGCTCGAACTTCTTCTAATAATGACGGGAGTCCGGCTACTTTACTTTTAATATCACGGATTTCCTGTATATCTATAAAGGTCTCTGAAGATTCCTGAGAATCCATATTCTTTACCAGTGTGACCGGTGAAGGTGGATCCTTTGACACACTGATAGTGGGGGTGCTATTAAGTTTGCACTTAGCACATTTTCATGCAGCCTTGCGCTCCGCCCCCAAACGCCGATAACCAGCTTCTGTGATAGTTGCGAAGCAAAAGATATAGTGGTTGGTGCAAGAGGCACAATACACACTGCCCGATATGGAAAATTTACACACCGCACATTCAGGCATATTGACTTGAATTTTAGTAATGAGTAAAAAAAGAAAAAGTTAGGGAAACACTGAACGATACTGAGCTTTAAAGACGTGTTGTTGCAATGAGTTTACGAGTTGAACTGAAATTTTAGTTTTAAAGATGAATGGGTGGATGTTTGTTATTCTTTCACGCAAAAACGGCTGAACTGGTTTTAATGAAATTTGGCACACATGTAGATGATGGCCTGAAATATTGTATAGGATATTTTTTATCCCAGAAAAATTGTTACAAAAACTTTTATGATATAGTGGGCTGTAGGATGCAGCTAGTAATAATATAAAAAGATGCCCGTAATTAAGTAGTTAATTCTAACGATACATAAAGCTGTATAATAAAATTTCTTAAATGTTTGGATGCTATTAGTGATTTCAAATATTTTGTTTTGCTTATCATGTTCCTTTTTTCAGTTGAACGTAGTTAAAATAAAATAAGATTTGTAATGAAATTCACTAAGATGTTATTCTGTTTTTGTTACGATGGGAATCATAATTCCATTTTAACACCTCCACTATGTGTCATTTAACAATAAGGAATTTAAATTACACTAAAATACCTAAATTATTCAACAAGTGATAATGTATTACTAGATATGATAGGATAAAAAATATATTTTCGTTATTAAAATTAGATTATTTAAACAAAAAGAACGGCTTTCCATAGAGCAAGTGTGTGCAAAGTTTGCTGATATTTGCCAGGCGATAAGTTAACTTGTACAAACATTTACGAACAAAAAATCACTCTAAAGGGTAATGTAGCTCCAGTATATAGAAAACAGTATAGAATCCCTTTTGCACAAAAGAGCGAGGTAAATAGGCAAATAGACGAGATGTTGAAAAATAATGTTATTGAGGAAACGAGTAGCGAGTGGTCTAATCCCTTGTTACTTGTTCCTAAGAAGGTAGATCGGTCAGGCGAAAGGAAATGGCGTGTCGTCATTGACTACAGACAACTAAACGAAAGAATTCAAGACGATAAATTCCTGCTGCCTAATATTAACGAGGTTTTAGATTCCTTATCAGGTGCAATGTATTACAGTCACTGTGACCTTTCTCAAGGTTATTACCAATGTAAAATCGAAAAAGATAGTAGAAAGTACACGGCATTCACTACGGACAAAGGACAATATCGAATGTGTCGTTTGCCGATGGGGTTGAAGATTAGTACATCTGCTTTCAGCAGACTGATGACAGTTGCCATGTCAGGCTTAAATCATGACAAATGTCTAATTTACCAAAATGACTTCGTTCGGGGTAGAAACATTAATGAACATAATGCGAATTTAATGTCAGATTTTTCGCGATTAAGAAAAGTTAATCTTAAGTTAAATGCGAATTTTTAAAACGGCAAGTACTATACTTAGGTCACGTTATCTCATCGCAAGGTATCTCACCCGATCCGAGTAAAGTTAGTGTCATCAAAAATTATCCGAGATCGACTTCGGTAGACGATGTCAAACGCTTCGTAGCCTTTGCCAACTATTACAGGAAATTTATTCGCAACTTCTCTTATATAGTGAGTGATACCTTTAAATAGGTTGTGTAGTAAAGATATAAAATTCGAGTGGACAGATGAATGTGAGAGGTCATTTATACTCTTAAAAGAGTGCTTATCGAATCCGCCTGTATTAGATTATCCTGATTTTTCCGAGGAAAATAAATTCATTCTTCAAACGGATAGCTCTGGTTTTGCCGTAGGTAGCGTATTATGCAACGGTAACGGCAAACCCGTCGCCTACGCGAGTCGTAGCTTAAATAAAGACCAGTTGAACTGTCCTATAATAGAGAAAGAACTACTAGCTATTGTTTGGTCGGTTAAATATTTTCGTCCGTATCTGTTCGGTAAAAAATTTACTATTCGCACAGATCACAAGCCGTTATTATACTTATTTAACATGCACGACCCATCAAGCAGACAAACAAAGTTTAGATTAAGTTTAGAACAGTATGATTTTGATGTTAAATATGTGAAAGGGAAGGAAAATGTGGCTGCAGACGCATTATCCAGATTAATTGTTAAGAAGAATGATTTAAAGGAGATGTATGAAAAGATAGCGTGTGTTATGATTAGAGCGCAAGCAAGACGAATGAATGAAAATGAATGTGAAAATGAATTGCAGTCTGACTATTCGACGAGTTCTAGGTCTGATCAACCAAGACTCGTAGAAATTCTCAAAATACGAGAAAATGACTTTGAACTGAGTATTATATCTCATGTAAATCTGCAAAAATTAATGAAAAAACCTAGCAAAGAAACGATCACATGGGCGATTACTAAAAGCATTTTATTTTTCCCTCATTATTTATTTGCCAAAATACTTTATCGGCAATATCGCGAGACGAATTGTTGAAAGATTTAGTACTATTTTGTAAACAAAATAATATTGAGGAATTAGCAATCATAAAAAATAAATTAAATCGATGTTTTATCGAATGGTTGGCTAACTATCTAAAAATTAATAAAAATTGGACAGGTCCTAAGTTTTGCATTATAAGAGACGTTCGCAAAATAAATAGCGAAGACGAAAAAAAGGTAATAATGAATGAATTTCATTTATTACCGTCTAGTGGTCATATAGGAATTAGGAGAATGGTAAATAATATCAAAAAGTATTATTATTGGCCAAATATAGAAAAGGATGTTAGAAATTACGTTGCGAAGTGTGACAAATGTCAGACTCAAAAATATGCTAAATTTGTCAAAGAACCGTTGACCATTGCGACTACAGCTTCTACATCTTTCGAAAAATTTTTTTGGACTTAGTTGGTCCGTTAGATCGAGATGATAATGGTAATACGTATATTTTAACGCTGCAGTGCGAAGTCACAAACTATGTAGAGGCATACCCTTTAGAAACGAAAACTACACAAGAAGTAACGAGATCTTTTTGTGAAAATTTTATTTTACGTTATGGTATACCGAAAGAAATCGCGACTGACAGGGGATCAGAGTTTATTTCCAGCATTATGAAAGAACTTTGCAATATTTTAAAGAGTATAGGTGCATTGGAAAATAGTCATAAAATGTTAGGCTCATACTTGCGAATACAAACAGATAATCATCCATCATCATGGGGTTCGTGGGTGCAGTATTGATGTTTTTCATACAACACTACTGTGCACACCGAAACACGATACACTCCATTTGAACTGGTATTCGGTCAAGTATGTCGCCTACCCAGTAGTTTAATTAATAGCATTGAGCCGTTGTACAATTACGATAATTATCCTCTTGAATTTAAATATAGAATACAGAGAGCACAAAGTGATGCTAGAAAAAATTTAATCAACAGTAAAATTGTAAGAAAAAATAAGTTTGATCAGCATTTAAGACCCTTTTCATACAAAAAAGGAGATAAATTGTATTTAAAAAATGAAACAGGATCGAAACTTGATTCCTTGTATACAGGTCCTTATACAGTTATTTTAGATACTAATGTTATTATTGTAAAAGATGGTAACGAAATAATTGTACATAAAAATAGAACAAAACCATGTTAGCCTATTTTACATTAGATTGTTTAAATTTATGTATACTTATATATATAAAAAAAAATGTATAAGATATATTTTTTTTTTAATTTTTCGGGGAAGATGTAGTGTGTGTATTTTATATTTGTACTTGTGTTATACTTACACATACATAGCTCGTAAGTCTTATGTCAGCGTTTTAGACTAATTAATATATTTCCGGCGTAGGGATGTGACGACCCCATCGCCCACTGGTGGAATAATTTTTGTGACAAAAATTATTTAACACCGGTGCAGTCAGTCAACCAAATTAGTGGTAGTGCCATACTGCTTTTGCAACTGAATAGGCCGGCACGCCCGGGGAGATACCACTCTCTCACTTGACACCGAAGTAAAGTAGCAGCCCTGCTGCTGCGTTTCGTTTGGTTTGTGAGAGTCCCGGAGGCCTAACCCCCCCCCCCCCTCGCACAATATGAATGCGCAAACAAAAGAGAATCTACCCCAGGGGGGTACCACTTGCACCAGCAGTGGAGAATCCCCCCCTGAGCGTCCGTGCTCTGGATTCCAGCCAGGTCATGGATGCTCAGGCTGCCCTGCGTATTCTGGGGGGGGCAAAATTGCGCTCATAGACAATCCTGTCCGGGGCAAACAGGGCAAGAAAGCCATGGCACCCCCTACCACGCTTACTGTGGATTTCTGCAATGTCAGGGGGCTTCATTCCAACTTGAACGCCGTCCACTACCATCTCGAGACGGCGAAGCCAGCTTTGCTCTTTTTGACCGAGACGCAGATATCTTCTCCGGCTGATACTTCTTACCTCTCCTACCCGGGGTACAAACTGGAACATTCCTTTGTACCGCGGGCTGGGGTGTGCGCATACGTCAGAGAAGATATCTGTTACCGGCGCCTCGGCAGACTTGAAGGTCAGGACCTATCCATCCTCTGGTTACGCGTAGCTTGCGACGACCATCCACGCAGCTACGCGTGCCTATACAGGTCCCATGGCGGGAATACTGAAGTTGACCGGCTCATTGAGCATTTACAAACGGCTGTAGATTCCGTGTTAGAGCAGACCCCCTCCACAGAGATCGTGATCTTGGGCGATTTTAATGCCCACCACGCCGAATGGCTTTGTTCGCGCACCACCGATCATGCGGGGAGGTCTGTTCACGATTTTGCCTTGGCGTATGGTCTTACACAACTGGTAACTTCGCCCACGCGAGTTCCCTATGTGGATGACCATATGCCTTCACTGTTGGACCTTCTGCTGACCTCTCATCCGGACCATTATCAGGTATCGGTGGACGTCCCACTTGGTTCGTCAGACCACTGCCTGATCCGGAGTAAAGTGCCGGTTTCGCGCCTATCACGGCCTCCTTTAGCAGGCTGTCATCGCGTTTGGCACTTTAGGTCAGCAGATTGGGACGGGATGCGGTCTTTTTTTGCGTCCTACCCATGGGGGAGGTTGTGCTTCTCGCTGGATGATCCGAATGTCGTCGCTGACTCTATTGCCGATGTGGTGCTGCAGGGCATGGAACTTTTCATTCCATTTTCTTCGGTACCAATTGGTGGTAAGTCTCAGCCTTGGTTTGGTCGCTCCTGTAAAACGGCTTCGCGCCGCAAGCAGGAGTGCTACCGGGCTTGGGCTGCAGCGTCCGCATCTTGTGATGGAAAAACCAGCACATTACGTAAGGAGTACAATTTCGCCTCGAGGTACTTCAAAAGAGCTATCGCCAAGGCAAAATCGGAACACATTGGCAGAATTGGTGAGAAATTAGTTCGCCTTCCTTCGGGTACTCGTGCGTTCTGGTCTCTCGCCAAGGCTGTCTTAGGGAATTTCTCACAGCCCTCTCTTCCATCCTTGCACGGAGACGATGACTCTCTGGCCCATACTGCAAAGGAGAAGGCCGATCTCCTGGGCTCCTTCTTTGCGGCCAACTCGACTCTGGATGACCAAGGGAACGCACCGCCTTCCATCCCGCAGTGTGATAGTTGTATGCCAGAACTACAATTTCGGCAATCATCTGTGCGTAAAGCACTACTTTCCTTGGACATCCATAAGTCGAGTGGGCCGGATGGCATCCCTCCGATTGTGCTAAAAATGTGTGCTCCAGAGTTGGCACCAGTATTAACACGCCTATTCCGGCTCTCCTATTCACTCGGCGTGGTACCGAATTCGTGGAAGACAGCTTTGGTGCATCCCATCCCTAAAAAAGGAGATCGCTCTAACCCGTCTAACTATCGGCCCATAGCCATAACCTCCTTGTTCTCCAAAATTATGGAGACAATCATCAACTCTCAGCTCCTCAAGTATTTAGAAGAGCACCAGCTGATTAGCGACCGTCAGTACGGTTTCCGTCGCGGCCGCTCAGCTGGTGACCTTCTAGTATACCTAACTCATCGATGGGCGGAAGCAGTTGAGTCCAAGGGGGAGGCATTGGCAGTTAGTTTGGACATAGCGAAGGCCTTTGATCGGGTATGGCACAAAGCGCTTCTCGCGAAGCTGCCTTCCTATGGGCTTCCTGAGAAATTATGCGAGTGGATCACCAGTTTTTTGGCTGACCGGAGCATCAAGGTCGTTGTCGACGGTGCGTGCTCCGACCTTAAATCGGTCAATGCTGGTGTTCCCCAAGGCTGCGTGCTATCACCGACACTGTTCCTTCTGCATATCAATGATATGATGCGAATTAGCAACATACATTGCTATGCGGATGACAGTACTGGTGATGCTACATACTCCGGCCGAAGCAGTATTTCTTGTGTCTGAAGTCGAGAATCGACTTACCGATGTCTCGGAATGGGGTCGCCAAAACCTGGTTACTTTTAACCCCAAGAAGACACAGCTTTGCGTGTTCACCGCAAAAAAGACACCCTTTATCGTATCACCTCGATTTGAGGATACTCTCCTGACAGCCTCAGCTAGTGTCGGAATCCTGGGAGTTGACATATCGAATTACGTTCAGTTTCGCGGTCATTTGGAAGGCAAGGCTAAACTAGCCTCCAAAAAGCTCGGTGTGCTCAGCAGAGCGAAACAGTACTTTTTGCCGGTCCATCGCCTTCAACTTTATAAGGCACAGGTTCGGCCTCACATAGAGTACTGTTCGCATCTCTGGGCCGGAGCTCCTCAGTACCAGCTTCTTCCTCTTGATCGCATTCAGCGTAGAGCGGTTCGAATCGTTGACGACCAGGCCATTTCGAAACAGCTTGACTCTTTGGCATTGCGCAGAGATGTAGGTTCTCTCTGTGTCTTTTATCGTATATATCATGGAGAGTGTTCCGACGAGTTGTTTGGATTAATTCCTGCCGCCGAATTCCACCATCGGACATCGCGTCAAAACTTGAAGTTCCATCCTCACCATCTCGATGTCTGGAAATCCACAACTGTGCGTTTCTCCCGACACTTTTTACCTCGCACTACTCTGTTATGGAACCAATTACCGGCAGGAGTATTTCCGAACGGATACGACATAGGGACCTTCAAGAAAAGAGCTTACTCATTCTTAAAAGGCCGGCAACGCAACTGCAAGACCTCTGGTATTGCAGATGTCCATGGGCGGCGGTGATCACTTACCATCAGGTGCACCTCTTGCTCGTTTGCCCCCTCTTCTATAAAAAAAAAAAATATATTTACCCAATATTGAGTGCATTAACAGAGTTTAGTTTGTTCCGTGATGACGACAATATAAGTATGTAATCAAGACTACTATTCATTTCGCCAATCCTAGTACCATCTACTATCGGAATATACAAGATTCCAAAAATATTTTTTTACATTTTTGGTATTGCTTATTAAAATCATAATTGTTAATGTATATGTATATACGTATATATATATATGTATATGTATATGTATATGTATATGTATATGTATATGTATATGTATATGTATATGTATATGTATATGTATATGTATATGTATATGTATATGTATATGTATATGTATATGTATATGTATATGTATATGTATATGTATATGTATATGTATATGTATATGTATATGTATATGTATATGTATATGTATATGTATATGTATATGTATATGTATATGTATATGTATATGTATATGTATATGTATATGTATATGTATATGTATATGTATATGTATATGTATATGTATACGTATACGTATACGTATACGTATACGTATAAGTATAAGTATACGTATACGTATACGTATACGTATACGTATACGTATACGTATACGTATACGTATACGTATACGTATACGTATACGTATACGTATACGTATATGTATATGTATATGTATATACATATGCATATGCATAAACATATTTTGTTCATATGGTGTATTATACAGTTTAGGTACTCGAGTAGTTGAAAATGAAAAAAATACTAGTACTACTCCTAAACATGTTTGAGATAACTCATTGGTTTCGAAATGTCGTCTGGAAATTATGCAGAAAGCGCAAGTGTGTATAAAAAAACATCTTGATAAAAGAGGAAATTTCCAATGAAAACTTCTAACTCTCGGAACTGTAAATCCATTATTTAAATTTTTTATTTAAAACTGAAAATGTGTCCTCATGCGGGATATCGAGAGTTCACGCGCCTTTAAATTATACATTTAGGTATTCAATATTAATGCAAAAATTTGAAAAAGCTATTGTATTAATGTTTATATAACAATGTCACTAATAGTTATAAAAAAGTCAACTTACTTTGGCTAGATATATTACTGCAATAATTTAATAAAAATAGCAACGTAAATTTTAACATGAACATTATTAATAATGAAAAACACAATCTTTCTAATATTACAGATCAACAGCTAATCACATTCTGATGTCACATATTTTATATTTATTGAAAAGAACAACAATGTTGCCAGCGTTGTAAATTAATTTAATTTATGATTGGAAATTTAAGCAAAAAATACATGTTTGCATGTAGTGTAGCAATTATAATTTTTTGTGACGAACAGAAATAATTTTCCGTTACCTATTGAATGTTTTGCATACTTTAAACAATCCATAACTTTTGTTAACTTTTTAAGACAAATTTATGACCACTAAAATGCATTTAATATATGTACAACTACGTCACAGTTAATACATATATGTCCAAGTGTTAATATATACATGTCCAAGTCGAAACGAAAAGCATTTATTACAAATAAGTGATGTTTTTGCAAATAATCAGGTTATAAGTAATATTTATGTATTATAAATAAAATAAAACAGGCTCAATTTAATAGATCCTATTTGTCATTAAATCAAAATGTTGCGACGGAATTGTGTAACAGAAGGCACATAACTGTATATAACTTAAATAAGACATAAAGTTAGAGCTGCACCATTGCTTAACGTTTTTTGATTAATAATATAATATTATATATTGGAATAATAACACAAAAATCGAATTTTACGATTTACTTTGACTAACATAATAACATAATAAACATATTATTCTCAACATAATCAAAATAATTATTTTGCTATAAAATTCCAAACATTGTTAGAAGGTCATATCAGTAAAACTTTTTCTTTTAAATCAAATTTCCTACTTTATGCTGACGACTTAAAGATCTGTCGCCACTTAAGCGTCCCGAATATAGCGGAGCCAGTCAGAGAAATAAATGAAGATTTGGATTGGAGCCTAATTTGAAAAATGGCTAGCGTTCTACAAATGCCCAATTCTTAAACAGGCTAATTCTACAAATGCCTAATTCTTAAAAAGGCTAATTTTACAAATCCCTAATTCTTGAAAAACATCAATTCTACAAAGCCCAATTCTTAAAAAGACTAAATGCCTTATTCTTAAAAAGCCTCTTTTTGAAATAAAACTTATTGAAAGATAAAATCAATATAGATTTGTTTCATAGTTAATATACTAAATATTTATGCATTTTAAAAATGTATTTAAAAAAAAATCTAAAATTTATCAGTCCTATTACCTCAGACCAGATAGAAATTATCGATTATCTTCTCTTGTTTGATCGTGGTCGTCATATTGGGTTAATTCCAATTCGTCATAAAAAATATCCGAAAATAATAGATATCGATTCGTCATATATATTGATTAGTCGTTTATTTAAGTTAAAGTACAGTTATGAAAATTAGCAATATAAGTCACACTTACAATTAATATTCCTGTAGGATTGAAAATAAAAAAGCATTTTTCAGAAATTAAAAATTATAATTAATAGAAAGTTATACTTTTTCTGATGAATAGCTGGTACTTTGATACGAGTATTAGTACGTAGTGGGTAGCAATGTTTATTATAGGTAAGTACTAAAATTCCAAAGGAAAAATCTTCTAACGTAAGTGCTCAAGAGTTTTGATGTTTTAGATTTATAACTCTTAAATATTCAAAAAATCTGGACAAGAGCGAGTTAAAATTGAGGAGAAAGAGTTCTATTTGTGATTATGTGTGTGTGTGATTATGCTGCATTTAAACCCATAAATTTTTTAATAGTATTTTTCTGTAATCTCAAAATTTTGGTCTAGTAGTTTCAAAGATAAATGGCGAGTGGGGAATGGTCAAATTTTGCTTATTTTCTTAAATAAATTTACAACTATGTACTAAACCTCAAAATTATAAGAAAATACTTTAGATTCTCACGCGGAGTTCTTTTATTTGATATGACACACTTATAAATTATGTAGCTTACAAAAAAATATATATTTGTTGTTTATCCCAGAAAAGTGGCCGCCATGTTTATTTTGTTTTTGACGTGTAGCCTATTCGGCTCAGATCATGAACCTAAACCTCAGTAGCAGCTTAGAGTCTGGCGGGTGGTGTGTTACCACTTCCGTGCCTCTGATGGGCACGTAAAGCTAGTAGTTCCGGTTACGGCTAGAAATAGTCGATAATCATTTCAAGACAGTAAAATGTGGCGATGGAGATCACTACTCATCTCGCCAACTGACAAACTGGTGAATCGTGGTGAAACCTTAAAATTATCAATTAATAACAAAGGTTTTAGGATAGCTCGTGGTTAGTTGTTCTTAATTAAACTGTAATTGGTTTGAATAGTTATCGCATATAGGAAAGGAAAGATATATATAGTAATAAGGATGATTTGAAATTGTTTTATGTTTATATTTGCATATAAGAGTATTAAAGTTATTAAAATACGTTAGTTCTGTACAACCAATACATTTATTACAAAAGCGTGTGATAACTTACAATCTGTGATTTCGTGAATATTTTAATTATTTTCTATGAGTTATATATAGTCATAATGATTAAAACTTATCGAGCTATTTCCAACTTTTGTTAGACGTACTTAATATTTTCTTACTAACTGTACTCTACAATAACGAAATTTATGCTGGTGACGAATTGGGACATCATTTTTAAATATGAAATAATAAATATTTTGATGGTGACAAATTGGGATTTGGTGTATAGACGAAAATTTTAGTGATGAATCGAAATCGTGACAAATTGGGATTAGCTGGACAGTTTTACGTGCCCATCAGATGCACGAAGGCGTTAAAAACTATCATCTTACAGCTACTGAGATTCCTATTTTTGATTATAATGCCAAAATGTCTCAATAACTTTTTTATGCAACCTGAGGATCGAATTAAAAAACATCATGGTCTGAGCCACTGAACTACTAAAACATCAGTACTAGAAGTAGGCGAATCATCAGTAGACGAATGGAAATCATGACGTATCAGGATTAACTGGACAGTTTTACGTGGCCATCAGATGCACGAAGGCGTTAAAAATTATCATCTTCCAGCTACTGAGATTCCTATTTTTGATTATAATGCCAAAATATCTCAATAACTTTTTTATTCAACCTGAGTATCGAATCAAAAATATCATGGTCTGAGCCACTGAATCACTAAAACATCAGTACTCTTAGCAATGCAAAATGTTCCAGATATATCTTTAAATAAATTTTAAAGATATTTAAAACTTACTTAATTTTTTTGAGTGGTAAGCAACATTTTATTCTGAAATCGAATAATGAATTTGAAATCATTTTTTCAACAACACCCATATTTTTGTAAATAAACTATATTTGTACGCTTAAAAAATTCAATGCATAAAATAACTTTTAACGCAGTAAAACTGCAGCAATCGGCTTTCCATTTCCTATATCAGCTTCACCAGAACTTCACTAAATTAATATGGGATATTTTTAACACATAAATATAAATATATTTGTGTTTAAGCACTTACCCCATGCTTGGGAAAACTTGAAAAACTTAAAAACAATAAAGAAAAGTTTCTACACGTTGGGATTTGGACCTGTAAAATAAATAATATTTTTTAAATAATTGCATATCATGTTGTAGAATATATTGATATCTTTAATTATCATTTATTTATTTTTTTATCCTAAGACCCTGACTCGACTTAAATTTTATAGATAGTGTGAAAAAGGAGGAAAGTACAAAATACTAGCAGAAAGTACGTATCCCTTATCCTTGGTCGGACAAAAACACGAATAAATCTAACCCTAATGTAAGCAAATTATTTGCTTGTAATATGGGTGATACTAATAGATACTATACTAATAGATATAAATACATGTAAATACACAAATATTTTTAACTAGCCCAGAAATAAAAATTTCTATCATCATTACACAATTGTTTGTCGCCGTCAAAAATCGAAACTGAACCTCATAGATTGGGTAGTTAGAATCGCTAACCAATTATCCAATCGCTAGAAGTAAGTGATAATCGTTATAATCATACATCTTGGCAACTGATGAACCGGTGAATTGTACTTAAACCGGTAAGTTTCACGATTTTGCTCACTCTGCCTACAGGCGTGATGATACTTATGAAAATACATATAATTTCATTTAAAATGAATGTAGGTTTTTTTTTTGGTAGAAGTATATAAGCTGTAGAAAGAAGGGCGCAAATGGAATACACCGCATCAATCTAGATTTGTTATTAATTTTTTTTAATTATATTTTTAATTTGAATGATTTTCTGAATTTATTGTGTAGTATACGCAAGCAATGCAATGCAATTTGTATTTATTCACATCGTGTTTTTTAATGTTTTATATAATATGTGTATGCATAGATGTACATTAATCATGTATGGGTATCTTTGCATACCCATTCATATTATTATATTGTAATTATACTAGTATAACATTACAGATTATTTAATAACGCACACATGTATATACATTCTTAACATAAATTAAGGTAAATATAATTGTAACTATGATTGTTTTTTGTTTTCTTTTTTTTATGTTTTTTTTCTTTTTTATATGTTTTGTTATTTATTTTTGGTAGAAGTATATAAGCTGTAGAAAGAAGGGCGCAAATGGAATACACCGCATCAATCTAGATTTGTTATTAATTTTTTTTAATTATATTTTTAATTTGAATGATTTTCTGAATTTATTGTGTAGTATACGCAAGCAATGCAATGCAATTTGTATTTATTCACATCGTGTTTTTTAATGTTTTATATAATATGTGTATGCATAGATGTACATTAATCATGTATGGGTATCTTTGCATACCCATTCATATTATTATATTGTAATTATACTAGTATAACATTACAGATTATTTAATAACGCACACATGTATATACATTCTTAACATAAATTAAGGTAAATATAATTGTAACTATGATTGTTTTTTGTTTTCTTTTTTTTATGTTTTTTTTCTTTTTTATATGTTTTGTTATTTATTTTTATTATTATACCTTAATGCATATATATATATATATATATATATATATATATATATATATATATATATATATATATATATATATATATATATATATATATATATATATAGTATATATGCATTAAGGTAACTATCTTAAGATTACTAATTATATTAAACAATTTATTAATTATAATTATATATTTACAATCTTATAATTAATAGTTTAATCATTAAAATTAAAATGTATTTGTGCAAAATATAAAAATATATTTTAATGTATATGTTATTATAAAACATTGAAATAAAATATTAATGAATTTATGATAACATATAGACAATGTGTTTATGTAGATCTGTGGTTTACAAGGTCCCATTGAATTCTTTTAAACTTTTAACTATATTGATTATTAAATTGGTGAATGTGTCAATGGTTGTTTGCGTTCTTATTATATCGTTAAGTAGGTACGGTGCGATATTAAGTGTTGTAGAAGCAACTAAATGTTGGTTTCTAGATGCTTCAAATCTCGGACAGTTTTGTATAAGGTGTTTGATTGTCTGTGTAGTTGTATTGTCACATGGGCATTTGCTGTTTTCAGTTATTTTGAAGCGGTAAAGGTATTCTTTGTGATAGCCATGATTTGTAAGTATTTGTGTAATTTGAAAGTTAGGTTTAATGTTATTTATAAAGTTTGTGAAGCTGTTAAAATCTGAAAGTAATTGTTTGATATGATGATCTTGATCTATATTATCGTATAGTGCTTTTGTCGTTAACTTTGATTTATTTTTTGCAGTATATTTTACATAACTCATAGGAATGTTATAATAATCTGGTTCTTTATTCAGTATAGCTGCGCTTTTTGTTGTTTCATCGGCCATTTCGTTACCTCTGATCTTGTTGTGTGCTTTAACACATAAGAAGTTGACATTATTTCCGGTATAAAGTAATCTATGGATAATTTTATGAGTTTTATTGACAATAGGATTATGGCTATTGGGATTACATAGTTCAATCAGTGCTGACATTGAGTCAGACAAAATAGTTGTGTGAGGTGTGTCGTTAGTATGTGTCCACTCTATGGCCTTTAATATAGCAAATAATTCAGCTTGAAATACAGAGCATAAACCGTGTAGTTTGAATTTATGAGTCGTTATGTTATTTGCAGGATCAATAGTGACGTAGGCGCAGCCAACTTTATCGTCAATGTTACTTCCGTCAGTGCAAATTTGTATAAAATTATTTGACGTGGTTGAGAAAATCTCTTCCTGTGAGGTAATTTCTTTGTAATTGATATTGACTCTTAGGGCTGGATGTAACATTTCGGGAATGGGCGTAGGCTTTTCGATTAGTAAATTGTCAGGAAGTAATGTTGATATTCTGTGGATCCTGGCCAGTTCTATTTCAGCGAGTTCATTTATTTTATGTGGTAGGGGAGTAAGTTGGGATAAAGAAATTGCAACTTCTGTTCGAATGGTGCGAAAACCTTGGATGATTTTAATTGAGAACAATCTTTGAAGCGACAGAAGCTTGTTAAATATATTTTTTTTATTTAAACTTTTGTACCAAATTCCGCATGCATATGATATAATTGGTACTATTACTTGATTATATATAATTTTGATGTTTTCGGGATGAATTTCCCCATGAATGTTTAACGAAGGTTATCAGTTTATTATAAAGTTTTTTCGATTTTTCTATAACGTGATCTACATGTTTGTTAAAGTTTAGTTTTCTGTCTAGAATTAATCCAAGGTATTTAATGTCTGTTTTAAATTATAGTGATTTGTCATTCATTTTTATTTTACATTTTGTTGCTTTGTTTGTAAATGCAATCATTTGTGTTTTGTTTGGTTCAAATTTTTATTTATTACATTCCCCCCATGTATTGATGATTTTAAGCGCTAAATTGGCGTTGTCTTCTAGGTCTTGTGTATTTTTATTGTGAATTATAAGTAATAAATCATCTGCATATGCTTGTAGATTACATCCAGTTGGTAGTGTAATGATTAGTAGTGTATCAAGGATCAGATTCCACATAGTAGGCCCGCATACAGATCCTTGTACACATCTTTAGACGTTGTTTTTTTGACATAACTGTCTGCAAAATTTATGACTATTTCTCGGTTTTCTGTGTAGTTAAGGAGAATTTGGTATATATTTTTTGGGCAATTTATTTGTCTAAGTCTGCCAAAAATAGCAGGCCACCAAGCGCAATCGAATGCGGCTCTGATGTCAAGAGAGATGGCTAAAACTTTTTCTTGTTTGTTTTAAGCAGAATTTATAATATTCAAAGCATGACTGATGGCATCAACTGTTGAAATTTGTGGTTTGAATCCGAATTGATTTGTACTATGACTATGAGAAGTATATATAAAGTATACTAACTTGTTTATAATTAATTTTTCTAAGACTTTTCCAAAGACGTTTATGATCCCTATGGGTCTAAATGACGATAGTTCTGAATAATCAGCTTTGCCTGGCTTAGGTATGACCTTAGTGATAGCTTTTTTCCAGCATTTGGGGAAGTATGACAGTGACAAGCACCTGTTCATAATATTGGTGATGATATGAGGATGTCCTTGAATGAACTGGGCACAAATATCAGCGGTAAGATGGTCTGGTCCAGGTGATTGGTTGTAGCTAAATGATTTAATGCAGGAATTTATTTAGTCAGTCGTGAAAGGAGGTTCATTGTCAGTATGAATAGGTTTTTTCATCGTGTTTCTTATTTCATTTTGTAGTGGTGTATCTAGTGAGTCTTCTGGAAAAAAATGGTTGATGAGAGCGTTTGCTGATTCTTGACAATTTTTAGTATATATATTATTATCTAATTTCAATGTGGTTGTGCCAAAGATCTAGCTTTGATGATTCTATTTGTGACTGTCCAGACGTCCTCATTTTTTTGAGTGCTACAAAAAAGTTTGAAATGTTCGGTGGAGGCTTTGCTCATAGCTTTAGAGTATTCGAGTCGTAATTTATTATGTTCGATGATTGTTGGGTTTAGGTCTATGTTCGCTTTTTTAAGTTTACTAAGTTTGTGATGAGTTTTGATAACATTTTTCTTTAGCTCTTCAAGTTCAGCATTCCACCAAATACATTTTCTTGATGATAGACCTTTATTTTTTGGTAATAATTTGTCACATGTATTTTGTATTGCCATTGTCAAATTTTGTATATACATTTCTAACTTATTTTCGTCATAATCACTTATTTTATTTGTTGTTGGTAATCTTTTTAAAAGCTCTTGTGAGAATTGAATATTAATAGTGTTCCAGTCAATGTTATTAGTATTATATTTAAAAGTGGATTGTCTTATATTTAAGTTCGGTCTGTATTTTTGTAATTGTAAGTCAAATTTTATTGCATTGTGGTCAGAAGATGGGCATATGTCAAGATCTACAGCCCAGTTAGTGATGTTTATATTGCGTGAGGTATTAGTCAAAGTGAGGTCAATGATTGAATCTCTCAGTGTCTGATGTGTGATGGCTTCAAATGTTGGTATGTTTCTAAAATGAATCTAGGTTTGACAAAATGCATATGCAACAAAAATTTAGTGTATTAACTGTAAAATAAATTTATATTCATCTTATTTTTCAATCAGTTTTGTTCAAAAAAACTAATTAGGCATTTGTAGAATTAGTCTTTTTACGAATTGGGCATTTGTAGATTTAGACTTTCTAAGAATTGGGCATTTGTAGAATCGGGCATTTTTAGAATGAGCCATTTAGCCAAGTCGCCCTTTGTCGTATCGCCTCGTTTTAAAAACACTCTCCTGACAGCCTCAGCCAATATTGGAATTCTTGGCGTTGACATATCGAACAACGTTCAGTTCTGTGATCATTTGGAAGAAAAGGCTAAACTGGCCTCAAAAAAGCTCGGTGTGCTCAGTAGAGCGAGACAGCACTTACATGGAGTACTGTTCCCACCTCTGGGCGGAAGCTCCGCAGTATTAGCTTCTTCCTCTTGATCGTATTCAGCATAGAGCGGTTCGAAACGTTGACGTTTAGGCTGTCTCCAATCGGCTTGGCTCCTTGGCTTTACGTAGAGATGTAAGTTCGTTTAGCATCTTTTACCGCATCTATCATGGAGAGTGTTCCGACGAACTGTTTGGATTGATCCCTGCTGTTGAAATTCATCATCGGATATCGCGGCAAAATTCAAATTTCCATCCTCATCACCTCGATGTCTGGAAATCCACAACCGTGCAATTCTCTAGGCACTTTTTACCACGCACTACTCCTCTGTGGAATCAATTACCGGCGGGGGTGTTTCCGAATGGAACGGACGGACGGACGGAACGCACTTATCCGCTCACACCACCAGCCATTTTCGTATTTTTTTCTAAAAACACACGGACCGTTACGCGCACGCGTTTCGAGTCCGTTCCGGTGGACCGTGGTCACAAAAATGCTTTATGAGTTGTTTGGATTGAATCCGATACTGTAAAGCGTATATTTTTTAAAAGGTCTTGAGCACTGCAATACACTGGTGTTAGAATAGTTTAATTTAAATGGCTTAAGCTACAAAATAATTCAGGTGTAACACGACACTTTAAGAAAAATATGACTGCATGTTAGTCGAGGATTTTTAATTCAAAAAGTAAATCGATGACCTATGCTTTTTATATTTTTTTTTATATAATTGGTAAACAAATACATACGAAAAAAAATAAACAACATATATTATAGTACAAAAATATTTATTTACATAAATATTAATAGTTTTTTTTTCATAATTAATACGTAATTTTTTTCGTAATTTTTAAATAATTTATTTCGTTTTCAATTTTACCTCTCTCCTTTGCGGTACACGTAGTAAGTTTGTGGAATTCTCTACATAGTGAGATTCGTCTTTGCAAGACTTTTGATTCCTTTAAAAAACGCGTCAAAGAACATTTTCTAGCTCAGTTGTAAGTTTTCGTTGTATTTGTTTTTTCTACTTATTTGATTTTTTAAATCTCCTTTGACGGGTTGGCTGGAAGAAATCTCTTTAACTAGGTATAAGCCTCGTTCGCCTATTTATGTTATGCTTTTTCCCTAATTGTGCTATTTTCTGTGTACAATAAAGAATTAAATAAATATTTAAAAAATGATCTTGCTCAAGCGATCGCTATCCAGTTGATAGCTATCTGATCGTTTGCCAAATATTTTTATACATTTAAGATAAAATTAATAGTTATTAAATAATTTGGATTGGCAAATTATTCAGGTAATGATTCTGTCACTTATTTGAAGTTAATTTTTAATGTGGCAATACTTAGATGACGACTACCGTTCTTTATATTGTAAAGGTTAAAAGGAAAGGTTATATGTTATTGATAAGGATGTTGATTACAATTTGCTGTGTTAACTTCAAGTCGGGTATCGCTACTGATAAGCTGTATTAAAAACAAAATTAATGTTGGGATATACCAGTTTTGTCATCGGGAAATTTTCGTTTTATTAAAAAGAGACAGAATGTCATATTCTTTTTATAAATTTTAGGATAAGAAACAAGAAGTTGGTTTTCCTTATGCGAAAAACCGTCCACACACAAAAGAAATTTATAGTACGTTGCTATCGGTATGCAGCGATAGTAATGCCATAAACATAAGTTTAACGGATAACTTACCCTTCAAAGCGAAACACGACGTTGACAAACATTAAGGAATTTTACCACCAAGTAGTTACGATGATAGTGATGTGTTTGGCTAATTCCCCACCTTGACCCTCACCGCCCCGTTAGCGAACCTAAGTGCGAAATGATGAGACTCGGGTTCGATTCTCAATATTATTTTAATGAGCATAGATGTTTGTTTTTTTTGAATTTATGTGGTTATTATGTATGAACAGCACATTATTATTATAATTGTTAGTCTTTTACGAACTGCCTGGCAAAATGACAGATGATCTATTCTTCGAAAGGCTGCTCTCTGCTGGAAAGAGGCGACTATCTCCTTTTAAAATGTTAGTGGTGCGACATTAAAAATGTTAGTACGTTGCTATTGGAGTACAAGAATGGCAATGCCATAAGCATAAGTTAAATTAAGCTTAGTTACCTAACGATAATAATAGCCACTGACGCTTTTGTGGAAGGGTAGTTAAAGTTGAGGTACTAAACCCGGGCAGACGTGACAGAACTCTACTAACGAGTAGTTCCGACGTTAGGCTAATAGATCGCCTTATACGAACTGCCCAGCAGAAGTCATTCTGCTGATGAGATAGTCATTTCTTTAAAGAGAGCCAGAATCATTGCGGGATAATACTTCTTAATAAAATGAATAAATTAGTTAATATATTCATTGAATTAACCAGAACTTCAGATATTCAGTTAGAATGCCTATCTTATTAGTTTATTCTCCTTAGAATATATTTTCCCCGTTTTGGTTCATATGGGATGAAAGAAAGGTTATAATTTCTGCCAAATTATGCGTAAATTACAAACAGCTGGTCAAACCTGTGACACTCGGACCATTGACAAAGTTTTGCAATGTCTTGCTCGCATTTGTTACCATTGTTTTACATTGTCGTGCCACGATTGCATCAATGCTGGGCATGGTCGTACTCTAGAAGATTGAGCCGGCTCACTTATGCGTGTGGCATTATATCCCACCCACTCGGACTGCAACGCGCCATTAAGATTTTTGATGTATATAGGTGATTCTTTCTACCACGAGAGTCATGTGCTTGTTTGCTATAAATTATCTATGTAAATGTTATAAGAATGAAGAAAAATTTAATTGCTTGTCCTTACAAGTTGCCTTACTGTTGGGCAGTTCGTTAACGGTGTATAATTGGCCAAATGGGTTACTGGGTAGTTAGAGTTCTTGACACTTCCATATTTCGGTTTGGGAGGGAGACGATAAACATTTCCACGTGGATTAATGTCTCACCATTCTGACAATGCATTTTAGCATATATTTCACGAGGATGATCATTCGTGTCCAATATCAGAGCAATCGGCTTATTTACTATCCTATGTTAAAAAAGGTAAGTGTAAAAGAGATACGTATTATGCTACACGGACAAATCTTTTTCTAACATTACATATTTTAAGTGGGTTGCGATTGCTAATTTATAAAATTTTCAGGTCAGGGATGACCCTGCAGGTCATCCCTGACACTTTCCGCTAAATTGAGTTATTTTAAGCTCAAAGAAAAAAACTATGTCTAAGCATAGAGTTTTGAGTTCGAAGAGTTCAAAAATCCAAAGTTTTTTTAAAAAATAATAATTATTCAGTGTTTAGTGATGAATGATCTTTCGAATAACAGCGCAAGTTTAAAGCTCTAAATTGTTTTATTAGGTTAATTATGTGGAAAAAATGTAAAAAAACTTTTTTCAATATTTTCGTCACTAATAAATCCCGAATGAATCAACCGAATTTGGATAGAAAGAGAAAAAGGAAAATATTTATTTTCAAGAATATGGGTGTTACAAGTTGTTAAAAATTAATTAATTTACTAATATATTCTACCATAATATGGTGTGTAAATATTTAAAAATTATCGTTATATAATATTACATTTAAAACATTCTATCGATTTTTTAGAATCACTACCGGATCGGAACGTGGCCACATTGAGAAGATCCGGCAGAAAAAACTCAGCGGGCTTGTCTTTTTTTTATCCGACTGCAGGAGGGTATTGTGTTTACCAGTCTATATATGTATATGTCTATGTATGCCGATTTTGCCGATTTTCGAAACGCGTAGGCCGATTTTGATGATTCTTATGTTAATCGATTCGTCCTAACCTTGCGAGTTTCACTAACGACACGACATTTATAAGAATTCACCATGGAAACCACCAGGCGCCATATTGTCAAAATAAAAAAAAAATATTTTGATGAACAATGTCATGTGGGGTATCGTTGAATATGTATTTGAAAATCATTTTGGGTTTCATTCATAATTTTTCATTTCAAATAATAGTTTAGGATATAAAACGATTTAAAGTTAATTATCCTAAATATAACACGTACTTTATACATACCTATATACCTACTTCAGTATTTCGTTATTCGGTCTTCATTACATAAATTAGTATTTATCATCATTTGGTAAACGTAAAAAAACGGAGGTTATCAGTTTGATTGTTGGAATTGGATAACATATTTTGAGTATGACGATCTACCTATTTAGGCGTCCAAGCACATGTACTAAATTTTGTAAGTTTTTGTATATTTGTATGTTTCGCGATTTTTTCGGTATATAAAGACATATCGAGATAATTATTTATGATTTAAATCAGGTATAATTTACCTTATGGAAAAGTCTAAATTTCATCAATCGGTTCGGTAATATTTACTCTGTGTTGGTCTAGATTTCTTTGAAGAACAGGCTAACTCCTGTTCTGCCAGACAGGTCGTTAAAGGCGATCTATGGGCTATTTCCGTCACCATCCGTACCATCGTGACTACTAGAACATCGTGACGGTTAGAGTTCTGCAACGTCTCGCCCGGGTATTTGGTACCACCGCCTTACCTGTTCCTGCCACAATAGCGTCAATGCTTATCATTGTCATGTTCCGGTTTAGAGGGTAAGGTAGCCAGTAGACTTATGCATGTGGCATTGCCATCCCGCCACACGAATAACACCACACCATAAATATTTTTGATGTCTATAGGTGATGGTTTCTATTTTCATCTTTCTATCAAGTGATTCGTGAAATGATCAACTCTGAACTCGCTAATGAAACAAATACTTCGCCTAATATTTGTCAAATTCACTATTCGTAGCATCTCTACCTTAAATACTGAACTATATTTAATAAACATTGAAAACCAGAAATACAAACGTTCGTGCGTTTGAAACAAATGCTTGTCCTTACTGGAAATCGAATCCAAGTTACGAAGCCCTGTTGATAAGTAGTTAGGGTCACTAAGCACCTAAGCAACAATGGCGCGATCAGGGATTTTTTTATATATCATAAGATAACAAAGAAGCAGATGGTTCTTCTGATGGAATGAGAAACTATCGCCTATAATAAATTATTTAAGTCAGTGAATCTTTTTCAAGATTAAATGCAATCGGTTTTTTTATCAATAATGTTTTTATTCTCTATTCTAATAAGTTTAACGATATTTGACACAGTCTTATAAGCAGATGAGCTGATTAAATTTCAAATTACTATAAATTATTATAAATTTCGATTAAATCAATATATTAGCCTGAAAGTTATTTAAAGTATACGAAGTAAGTTTCCTGTAAAAAAAAACAAAAACCTGTAAAAATTTTAATATTTGAAAAGCTGTTCAATCGAGTTTAATTTTTGAAACGGCGTTTGACGTAGTTTTTTTAGAACTAAAATAACGTAGGAGATCAAAAAATATTGCAAAAAGTTTTGTTGAAAAAGCAGTTTGTCAACATTTTTCGTCAACAATGACTCCTGAAGGGATAAACCAATTTCGATGCAATTTATGCCTTGGACGCAGTATAGTAGTTGATTAGATTTTGGAATTGATCGGTATATAAATTTGAAAATTATATTAATAAAATCTGTTTTGCCAAAAATTTTATTTGAGGTTTTTTTTACAAAATTCTCAAAATTTTCTGGGTCAAAATCCAATTGAATGCTATCAACTACGTTTCGATCGATCAAGCCGTTTAACAGTTGTGAGATGTTCATACACACACATACACACACACACAATACTCATACATACAGACATACTGATGTCATCATGAAAATAGTTGGAAAAGGTCCCTATGACCTCAAAACGTGGAGATCAGAGAAAACTCAATTTTCGAAACGCGGGTCAAAATCAATAACCTCTTTATCTCCATACGTAGCGAGAAGTTAAAAATCTGTAAATCCGTTGCAGGCCATCCCTGAAACTTCCCGCAAAATTGAGGTATTTTAAGTTCAAAGGAACAGAAACTATACTTGAGCAAAGGATTTTTTCAGAGTTCAAAAATCTTAAATTAAAAAATTTGAAAAATGACAATTATTTCATTTAAAAAAAAAACATGACACATTTCTTTTAAATTATCGTTATTGATGAATCTCAAATAAATTGACCGATTTTGATAAAGTTTACGGTTTTTGACGCAGTTATTTTAGAGAGATAAGCTGATTTGATTTCTAAATCCATCGGTACATTACCCTGAAATTTGTTTTAAAAATATTAAGTAATTTTGCTGTAAACAACAAGATATTAATATTTGAAAAGCTGTAATTTTTGAAAACTTGATTCGATTTAAATTTTTCAAACTGCATTTGACGTAGTTCTTAAGTACTAAAGTAACTGTAGAAAGTCGAAAAATGATTAACCAATCATCTTTCGAAAAGTTTCGAAGTTATGTCGAATAAATGCTTTTTTTTAATCTTTCGTAAATTCGTATGAAATTTCATGCAAATATGAAATGAAGTTGAATTTTTGAAAACGTGGAAAAACCTAACTCATTATTTTTGCTAACTAAAACTAGCTAACTAAAACTAGCTCAAAATATATGGTTTTACTTAATTTTATTTTAAAGTTTCCATGAGCGTCTTCCTGCTTCACCATATCCCCCCCATGTACTGAGAAACATCTAGCACCAGGATATTTTTAAAACAGAACAGAGGAACCCAAACACAATGGGTTTATTTTGTTTCGATTGAAAGTTCTCATAGCCTCATTTCAGTTTCGTAATCAGATCCTAGAAATCACCTAGCACCAAAGTGTATGTCAGAATAAATCAAATTATCCCACACTCGCTGGTTTTATCTAGTTTAGCTCAGGAGCTTTCATGGAACTCTTCCAGCCCTATCCTCAGATACTGGAAACTATCCCGCTACAAAGATCTGAAAGGAATGAATTAAACAAGCCTAAAATCGATGGTGTTGCTCAATTGTAATTCAAAGTTCCCATGACCTCCTCTCTGCTTCACCATAAAAACTTGGAAGTCATCTAGAACCAGGGTATTTGTCAAAACAGAACAAATGAGTCCAAACTCGATAGGTTTATTTTGTTTAGTTTAGGAGTTCCCATAGCTATCTTTCATTTTCATCATAGAATTCTAGAAATCATCCAGCCCCAAAGTATACGTTAAAACTAAACGAATAAGCCTACATTCGATGATTTAATCTGGATTGGCTTAGGAGTTCTTATAGACTTCTTCCACCTCTAGCATCAGGCTCTAGAAGCCATCCTGTTCCAAAGTCTTCAAAAAACGAAGATGATATTTCTTTATTTTATTCAAAAGGTTCCATAATCTTCTTCTAGCTCCATCATGACACTCTGGAAATTGCTTAGCACTAGGGTGTTTGTAAAAACAGTACAAATGAGTCTAAGCTATATGGGTTTATTTTGTTTAATTTAGGAGTTATCATGATGACCTTCCAGTTTAATCATTAGATTTTATAAATTATCCAGCACCGGTGTTTGTTAATACAAATCAATTGAATGCTAACTTAACCAATTTTAAACTCCTCCAACTTAGAACTTTCCATCTATGAATTTCACTAATTAGTTTATAGCTCCTCATACCGATCTCATATATATTTTTTGTAATATTGTGATACTAGCTCTGCCTGCGACTTCTTCGCGTGAAAAAAATTCTAAAATAAAAACCCGCATAGTTCCCGTTCCCGTGGGATTTCCGGGATAAGAACTACCTTATGTCCTTTCTTGGGTCTCAAACTATATTTGTACCAAATTTTATCCGAATTGGTTCAGCGGTTTAGCCGTGAAAGCGTAACAGATAGACAGACAGACAGACAGACAGACAGACAGAGTTACTTTCACATTTATAATATTAGTGTGGAAGTATGGATTGTAAGAAATACATGATATGAAAAAAAAGATAAGCCCGCTGAGTTTCTTCCGCCGGATCTTCTTAGTGTGAGGCCACGTTTACGATCCGGTAGTAGTTTTTAAAAAATATGTTGACGTGTCAACATAACATGTAAAAAGTTTTATAGTTCAATGATTCGGTGTAGTCGGTTAATTCTAGTGTTTAAATTGTGAGTGTTATCGGTGTTCGTCAGTGTATTTACGTATTGCGCTGTAGTGTATTGGATATTTGTGTTGTAAATACACGGTTTTAATATAAGTGGTATTTTATTGCACAATACAAACTCTAAGCTCGTAACAGTATGTATTTATAGCAACAATACCAATGAGCCAAGACTCGGTTGTCTCATGAAAACTCTGCATCTGAGAGTTCCAGTCCCTACATCCTACATCCTACATCATGAGATCAGCCAGATGGTACCATAATATTGTATGGTCACTGAACTTACACAAGTTCGCGAGGTTTTAGTAAAAAATGATTTGCAATATTTAGAATATCTGTTATTTACATACAGACATTACCAGTTAAATAAAAGCAGATGATTTTCAAATGAGGATCTAGTAGCATCAGATTAAGGTCACCATGTCATTGCAATATAACTTAAGTAACAGGATACAACATTTATTATCGATAAATCCTTTACAAGTTTGCTTGATTTCTTGCATCAATTTGAAAAGAGTTGATGATCTTGAAATGACTGAACAGATTTTATTGAATCATAGCTAAGAACCATCTCGCAAAATAAGGCTTCCATAAAAAAAACTGCAACCAAATCGGATCATCCGCCAGGCCGCTACGATGCCACGGACAGACACACATACACATATACACAACTGAAACTTATAACACCAAGCGTTTCGCGTCGGTAGTTAAAAATAAGATAGTTTCAAGGTACGAAATTGTATACAATTTCTCTGATAATTAAACATAACTTAAAACAACTGATCAACTCGGATAAAACGGGAGGTTTAGAGTTTTTAGGCAATGAGGCGCTAAGCGGTTTTCCCCCATGTTGGTCCGGGCTCCTTTGAAGAATAGACCAACTGCCGTCTTGCCAGGCAGGTTGTAAAAGGCGACCGAATAGCTACACGTGTCACTACCATTATGACTACTAGGAGGTAGAATTCCGGAACATTTCGCAGGGGTATTTGGTACCACCGTCTTACCATTCCTGCCCCAACAGTGTCAATGCTTGTCATGGTCGGGTACCAGTTTGGAGGGTAAGTTAACCGGTAGTCTTATGCATGTGGCATTACCATCCCACCACACGGATGGCAAAGCACTATTAATATCTTTGGTGTCTGTAGACGATGGTTTCTCCTTCCATCAGGAGAGCCATCTGCTTGTTAGTTATCTAATGTTATAAAAAAGAGGGATGCGTGGTGGGGGATACAACTCGCCCATGAAAAATAGAATTAAATGGATCGGCTTTACTAAATTATGCACTAACCTTCAAAATTATTTTTTGAAGTTCAGATATTTTTATTAACAAAATACTTGCTACTAGACTTAAATAATAGACTAGTCAGAACGAAGCACTTTGTATGCCCCCTGCACAGGATGCGTCGCGGCTGCGGTGGTGAAGTTGCGTCGTCTGGCATAGCAATATCTGACGATGCGTTGTAGTGCCACATCGGACTTGCAACCACAAAGACGAGGCGGGTAGGGGTTGCGTTGCGTTGCGATTCAGTTGTTTGTTTATGCGTCAAGGGCACATGCTCACTCATTTCGTTTTCCGTCAGCAACGCTGCTGTGACGAGACAAAGTTACGGTGCCGCAGGTGTGCCTGACGATACGGCGAAATCTTTGCGGTGCAGTGTCGTAACGTATCGTGTGCCATATCGTTTTCCTGTATCGTGTGTCGTACGTGTTTCGGCGTATAAAGAATAGACAACTGGCCTTCCTGTTAGGTCATTCTAAAGAGGCAAAAGTACCCTTAAATCTATTACGTGAAAAAAGCAGGTCACTTTAAAGAGGTAAAAAGAAATTTAATGTGTTATGTAGTCTAAATAAACTCCTATATATTTGAGAATTTTAGTTTGATTCAGGTTTATACCGGAACAGTAGGGCTACTCTTGAAAACCGATTTCAATTTTAAATGAATATTAAATGAATTTTGAAGTATTTCGTATTCGGGACAACTATATTCAATTATTGGATTCGGCCACAGCGCCACACGGATTTTGAAAGCTACTGATTATTGCTTTTATTCATTATTTTGTTTAAAACGGTACTTAAAATTTCCACTTATAACACTAGCTTGACATGTAACGTTGACATCTATTTCCAATAATTAGGTCGTTTTACTATACCTAATCAATGTGAGCAATATTGGTTTCAAGAGTACCGTTTTTGACGATATTCGAAACTTATTGTTTTTATCAATATTGGTTAAAGATTTATATTGTTTTCAAGAGTAGGCCTGCAGGTTTTATTATAATAATCGTAATACTCTCCTGTTCCATTAGCTGGATTGTGAATAAATATCAAGTCAACCTATTAACTAGTTCTTGAGTTATGCGGGCGGAAATATTCGGAAACAGTTTTGTTAACTACGTAAAAATACTGCTTTTTTATTGTCATTGTTGAACTTTCGCTTAGGCTTTTAAAATAAAAAAATCGGTAATGGCTGTCGTGTTATACAAAAAATTTATAAATCGGTTTATAATAAATATTCTCTCAGATGATGGCACCCAGCTTGTGACATATTTTGATGGCCATCGTATTGTTCTTCATTAGCGAATCTTAATGATCTCTGTAGACGACTAAGCAACAACACATTGATTAATGGTCTATGGGGTAATTTATTAATTTTTCGAAAAAAAAAACACTACATGATACCCTTATATAGAATAACCATTCACATATAATATAAATTAAAAAGATAAAGTTTGTGAAGAATTAAGCTTTAATATTATCTAAAATCCAATCCATGTATTTAGTTACATCAGTATATATTCCAGGGCTACTAATACCGCATTTTCTTGGGCCTCGGGATACAATCCCGTATTGAACAACGCTGTACACATTGTTGAAGATTTTTTGTATCATCAGGGGTCCTCCGGAGTCGCCACGGCATGAGTCTTTGTTTATTTCTCCAGCACAAAATTCTTTCTCCGACAAAGTATTCTTATGGTTACCCTGAGTCCTGGTTAAAAACGAAAAAAGTATTTCACTATGCAGGTATATGGAATGAAAGTTACTTTTTCGTTGGTAGTATTTTTTACTTTGAAGGGTAGATTAATTTGTTTCCCCTGTAACTCAAAAATCTCAATATGATGGAGATAAATACCAAATAAAAAATCCATTGGTACATATACAAACTTAATCTAACACATTTATAAACTTCGACCTTAATGACACTTTCGGAAACCATTAGATACTCGGATGACATTTGCAAAATTAATGGAGGATAAAAATTGAATTAAGGTCAAAGTGTTTCTCAGAAGTGGAACATTGGTCATAAATGTAATGTATGATTAATATAATCAAATCAATGTGTTTCATTCACCTTCTGGTCTCACCCTTATACAAATTCGATGAAAATAAGTTACAGTTTGGACATCGATATTTTATACATTTAATAACATTTGATATTATTACTATCAGGAGATTTATGTAGTTTAATTTAATTATTACAATTAAATTAAACAGTTAAATTTTGTGTTACAGTCAGTCTGAAACAGTTTAAGTGTTTTTTTATATAAAATATTGAATGAAAAGTTATTCCAAAATCATTTAATCATGAGGTTAAAAATGTGTTAGAAGATCCTATTAACTCTTAAAGTCACATACTCGCTCGACAAAGTGCTAACGGTGCGGCATTGTTCAATGGCAAACCCTGTTACGGTTAACGCCACTACAATGGCAGCCGCGCATGCATGGTGGCTATTGTCGTGTATGTATATATTGTGTGTAAATCATACTACAAAAGAAAAATATTACGTATTATAGTATTCCACACAACGCTCTCTGGTTAGTATGGGAATATTGATTTTCATCAATACCGAAGAAATTTTCTGAGTTTCTGTTACTCCCCAACCAGCCACATCAGCACGTTCGCCGATTTCTACGGGTTTTCTTAGCTGTTGTGTTATTGGCAAGCAAATCGGTTTGGCATTGTCTGTAAAATTAAGCACACTGTTATAGTGATTGTGATACTTAGTGTTTCCAGTGGCACATCTAGATTTCACGTTTACTAGCATCAGAATTAAGGGTTTGAGATTTTTTAAGAGAGAAAATTAAAATAGCATTATTCTATATAATGATTAATTTCTTGTACATAATATACAAGATGTTAATGGTACGCTCCTCCCTGTGGAGGAACCACCACCTACCACACTCAATCTATTATCCACTGTTTTAATTTCACTATTACCATTCATATATTCAAATTGCTTCATATTATAAAGCAAACAAGCAGAAGATTCTCCTGATAGGAAGAGATAACCATTATTCAGAGACACTAGTAATGTTAATGGTATATTGCTATCCATGTGGCCGGGTTGTAATATCATATGCATAAGTTTGTCGGCTACGGCTAGAAAAGGCTATGCACGTAAGGTGTATCGGACAGGTTTACCTCTACAGTTAATCTGAACTTGAGCTGAGCTGAGAACAATACCTGCACAGTTGTGTTACAACTACACATTTCGGATAAATTGGACAGGCGAACCTCTTCGGTACACCCTAGTACGTTTGGCGTGCTTAACCCTCCAAACGAGAATACGACAGCGTTACAAAATCACCGACGCTATAACGGTAAGAAAATGTACTAAAACCTGGTCGAAACATCGAAAACTATACCACCTAGTTAGTAGTAGTTAGTAAATATATAGTAGTTAGTCATGATGTAATACCTAGCAGTAAGACACAATTGACTTATTCTTCAAACATATACTTACTATAGGAAAAATCGATTTGTTTTATAAGACGTAATAAAGCAATGTCATTTTGTACTGTTGGTATGATTCTGAAATCCGAATGTACTACATTTTCTTCTACTCTAATATCCTGAAAATATAATGTAACTATGTAAAATATGCAATTAAAAACCATCCTGAATATTTTTTTTCTATTTCTCAATAAATTTTCTATTTTTTGGCGGATTTAACTATACAAAGTTAATAAATATTGTTGCGAATTTAGAATTAAGGATGAACGCTAGTTGCAATAATTCATCTTTGCCATGATAAAAATAAGCGATATTAGTCGCCTCTGTAGTCTAGTTTTCCGGTGTCGGTGTTAACTGCAAGAGATGCCAGATCCGATTCCAGAGTCGGGCAATTCTAATATGTATTTTTTCAGTGTTTTGGTAAAAACAAAGTAGCCCGGGATTGGATAAGTGTCCGGTTGGTGATAGGCTTGCCACCTATCATATTATGGAACCTAAGTATCTTTGGCTAATCGTGGATGTACTTGTTGTATCTTTGCTTACCTTTTTGTGAATAGGGTCATAAAAATATTACAAGAATTTGTCTTCTTTTAACCGGGACCTTCACAAGCTCCTTCCAAAATAGGTGATCAAATTTTTACACAGTGTTGGGTACGCCTAAACAAACATATTTAGCCAAAAATAATTACATTCAAATGAATATTTTTATTTTATTTTTAAGGATGTTTTATAACGGTTTTTGTTCTCTTAAGCATAAAAACATCCACAGTTTACGTTAAGCGATAATTGACGTGCGTAAGCTATTTACAAACAACGCATGTTTACCTAACTTATCTTTCAATCTGTAAATTCATATAGCAATAACTTTAATAAAAAAAACTATAAAATTCTACATACGTTATCTGTTACACTTAAAAAACCAAGTAAAAACTAGCTGATAAATTACTTACGTATCTTATGCAGTTCACAAAACATTAATTGATGCCACGACAAGAGGTGTAACTGTAGGGTGAGATCTAGAGTACCTAGTTCTTACGTATTATTGACTATTATTGAATCTTATTACCCATCATATTTGCTTTGGGCTATCTGATTCAGTGCTAAAATGCTATCTGTTATGTCATTACTATTTTGTTTAAATAATCATGACATTATTTAATTATAGTTTACGAAATTAAATACGGTTATAATATTGTTACAGACAATGCTTGATTTAATGCTAGTTAGATCATACCAGAATAATAAAATTAAGTGTGACTAAAAATTCAAATCTACCCTCTATATGTAATAATTATTACTAATTAGAAAGCAATTAATTTGCAACTTACAATTTTGAGTGTTGGAAACATTTACATCGATAATTATTTGACGTATTAACAATTTTGTTCACAAAATAAATGAACATGTTCATAAATGAATGCTTACACTTTTTGCCACAGGAGCACTATCACTATAGCTTGTTTCACGCACAATGTTCAGCTTTTTGGAGAGCTACGTATTAAATACATTACACATTACCACTATATTAACGACCGCAGAAAATTATTTCAAATTACTCTTGATTTAGTATGTAATTTGGAAATGTTTGTGTGTATGTGGTATTTGTTTACTTAATAAGATCGAAGCGACGTCTGTCACGGTCGATGGACTAATGATTTACGGCGAGCGTGCGAGGGAAATGATATTGGGCTAAATGAGAATTTGTATCTGTTCTGTTGTTGCTGAGCTAATTCTATGTATCCTACCTTACTGAGATAAAAAAGGGTGTTGGTGTCTTCTGCCAAAAAATTGTTAAATCTTCCAACTAAAATGGAGGATTTTTATATCTAGCAACTAAATCCTCGCTCCGCCTTCAGTAATCAAGTAGCGATTAAAAAAAAATAAAAGGTACTAAAATATTTACCTGTATATGGCTTTCACAGTAGTAGTTTGGGGGTATTCCTTGGCAGTCAGTTTTGAATCGGATATCGTACTCTCCAATCCTTACTCCAGCTATATTTTTGTTTTGGACACAGTGGGCGGCCGTCAATACGTAACGAGAATTAATGATACTTCCTCCACATCCAAAACTAACACCATCAGCTGTTAAATAATAAAATAAAACATTTAAGCACAATTATATTGCAACATCAGAAGTTCCATTATCTGTTTATTTCTAGAACCCTTTTCTATTTTATTCACAAAATTTCTGAGACGAATTTATTTTTATACCTGATCCATTAAAAGTAATAAAACACACTGATTGTGTTTATAATAGTTTTACTCTTTCAATAATTTTTTTTGTCACTAAATTAGTCGTTAATTGATTTCCACGAAATTGGCTAAAGTCACTGATGAAAAATGGATTTTTCGAAATTCATAAACATGGAAAAGATCTTCAAGTCTGATACCAATGATACTAAAGTGTCGAGATGAAATTAAGTGTCGACACAATTTTCTATTATGAAGTTTATGCAAAGAAAGCATTCCACTCTTTAATCAAATAGTATATTTGATTGAAGATTCCACTTAATTGAAAACCGGTCTCTGTAACAGTAAATTCGTATTTTACGTTATATAAAATACAGCGAATCACAAATAGATTAAAGATAAATTTTATATCTGCCAGCGAAATAGGGTAAATCATCACGTTAAATGACAAATGGTTCGCCCTGCTTTTATTTATTACGTTACAATCCTTATATCTTAAGTCACGATCTTTCGTTCCATGGACGATGACTTAAGATTTATTGTAATAAATAATACAGTCGAATTGAAAACTTCCTCTTTTAAAAGTCATCCAAGAATATGTTTTCACGCCCATTAATATATATTTAACAAGTGGCTAATCCCGAACTGCGGTGGTGGAAAAGTGGTGAACCCACATGGCACAGTTTAAACGATAGATTTTTGAATCCCTTTAACAACACCTATATTTTCGCAATTCCTTTATCAATTAGGCTCTAGTTTAAATTAAACAATTTGTCCAATTAATTCGCTCACTAAATTACAGGATGTTCCTATCAGCAACACTCAAGTTATCGTCGTACAAACATTTATACTTACAAACAAACAAAGAGTATTCCAGTAGATTATGAGAACTTTGTTTACTCATGTAATTAATTCTACTTGCCGTATAAATTTTATTTTGTACATATGTGGTACCTGTTTTGTGGGAAATAAGTGCCATCCAAGGAAATTCATAGAGGCCTGCAACTTCGCCACCAATGATACGATCGCCGTCTATTTGCCCACATGAAGTCGGCAGCAATGCCACGTTTTTGTGCCTTTCTATTGCATCCAGAGGCGACGCGAAGTCATTACAACATATCTGTAATAATTCAAAAGTGATCATAATCCACCAAAATACCAAAAAAATTAATAATATGTTACCATTCATGTAGCAGGGATGTAGTGTCATATGTATAAATTTATAGCATAACCTTGGAAAGGTTAACCAAATAGTTTATCAATTAACCTTTCTCTCGAAACCCGTCATTTTTTAAAGAATAGTGAGAAAATGAGCGAGTGGATATCCGCACTACCAGAGGTACCAGTTGCGTTTTAAAAATATATAAACACTTTTATTGGAGGACCTCCAATAAAATAGTTACCGGCTACGCTACCCTATCTGTCAAACTGGAACTAGACAGTGACAAACAGTGCCGCTATTGTCACAGAAAGAGGTAAGGCAGTGGTTCCATATACTCGGGCGAAACGTGGCGGAACTTCACTACCTATTAGGTATGATGACAGTGGCAAATATAGCCTATCAGTCCCATTTTAAGACCTGCCTGAAAACGGCTATTGGTCTTTCTTCAAAGGAATCCGAACGAACACGGAGTAAATTTTTAATAGTACAGCTTACTTTATAATAACTTTATTATACTGTATATATCGATGGCCTAATTATCAGTCCTCCTGTGACGAATTATACAGGAAGACGAAAAAACCGTCTACTGTTATTTCTTTAAGAAACGTCTTTGAGTTTTGTTTTAATATAGTATTTTAAATGATTAGAAAATCATTTTCTACTTAAGAGCGTGTATTCAATTCGCAACGAAAACTTCATGTTTTCAAGTTTTTCCAGAGCAATATCGTAATAACTTAAGCAGATTATTCGAAGAATATTACAGTTTTTGCAAGATTAAGTATTGATTATTCGATTTACCGCAGGTTCAAAATCTGATCGGCAAACGATTGCGCGCGAGAATTTATAGTGTTTTTAAAATTATTCGTCTAAATAAATAAGTTCATATAATGGACTCAAAAAAAATCAGTATATTGAGCATTACCTTAATTTATTTATAATAAATATTTTAGGTTTTTATTGAAATACTTCCTGTTTTAAATGTGTTTTCATGTTTTTTAAAGACTGATTCTTTATTATGATTTTTAAATAATTATAACTATATGAAGTAGTAGTTATACATTAAATACTATGTTTTTAAACTTTAAAGACTAATTCTTCATTTAGATTTTAAAATTACACAAAGGACTGCCTTATTAAATTTTAAGTTTATTTTCAAATAACGAGTTGTACTTCTTCTTTTTTTCTTCTTTCTTAGTTTGAAAAAGATTTAATTAAGGCTTGGAAAATATTGTTTTTGTTATTGTTGTTTTTTTAGTAGCCATTATTTTATTTAAAGCCCAAAGAAGGTCAGACTTTAGTGGACATTTTCGGTAGTATAGCGTCGCTGCGCCTGACAAGTTCCATATTATGTGATATTTGAACATTCCAAGAGAAATCTTCACTTATAATTAGAGTAAGGTTTTTTGCTGATTTGCTATACCTACGGTATAATACTGCTACTATATACTAAATCAGGAACATTAAAATTTTTAAGTTTTGCACGCGAAAAACGACTACCTATAATTAAAGACTGTGACTTTTTGGGATTTACTAATTACAGATTACAATTGCAGATTATCCGCGTATAAATGAAAATTGGAGGATATGATATTGGATATCCTGTTGATAAACACGGAAAATAGAAGTGGAGATAGCTTACCATAAGGCGAGATGGTGGTCAAGCGCGCAAGAGGCCCAAGACGGGCTTCTTGAATATAATCGCAATGATACAATTACTGCAATTTTCTTTATCATTTTGAGATACTAAAAAACCGTTAGTTTGTTCAATGTAACATTTTGAAATTTTCAATTTGTTACTACATTCTGATACATATTCATTGCCAACGATACTATGCATTATTTTCCAAATACGTGAATTTAACGGATTTTTTATATTTTGATAACCAAACATTGTCTTGTAAAGTCAATTAATATTGAGCGTAAATCCTTACAATGTTTTTTTAAAGATACGTAACTCCACTAAATTAAATATAACGGCAGTTTTAAGAAAAAAGCTATTAAAATTTTAACAAAATTATGTCACAATAAATAAAATTTTTTGGTGGTATTTACGGAGTGAGCAATATTTTTATTCAATTCGCCGTAATATATTAACCTAGATAGCATTAAAATACGATTTTGACAAAAAACTGAGTTATATGAAGTCTGATAATTTTATTATGAAACTTTGATCCTTTTTTAACAAAATTTGAAGATACTTCAGATTTGTCATACTTAATGATTATTTGGGGTACAGAAAGCTATATTTTTTTATATTTGTTAATAAATAATAAATACATTAAATTGAAGGAAATATTAATTTTAATTAGTAAGTATTTTTTCTACTTTTTGGCGTCAATCCCTTTTGATGAATAGACCATTTTTTTAGCATAAACTCGTATTTTACGAATAGAAAGGCAAGAAACCCAATATAATCTCGGCTATATATTTTATGGCTTTAAATATTAACCATTTTGGTAATTCCAGTCGCAATAAAATCAGTGCTTGCCACTGTCGCATTCAACTTTGTAGAGAAATGTAGGCAATAAACTAATGCATGTGGCATTGTATATCAGGCATATGAGATAACAAAGCATTATTAACATCACTAGTGTCGCTTTGCTGTCTCTAAGCACTTATGTAGAGACAAATCCTAGACCTACTTACCATCGGTAATTTACGTCCACCTTTATATCTATAGCCACAATTTGCTGTTTTAAAAATATATCATGTCTCTTCTGTTCTTTCCTTCATAGCCCGTTCCATCGCTTCTGGACATAGTAAGTATTGCATACAATCGTCGCAGGTTCTTACTATAAAAACATAAAGCATTAATATCATTGGTAGTTGTCTACGGTTTCGTCTATACATAGATCTTCTCCAATGGGAACTAAGTGTTTCTAAAACTCTCGCGCTGTTACTATGTTTGGTAGAAGTTATCGTTTTTCATTAGCTTCTTGGCAGTATCAGTAAAGCAGATCGGTGGTATATACTTCGTACGGAGCTCGGTGCAACATTGGCCAAATATAGTAAAAAATGCTAGTTTTTGCTATCCAGCAGTTACAAGTGTTGCATTTGTTGGCAAATTAGTAAAATATTAATGGAGATTTATGCATTTCGTCTTAAGTCAAACAAGAATATAATCTGAACCGAAATTATAAATTAATGCATAGTGCAAAACCATATTTAAAATAAATAAATAGTATTTAATTGCAAATATATTTTAAGACAGAACACTATTTGAAATTCATGAAGTCCTTAAATTTGCAATATTTTTAATTTAAAAGTTTGCATAAATATTTTTGTACACCCAAAAGAAAAAGCTAGTTTAATTCAAGGTGGGCAGGAGAAATAAAAAGAATGTCGAATATAATATTTAGAACGGACTTAAAATATTTAACACATCCTACTTCCTACTAATGTATATCTAATACATATTACAGTAAAACCCATTTAAGACGATTTCACTGGGACCCACCAAAAATGTGTCTTAAGCGAGAAAGCGTATAATGCGGCATAAGGAAAATAAAACGTGTATAAGCTGGCTTCATATATGTAGGTATTTAATATAATCACTGATTTTGGTCTTGACAAAAAGATTTTGATGTATTCGTATTAGTAATTACAAAATTTTCAACATAGTTAATTTTTTTCATGGAAGCTACACAGTGACTTAAATCGTTCACTGCTGATTAAATGCCTGGGCGTTTGACAAAGTCAGAGATTACCCCTCTTCGTCTTCATCATTATTTTTTAGGACCTATTTTTTGCGTATTATTCTTTTTTTATATCATAAGATAGCAAACAAGCAGATGGGTCTCCTGATGGAAAGAGTTAACCTTAAAGTAAAAAAATATACACGAAAGGTGTTAATGCTGTGTTGCTATTTTGTGGCGAGGTCTAATGCCACATACATAAGTTTACCGGCTACCTCACCTTCCAAACCGGAATACGACAATGACAAGCACTGACGTTATTGCGGCAGGAATAGGTAAGGCGGTGGTACCAGACCCGCACGAGACAATGCAGAACTCTACCACCTAGCAGCCACGATGGTAGTGACTCGTATAACCAATCGGTCGACCTTTTACGACCTGCCTGGCAGAACGGAAGTTGGCCTATTCTTTAAAGGAGTCGGGGACCAGCACGGGGATAATTCACATTTTCAATAAAATCTTCAATTGATTGAATTCCGTGCAGTGTCACATTATCATCAATGGACACTGCCCCGAGAGACAAAACGTGCATGGTGCTGGCATATCAAACGTGATTATGAATCATATTAAGCGTTAAAAATGTATGAAAATATGCCTCGAGTTGCAGAAAATGACAAAGATGGCATGATAATGCGAAAAATCGTATTAAGCGCGATCGTATTAATCGGTTTCTACGGTATTAATATTATGAATAAGAAAGTTTGGATGTTTGGATGTATGGATAGGTGGATATTTGTCACTCAAACACGCAAAAACCACTAAGCCAATTTGGATGAAATTTCGCACAAATATAGATGATGAACTGGAATAGCGCATAGGCTACTTTTTATTCAGTTAAAATAGTTGTTCTTGCAGGATTCACCAAAAACTTTTGTAATGCAGCGGGCTGTATGGTGTTAAAAATGCGAATTTTGTGAAAATCGATGACTAGATGGATGGTTCTTACACAATTACGTTTACATACATAATAAACACCCAAACCCGGAAATACAAACATTTATGCTCATCACACAAATGCTTGTCCCCGTCGGGGATCGAACCCAACGGTGCGGTTAAATTTATATGTGATTAAAATAAAATAAGATTTGTAATGACAGATACTAAGACGTATTTAGTCTGTCTTTATTATGATGAGAATGATTAAAAATAGAGCAGTTGACTATCCGAATAGGAGGAGGTTTGAATTTTTTTATATGTTCATCGATTATTACAAGACGCGTAAACTGGTTCGGAGGATTCCGTTTTAATTAAAAGGGTATATTTCCCAGGTTCTCATTTATGGAAGTTTCGGTACAGGGTACCGGAGGTACTAGAAAGAGATGGCAGGTCAGTTGTTTGCAGTTTGCTTTGTGTTTTAATTATTATTTATCATGTTTTAAAATTCAAGTAGCCTGGAAACTTATAGCTTTTTTGTTAAATGTAGCATTAACAAAGTATCTGTTAAACAATTAACATTTCAGAGGTAATTACTCATTTATTGTGAAATATTAAACATCTAACAATGTAATTTAAACTTATTGGTTGGTTTGTAGGCGAACATTGTGTTAACACCATTTAAATAATTTCCCATTTAAATTAACTTCTTTCTTAATTTAAGAATTTAAGGTACATTTACAGTTTTTTTTTTTGATTGTATAGTGATTGTGCATTCAGAAATTTGTTTTATGTATTTCAGAAGCAGCTTTACGATTTGGACAAAACTTTATATCTTGACAGGTTTCTTTTAATATATTTCTTATAGCGTTCTTATTCTTGAAAACGGAGATTTAAAAAAAAACATTTTATTGTCATTATCTGCTCTCATATTAATAATTTCTTCTGGCATCATCTCGTAAATCTTTGTGGTCCTTTTATCGTTGCCAATAATTGATAGCCCCTAGACTAAAAAACACGGCTTTATATGTAAAAATACCGACCGAAGCTTGATTGCTCAGACAGTCCATGATAATATATATTCTATGTTCTATGCATTAAATATAAAACAATCTACAGAAATTAACATTATCAGAGAATAGCTAAAAAAGAAAGAAAAATGAAAATAGGGATCTATTTTACGCTGACATAAATTAGTTAAAGTATCTTAAAAAGTATCTACTCTATACCGTTAGATATTAATTTTCTTAATTAGTTTATTGGTCTTTTATATATAAAAAATATTTTGTTCATATCGTGTACAATAAAACAAATAAAACGAGTTAGTTTACCCAACACGATGAATAATTGTAAAAAAATATTTATACTACTCCTAAAAATATGTAAGATAGTTCATTGGAATCGGAATTTTGTCTAGAAAATATGCAGAAAGTATAAATGTGCAGATAAAAAATTGTAAAAAACAGAAATGTTCTCCATATAACTTTTTTTTATGGAGAACATTTCTAATAACAAACGTCTACCTCTCGGACCAGTAACTCCATTCATTTATAAATTTAAAATATGTCCTTGAGCGAGATATTGAGGGTTATCTACTAGTGTTTAGAGTTCGCGCGCGGCTCCTAAAGCGAGTACGCCAAATTAAATACAAATTTTTTAGGTATTAAATATTAATGCAAAAATTTAAAAAAAATAAGACGACCAAAATTTATATTAAGATCGCAACGTACCTTGTCCAGATATATAACTGCAATAATTTAACAAAAATATCAACGTAAATTTTAAAATGATGGACATTATTAATAATGTAAAACACAATAGGTTTTAGTATTACAAATTAACAACTGATAACTATCTGACTTCAGAAACATTATATTTATTTAAAATAACAACAATGTTGCCAGCATTATAAGTTAATTTTATTTATGACTGGAAATTCCTGTAAAAAATATATGTTTGCTTTAGCCTGTTCCAATGTTGAAATTATACTTTTATAAGACGAACAAAAATATTTTCCGTTTCTTATTGAACGATTTGCGTACTTTCAACAATATGTTTTTTTAAATTTGTAAGACAGGTCAAAATAGCTGACTAGTGTTTTATAATGAGAAATATCTGGTTGACCGAGCTTTGCTCGGTTTTTCACATATTTTTGAAACCGATCTTTTCTTGGACCTTGAAACTTGATAAATCGATTCCTTGACCTGAAAAACCCCTAATTTGTGACTTTCATGAAAATCGTTGGATCCGATTCCGAGATTCCAATTATATATTCTTTGTAAAAGGTATATAGTTATCCAAAAATAGGTAATTTATTGAACTGTTTTATTTCTCTGAACAAAGACATCTTAAATGGCAATATATCTTTAAATGCACATAGCTAAATGTAGTTTTTTTTAAAAAGAATGAAACACCAAAGTCTTCACTAATTACTTAATTTATTTCAATCAATTAAATTTCATTAATTTTAAATGTAATCCACAAAGTTAATCAATACTGATTTTATAATTTACTGACAAATAAAGTACTCAGTGACTACGTAACATGTGCACCGGGCAATGGGCGATGAACGACTGATACGAGTCGACGTAGTCTTCTCGCGTCCCCTGGATGAGGAGGCGGGGAAACGGTTTCGGGGCTGTTGCCCCCTGTCCGTGGTGTCAGGCGCTGCCTGTAAATACAAGCAGGTCATTGGGGTGGGAGTGGGTAAACACATTCATCCCTGGGAATTTTGTTAGTTAACAAGGAGGTAAGCATAGAATAATAACGCATAGAAACCGAGTCGACCCGTGCAATATTAAGCCATTTCAAAGAAGCCTGAAAAGGCCTCTTACGTTCGCCGGCCCCTCAGGCATGCGACACGTGCCACGCGGAGTACAGCTCTCGCAATTTCAAAAAATGTGAGTTACTGTGTGGTGAAATGCTGTCACCGTGCTTCACAAAAGCGTATTTAGGACTTGAAGATAACATTTTACCGATAAAAACTACTTGGCATCGGATATATTTGTATAAAATCCAAACAAATAAATCATAAATATCTAAGTAGAACGATATTCAAAATGTTGCCAGCCAAAGGGAAAAATATTCTACCACGTATTTGTTTTTACCTATTTTCATTATAATTAATAATATGTGTATTCCTATTTTATGTGCGATATTACATAGCCTGGACTTTGCTTTTGCATAAAAAATAGTTTTTGAGTGTTGAGACTCACCCATTATACTGACACAAATATTACAAATCCGTTTGTCAGACCAATATTATGAAGCATTTATTCGTATATAATGAGGACTTTTAGAAGACAAAAAAAATGTTCCAACTAGCATTCTAGATGCCACAGTGACCATCAGAAAAAAACTCTGTCACTACCAAAGTCATTTTTTTTAAATTTTCTTATTAAATAATATGACATCTTACTGCATTATTTCGTATTGCTTAGTGTCAAGTAGTTTTATTAGCGATATTTTCGACTTTTATCCACGAAAACATGTAGGGTAACGTGCCCTAAAATCGGTCTGCGCCTAATGTCGACCTCCTAATATGTTTATACTGATAATTAAGCTAATAATCCACATAACTTTTAAGAACGCGGGCAAGACTTCATACATCGTTTTTTAATTATTATCTTAAAGTTTAATGTGTTTCTTAAGATTCTATATCAACTGCTTAATTTATCCGCATTTAATAAATATTTTTTTAACTTGAGGAATAGTAGTTAAATAAAGTTGGAATTTAGGTAAGGTTAACGTAAGCAATCAGTTCTCTCCTTAGTAGTCTTTATTTGATACTTATAATGAAAATTATAATATATAAACTTATTGCTGTTTTAATGAAAATGTAAATTAAGTTTTATACAATGATAACACTTAAATCTAATGATAGAATTCAATCAAATTAAAGTCTCAATATTTTTATATAATTGTTCCTAGCGATATATTTTATTTAATTGATTTAACAATCGTAGAAGATTATTCTAGTTTTATTCTAATAGTGAAAAATAAAACTTTGAATATCAAGTGCCTTTAAATTGTTTCCTTTCTTTGACTACAACTTAATAAAAATAAGTACCCTAAAATAGTTATATTGAAGATTATTTGATATAGACAAAAAATAATTTATATAAATCGTTTTATTTAAAAAAATATCACAATATTGAATATTTAATGCTCATTTCTCTTAATTTTGAGGACCAGCAAGTAACGATCTAATGTAATTTTTACATATCAAATTTTTTCTGCGTAGTTTTAAAGAGACTAAAATATCAATTTATTTCATTTATTTTATGTCTCAAAGAAAGAGACTCAATCATTAAAATTGGTGACCATTTAGATTTTTTCTTTTACAGTTTTTATCAAATTAAAAAGATCATTTAATCACATACCATAAAAAATTGAGGGCATATTATGTTTACAAAAGTTATTTAATAAAATTAAAGTAAATTTTAATGCAAAGTCAATACCTTATTTCAATTTCAAACATCCTTTACTGGCTAACATTAGAGAAAAATGGGGCTGAAATTAGGGAAAAATTGACCGACAATAGAAAAGAAGCCAGGATAGAGAGGGTCAATCATTTAAAACTTAACACGTTTACATATTTTTATTTCGTTGTTGAAATCAATTCGAAACATCAATAGTGTAAAATTTAAATATTGATTAACATGAAAAAGAAAATTAATATTTTCTTCCCGATAACGGTTTAAGCCTAATAGGGTCCGAAAGTTATGTATTTGGTTAGGCGGCCGAAATTTGGCTATTTTACCCTATAAATTTCTACATCACTGAGATTAATTTTAATTTTTAAAATTTTAAATAAATAATTTGATTATTAAGTATACATATTTTCGTGTCACAATTTGCACAAAAATGAAAAAATCCAAGGTGAAATAGCTTTGGAACGTAGAATTATAACACGTAGAAACCGAGTGGGCCGCGATGTTTTAAGCCATTTCAAAGTAGCCTTAAAAGGCTACGCATGCGCTTGCCGTCCGCTCAGAATCGCGATACATGTCATACGGAGTGCAGGTCTCGCAATTCGAAAAAAATATGACTTACTGTGTTGTTAAAGGCAAAAAAAGACAAATAAAATAAATGCTGAATTATCAAAAAGTACCCTCGAGCTAAACTATTTTCATAAGACTTAGTATAAATAATAGTTAAAGCAAATACAATAATTAATTTTCTTAACATTAAGGTCTAACTAAAAATATCGTGCGCAATTTTTTTTCCACAACTAGCAACTGTATAGTGATAAGTTAAGTGTTTCAAATTATCTATTTTTAGTCGATTTACATAACAGAAAAATTATAAATTGTAAGTATTTACCTGTGAAATGTTCACTTTTTTTGTTTTTCTAAGGTGTTAAAACACTTCTTTATAATGCAATAAGTCATTTCGAATTATTTTTCGTAAACTGTGTCCGATATAACCTGATCTTATTAAGCATTGACAACTCGCAAAACGAATTGAGCCGTTTCTGGTTCAGTTTTATTTACTCGTTTTTTGTGGTTTCTAGACGTTATTATTCTAAGATCAGAACCAAAACAGTTGCGGACGCTATGTGGTGCTCAAGTCGTGCACAGAGCCAATAGTAGCCAATATAGTACGTTTAGCTTAAAACATTTAAATTTTTTAAGTTGATTTAAATAAATACTTGATTAATAAGTATCTTATTAATTTTTACCTTAAAATGTTCGTCTATAACGTAAGTATTGTTTCTGCTTGCCCACCCATTTGCTAATTTTCAAGATAGTTTAAGGTTTAGAACCATGGCAAGATTTGTATGAAAGTTAAAATAAAAAAGGTTCCAAGGTAATAGCTTTGAACAAACATACATACACATACACGCACACAGACATACACATAATAACACACAAGTATTTGCCAAGCAATGTATTTCAAACATTTGTATGATATAGGATAATATATTAGTAGATACATATCAATAAGGTTTTTTTTTGTAAGAATTACTTCAATCACTGTTTTTATAACTTAAATAACGTAAATTCGTATTGACCATATTTTTTATTTACGCTCGGTGCCGGTTGGTTACCGCTGTTTAATTACTGAAATTTAAAAAAAAAATCTTGAGAACCTCTAAAAAATTTTCCTGTAATTCTACTCATTTTACCTCACCAGAATAAAAATTGTAAGTTCTAAATTTTCTATATGACTAATAATACTATTTGAAAGACAGACAATCTTTATTTCAGTGAGGTAAAAATATTTTAAATCACAAATAAAAGCACAAAAGCTAAAAAATATAAGGTTAAATAGCTTTGGAATCATCTTGAGAACATCTAGAATATTTCCCGGCATTTAACATATTTTACCTAACCGAATAAAAAGTGTAAGTTTCAAGTTTATACTAAATGATTAATAATGTTATAGTATGAAAGATTATTTGTATACCGGTCAGGTAGATATATTTTAAATACCGTCTTGGGAAAATATTTATTTACTTGCAACACTATTCGAGTCTTTGGAGTCTTTGTGTGCGTGACGACGCAAGTGATTACACGAAGCTTACACGGACATTGACACGGTTTTGGCCTAAAATATGAACGAAGCGTTGAATGCAATTATCCCTCTAAGCGTTATTACTCTATGGAGGTAAGGTGATGGTTCGTGCTGGGGTAGGGTGGATTCGAGAGGATTGTCAGGGTTGAGAGGGGGGGGGAGCCCCCTATATACGCGCTTCTGCGTGCAATCCGCCCCGCAGGTCGAGTCCCCGCGGGGGATTAAACACGCAGTGGCAATTGAACTGAGTTGATACGAGTCATGCGCACGCGCTGCCTTATATAGCCTGGCGTTTGTCCACCACTTGCCTGACGCACGTTGTTATCTAAACATTGGCGGTGGCCCCGTCACGGCCATACTGACGTGCACTCGTCCTCGAGTGCCTTCTGACCATCTGGGAACAAGACAACAACTCGTTCGTTCATCCTGACACATATCTTTTTTTTACAACTCTATAACTAGCGTGATCTTTAGCGAAATGTTACAATAGTGTGCTGATCCAGCAACCCTTTCAGTAACTACAACTTTTAAACCCCTCTCGTCAGTTTTGAAATCGGAGACTGGATTCTACTAAGCTAGGAATCCCTCTTATCAGTTAAAAAATCGGAGACTGGATTGTAATAAGCTCTCTCTCATCAGTTAAAAACCGGAGACTGGAGTGTATTAAGCTCCCTCTCATCAGTTAAAAACCGGAGACTGGAGTGCACTAAGCTCCCTCTCATCAGTTAAAAACCGGAGACTGTATTAAGCTCCCTCTCATCAGTTTGAAACTGGAGACTGGAGTGTGCTAGGTCGGAAATCCCTTTAGCTAAAGTGCTAGACCGGAAATTACTTTAGCTGAGAGTGCTAGACCGGAAATCCCTGTAGCTAATGCTAGACCGGGTTGCGATCCCTATAGCCAAAAGGCTAGACTGGAATGAACCCCTTTAGCTGAGTCATTGGACCGGACTCTCCCTTCAATGATTTTAATCTTCCTACATTTTTTGCCAATCCTATATTTTTTGTTAAATTACTCCTTTTATTTTTGTTTTCTCTTTACTCTTTATTTATTATTTTTCAATAGATTTCTTTTCATAGTTTTATAAAACTCCCATGTTCTTTATCTTTTATTTTTATTATCACTGTTATTTCTTTTAATCAATTGTGGTGTACTATTGCATCAGTTACAACACTAACTGAATCTAGTAGATCTAATGATGAATCTTCGCTCATAGTGCGTGAAGTATCAGTATCGGAAAGTTCATCATCAGGTTCAGTAATTACATTTACATAATCATTATCACGATCAGTTTCATGAACAACATTACTCTGGCTAACATCCGCCGTCACGCCATTGTCATCATAACTTTCAGCTACTTCTATAAAACCTATTGGACCGCGGGGTACTTCGCGTAAGTTCTCATGGGCAACTTTGTACGTCCGATTAGACCCTAATGGATATAATCAGACGTACAAAGTTGCCCATGAGAACACGCTTTAGCTCGTACCTATCGTTTTCTAAGATAGCAATGATTTTATAGGGGCCTTTATACTTTGGGTCGAGCTTAGTCTGATGCTTCTCCTCATTTTTTACGAAAACATAGTCTCCAACAGAGAAAGCTTTTATTTTAGCCTTACCCCGGCCAAACCGAATGACATCAGACTGAGCTAGTCTCTTTATATTATCTGATGCACTAGACCGTGCCACTTCCAAGTCTAACCTATTAGGATTATCAGGATTTGTAGCTATTTTAGAGATACGTAACGAGTTACCTTGAATTCCAAACATTAGTGAAGCCCGTGACTCTGCATCGAGTACTATTAAGTGCTAGTTGAATCTCACCTAACTGTTCCTGCCACGACCTATCGGAATCACCTTCAGCTATTGTAAGGAAGCTCTTAAAAGTTCGCATAATGCGCTCTACTTGCACATTGGCTCTGCAGGCGCCCATGGCGATAAGGTGTAATTCAATATTGTTGTCTTTACAAAAGTTTCTTAAGTCAGTATTGTTGTAAGAGCATCCACGGTCTGCTACTACTCTTTTGGGCGCTCCAAATAAATATACCGAGTTTTTTAATGCTTCAATAGCGTCAACGGCATTTAATGTCAATGTGTGTTTTAGCAAGACATACTTTGTAAAGGCATCAATAGTGATAGAACAATATTCCTTGCGGTCGCTTTTACCGCTAAGTTTCCCTGTAAGATCCAGGTGCAGAGTGTGCCATGGAAGTGGTACCTTGGGAATTGGATGTAAGCGTATTTGTTGAGCGCCTGATGGACCTTTTGCAGATTTGCAAATTACACAGTAATCGACAAACTTTTTTACGTATTTGGACATGTTACTGAACCAATAAAGATCGTATAACTTATCTTATGTCTTTTCATATCCTAGATGCTTAATATCATTATGAACCTGGCTTATAAGCGACCATATTAAGGAGTGAGGGAGGATTGGTAACCATTTAGTAGTTTTGGCGCGTTCTATCTTACGGTGTAGTATACCTTGCCTAATATTATAACTGTGTGCAATTTCAGGGGGTAATTGGTTAGATTCTATTTTAGAAATCAAATTCGAAATTTCAGAGTCGCGTTGTTGTTCTCCAGTTAGCCATCCCTTATCAAGTTGTGAGAAGTTAACGATTTTAGAGGTAAAAGGTTTCTGAACTATTACTTTGGAATCCGTTAGGTTATCTTGAGTATCTAGAGGGCAGTTACGAGATAAAAAGTCTGCGTGAGCCATGTTTCTACCTTCTTTATAGATAATATCGAAATCATAGGATTGTAGAATAGCCCACCATTTATGGACTCTGTGTGTTAGGTCCTTCTTGGAATGTGAGGCTTTCAAAGCATTGCAATCCGTATACACGGTAAAATGTCGGCCATAAAGATAACGTCTAAAGTGTTCAACAGATTTTACAACAGCTAATGTTTCCAACTCATACGAGTGGTAGCGGCTTTCCGCACTAGTGGTCCTATGACTGAAATAAGCAACAACGTGCGGAACTGCATCGTACTTCTGAATCAGAATAGCCCCGCACCCGTCACTGCTGGCATCGGTATGTAATTCAATGGGCAAAGATGGATCGAAGTTTTTAAGACTGGTTCTGTTATCAAGTGTGTAACTATTTCACTATGAATTTTATCATGTTCAGCAGTCCAAACGATGTGACCTTTGCCAGAAGTAAGGGGATACAGGGGTTTGAGTAACTTTGAGAAATTAGGGATGAATTGCCTAAAATAAGTTGCTAATCCAATAAACTGCCTAACTTGTTTAACTGTGGAAGGCTTTGGGGCATTTTGTTAGGCTTGCACTTTTCGCGGATTTGGTTTGAGAGCTCCGGAGGATACAACATAGCTTAAATACTCTTTTTCATAAAAAAGCATTTCTTGAGGTTTAATGAGAATCCGGCGCGAGATAGGGTTTCTAATAGTTTGTTTAGCCGAGATAGGCCCTCATCAATGGTAACTGACGCTAAAAGGATGTGGTCCATATAGACTAAGATCCTGTCATATTCTAATAGTTTTAACGCGGTATTAATAGCCCTTTGAAAAACCTGTGGAGCATTTCTAAGACCGAATGGCATCGTCAAAGATTCATATTGGCCAGATGGTGTTACAAAGGCAGTCTTCTCCACTGAATCCTCATGAACCTTTACTTGGTGATAGCCTGAAGCCACGTCCACAATACTGTAATAATGAGCTCCATGTAGCTTATTAATTTGGTCACCAATCAAAGGAAGAGTGTAGCTATCCGGAGGAGTATTGCTGTTAAGCTCCCTGTAATCGACACACAGACGATCGCTACCGTCTTTCTTTTTCACTAACAAGATGGGGCTCGAGAACGGTGACGAACTTTCTCGAATTATATTGGCGTCAAGCATTTCTTGAATCTTTTCCTGAACAATATTAAGCTCTAGGGGTGACAAACTATAAGGTCGCCTGTGAACTACTTTGGTAGGGTCAATAAGATTGATTTTTAGTTCGCCCGCTTTAATACGAGTAGTTGGTAACCTCTGAGCGAAATTGTTGGAGTATTTTTTGAGTATAGCAAACAACCGCTCCTTATCTTTTCCTACAAGATCAGTGTCAATCGTACCTTCGGGAAAACGACAGAGTTTAGTGGTACAAGAGTTCAAAATCTTTTTCTTAACGAAAGTTAAATTGTCATTACTAATCTCAACCGAAATTCCTAGTTCTAAAACATCACGGCCTAATAATACTTCCTCATTAAGAAACTCATCTGGCAAGGCGTGATAAATTATGCTAAAACTAAGATTTTGAACTATTGTGGGACATTTGATCTGCAACATAGAAGTTACGTTATTACTACCTACACCTTTTAACACTATTTGTTCATGAAACTGCTCGCCCTTAAGAAATTTACAATATCTCTGCTTGATTAAACTACACTCTGATCCTGAATCAAGAACAAAAGGCAATTTAATACCACTTATCTCAATCACTCCATGCAAAGCTCGGGTACACACGTTGACCTGTTTGCTGGAGCTCGCGGCTGCGCCTGCAGCCTCTTCCCTTTTCTTGTAACGCTTGGGGCAGGCGGAGACTACAAGGCCGGGGTCGGTACACACGTAGCAGTTGACAGATGGACGAGGATGCAGCGTAGTGGCTGGAAAACACAGTGGCTCCGTCTTGGCTGCTACCGAAGAGTTCTTTGCGACGAATCTGTTTCTGTCGCGGCAGTCTTGACCCCGATGACCGTGTCTACCGCAAAAGTGACAGCTACCACGAAATGGGCCATTGCCTCTAAACCGTTTCACGTCCGAATCACTTGAACCAACATCTTCGTTACGTCTCTTCAACGAAAAACTACGCAGCGTGCGAAATAACTGGCTGTTGTCGTTTATAATGACGGAATTTAACTCGCAACGAATCTTGTCATCGCACTGCGACAATACCGAAATAGCAAAGCCGGTAATCACTTTCTCAGGCATATTCACTTCAGGAATCTTCTCAATTAATTGCCATAATCGCATTCCCGCTTCAGCAGCGCTCTCTCTGTTGTCTAGCTGAAATTTGATGATGTGATCGAAATGGTCTTGAATCATCATAGGTTTGGCGAATCTCGATATTAGCATCTCCTTGATAGCAGGCCATGATATTTGGTCAGGTTTGATATTTGTCAGACAAGTTGTCGCACGCCCCTTAAGAGAATGTGTTAGAGCGAGAATTAAGTCGACTCCTTTTATGTTTTTCTGCTCAATTATCAGCTCAATGAGTGTGCACCAGTTGACGACGTTGGATTCAGGTTCATCTGGGTCGTAATTAACCAATTTTGTCAGTGGATGCTGCACAGGTTGACAATATGTTATATTGTCGGCGATTTTTTTGAAAATCTATTCCATAACAGTTGAAAATAGCATAATTTGCTCCATGACTGGATTACTCGACGCTTCTGACTGTGATGATTCTTGTGGGTGGTGGTTCAGATCCGCAACTTCTGATGTCGCGTCAAGCTCCGACATAGTTTTTTTTTTTAAAAAGAAGGAAACACCAAAGTCTTCACTAATTTCTTAATTTATTTCAATTAATTAAATTTCATTAATTTTAAATGTAATCCACAAAGTTAATCAATACTGATTTTATAATTTACTGACAAATAAAGTACTCAGTGACTACGTAACGTATGCACCGGGCAATGGACGACGAACGACTGATACGAGTCATTCGCACGCGCTGCCTTATATAGCCCGGCGTTTGTCCACCACTTGCCCGACGCACGGTGTTATCTAAACATCGGCGGTGGCGGCGACATATATATATATATATATATATATATATATATATATATATATATATATATATATATATATATATAGGCGCAAGAGATATGGGTGGCTTATATTTCGTTAAAAATGATATATCTATATTATCTATATCAATATTATAAATAATACTAAATCAATATATATATATACGCACAAGTATTGCTCGTTTAAAGGTATTAGATTATAAAAAAAAATTGAAAATGGTTGACCCTGCAGGCAATCCCTGGAACTTGCTGTTAAATAAAGGTATTTTAAGCTCAAGGAGTAATAACTATATGCATAGATTGTTTCAGGTCAAACAGTTTGACCGCCCCGTTGGTAGAGTGGTTAGCGACCCTGACTACGCAATCGACGGGGCTTGGGTTCGATCCCCGACGGGGACAAGCATTTGTGTTATGAGCATAAATGTTTGTATTTCCGGGTTTGGGTGTTTATTAAATATATTCCAGTACTTATATATGTATTTCTATGTATTAGTATCGTTGACTAACACCCATAACACAAACAAATAATTTGCTTACTTTGGGGTTAGATCAGTAAGTGTAATTTGTCCCGTGAATTATTATATTTTATTTATTTATTCATTTTGTTATAAATGGCGGTATATTGATTTTTGAAAAGCTGTATATTTTGGAAACGATGATCGATTTTGATCTTTCAATTGTTATTTCAAGACGCTATAGAAAACAAAGTAAAATTTTCGCCAACTATATAGGTATGTTCCTTAATTAAAACGCACATATTACAAGGTCCTTCCAAAATATGTGATCATATTTTAACAAAGCGTTCAGTACGTCTAACCAAAGATATGATTTAAGGTACTAAAACTTTTTTATTTTACGAATATGTATTTCCGTTTACGACTTACAATATGAAATCGTTCACGTTGCACGTCAGAGTGCTAAGAGTGAGTTTTTCTTTTCGCATTCGATCGTGAGCGCGTTTGGAGTTTACTAGGAATTTGTATGTGATTTGTACAGCGCCACCTAGTGGTAAACGTGAGAAACCAGTTTACCACTAGATGGCGCTGTGCAAATCACATACAAATTCCTAGTAAACTCGAGACGCGCTCACGATCGAATGCGAAAAGAAAAACTCACACTTAGCACTCAGAGCTATGAATCACGTGACGTCATGACGTCTGTTGCGTAAATTGTTTAGAAGCCACGCACGCCTCTTACCTACTTCTCATTTCAATTCATAGCTTCGCATAGTAAGAGCTTTGTAATAATAAAAACAATGTCATGTGAATGATTTACGTAAACGTATTACGTAAACGCATTATGCAATATTCGTAAAAAAAAGTTTATATAGACCCTTGAATTATGTTCTTATATATATATATATATATATATATATATATATATATATATATATATATATATATATATATATATATATATATATATATATATATATATATATATATATATATATATATATATGTATGTGTGTGTGTGTGTGTGTGTGTAGACAACAAAGGTGTTAGTGGTGCGTTGCTATCTTGTGGCGAGATCTAATGCCAAGTGCATAAGTTTACCAGCTACCTTATTCGCCAAACCGGAACATGACAGTGATAAACACTGACGCTATAGCGGCAGGAATAGATAAGGCGGTGGTATCAGACCCGGACAAGGCAATGCAGCACTCTATCACCTAGTAGCCAAAATAATAAAATGTATGTGAAAGTCAAAGCCAAAAGCGTTTATTGCAACTAAGTGGTACTTGTTCTTGTTGTTGTAAGATGTGATATATATATATATATATATATATATATATATATATATATATATATATATATATATATATATATATATATATATATATATATATATATATATATATATATATATATATATATATATGAAATTGTACCTAAAGTAGGGTCATGTTAATAGACCGCATTTGATATATTTTCATCATAATTTAGCAACGGAACTTTGTAATGAAGGGCAAACAATGTTACATATTTTTTCAAAGTGAGAGCTGCACGCTTAATGTTTTTAAATTAATAATATCATAAATATGTATTCGTTCGAATAGTTACAAAAAATCGCATTTTTGACACTTTGACACATTGAGTTTAAAAACCATTCTAAAGATACTAAACAAATTGTTACAAGTTCGTATAGGCAAACATTCAAAAGATTAACAGAGAAACAGCTGGAAAGTTGAATGAATGTAATTATTAATATTTAGCCAATAATGAATAAGAACGTTGTAATTATAATAAAACAAATTGTTCTTTTAATCTATTAAAATACTAGAAATAATTAAAATGTTTGAGGTTATATTTTTAGGCCAAAAATTCTTAAGATCTTTCTAAGAACATCTCAACTTTTATGTCGCTATGTCGTTATGACGTTGTTTTTTTGGCGCAATTGCGCTGTCCGGCCGTCTGTCTGCCTGTCCGTCTGTATCTCATGAACCGTGAGAGTTAGACAGTTGAAATTTTAACAGATGATGTATTTCTATTGATGCTATAACGATAACTACTAAAAACAGAATTAAATAAATAATTAATCCCATAAAACAATTATATATATTTTTGCAATTTCTTCTCGAGCTTGTAACGTCAACTGGTAAACGCTTAAAATATCTACTGAATATTTATATTCACTTTAAAAATATATGTTTAAATAAATATTTAAAGGGGCTCATACAACAAACGTGATTTTTGTGGTTTTTATAAATGTTAGTACGAAACCCTTCTTGCGAGAGTTTGACTCTCACTTGGCCGGTTTTATTTGTCGTTGTATGAAGTGATTGTGCTTTGTCAGTGTATTTTCTGTTGTTTTAATTTGATTTGGCTTTTCATCTAGGAATTATTGTGCTATGGCTATATATCGGACTCCAATTGCCAACGAAATGTATTGTTTTTCTTTTTCATGCCTAAACGAGACTTTAAAAGTTTTAAAAAATAACAAAATGAATTAAGAACATTGATATAAAATACCCAAGATACACAGTTCCGAACAAAATGACACTCAAAACTGCCGCTAATTAAGTCTAAAAAGTTTATAGTTATGGCCATTGACTTACTAATATATGGACATAGGGTCCGCTCTCTAAAAGTGTACCAATTAAAAGAGAAACAAAACGTAAAAAGAGAAACAATTTCGCGTTAGTCGTCATTTACCAGTGACACTAATAAGACACTAAGAATGCCGTATTGTATAGTAAAAAATTATAAAAATCACGTGGCCAAAGGGATAAAAAGGGTGGAATATTATATTTCTTGTAAGTATAATAATTGTTTGACCTATTATAATATGTATTTGGCCTCTGAACACGATATTTCATTTAATTTAGAATTATTTATTAGCTACCGATTGAAAAACCAATTAATTATATTGACAATATCTCTTTGTCCTTGTCCCACATACGCTCAGATATACGTAGAAAGAAGATGGCTATATATAAACTCAAATATGTCACACGTTTGCGACTTGCTATACAATTGTTCGCAAAAGAAATGGAGTTGCTTCCATATTATTTATTATATTTTACTTATTATAATACTTTGATAATTTTATTTTTTAATAATAATTATTAGTTAATCATATGAGATATTATAGCATATATTTATTGCATTTTTTCTACGAGATCCAATACCTTGCGCAACATGGACGAGTATTATAATAGCCCGTACACATTATGAGGAATACTTTTTTCCGAAACTATCAAATCATTTTACAAAAAGCGACATGTATATGTATATAACACAGAAAGAATTAAGAAGATTAAAAACAGCTACACCTAATTTGCAAGTAGATAGATGTTATTTAATTTACGTATTATATAATAATTGTATTAATTGTAAACAGAGTTCATGAGTTTAATTTAATTCAAAATGATTAGTAATTAGTATTTAGTAGATTTATATTATGTGTTTGCACACAGGCATTATCGATAGATTGTGGTGATCTGAAATTTATGTAATATAAAATTTATTGAAATATAAAAAAATATGGTGTCATAAACTAATAGACGTGAGAAATATGGGTAGCTTATTTTTCGCTAATAATGATGTATTTGACATATGTAAGAGTACGGAACGCGTTATAAGCAATTATCGTCGCGCGAGTAGAGGAAATAGTTCAAAAAATATGATTAAAACTTTATTTCTATAGAGGTACCTATTAAAATTGTATATTTAAAAAGATGTGTTTCATGGAGGTAAAGAACATAAACTTGACTCTATTAATGAAAGAAAAGTTGATGGATATACGATTAATTACATCTGTAAAAAAGAAACCACCCAAATAAAAACTGGTTCAAAAACTTTATAACAAGTTAAATTTATTCAAAGGTCTATTAAAGATAAAGATAAAGATCTATATTATTATTTAAAAAAAAAGTATCTTCACGCCCATATATCCCCGAAGAGGTAGGCAGAAGTACAACAAGTGCACCCACGATTAGCCGCAGATACATGGTCCCACAAATGAGATAGGTGGCAAGCCTATCGCCAACCGGGCACTTTCCAATCCCAGGCAACTTTATGTTTCTCAGAAAACTGAAAAACACTTTTTTATGTGCCCGACCCAGGAATCGAACCCGAGACCTCATGTGGTCAACGCCAACGCTGGACCACTAGACCACAGAGGCGATATTATTATCTATGTTATTATTATTATTAATATTATAAATGCGAAAGTTTGGATGTTTGTGACTCAATCACACAAAAACTATAAAACAGATTTGAATGAAATTTGGCACAAAGGTAAATGATGACCTGGAATAGCATATAGGCTAGTTTTTATCTTGGAAAATTAAGGTGATCCCAAGGGATTTGCCAAAAACTTTTATAATGCAGCGTGCTGTTCGCTGCAGCTAGTTAATAATAAGTATAATCAGTCATTTGACATCACGATAATAATTATAGTTTAGTAGGTAGTTATTTATTAAGAATAAATATTTTTAACTTGTAATAAAATAACTTGTTATTTTTAGTGCATTACATAAGACTGACTGATTTAAAAAAACTTTGTCCAAGTTTTATATAATTGAAAAATATTGTCTATTTAATAAAGCAGGCATTCCTTTGCATGTAGCTATCTTTAAGGGCAAGTAGGTATGGTATTAGGATTTCGTCATTAAGAAATTTTGTTTGAAGGTCAAAATCAGCGACAGAAATGGTTTTTTTTAAGATAAGAATCAATATATAAACTGCTTTAGTAGTAGACCTCTCTTACGAGTAGTTGATCCTGCATTGATAGAGCACGAGTTTTTAATTGAATTTATGTAACTACCATAATTTTGCTCCTTTGTGTATATAGTTTTTATAGAAGCATTCGTCCCTTTCTATTCATTCATCATTCTATTTCAGCCCATTCGGGTTATTTTTTTTAAGTTAATCTTTGTTTGATTTCGCGTTTTCAAGACACTTGAAAACCCGAAATCAAACATAGGTTAAGTTTAAAAAAAAATAACTCTAAAGGGCTGATATAGAATGATGAATGAATAGAAAGAGAGATTATAGCATTAATAATATTACTGGTGTGTATATATGTAACTTGTATTAACAACATTACCGAATATTGCCAAACCAGTTCAGTGCATTCTTCTTTCGATTTTTGTCAACTTTGTTGTCCGTGGGTGATGTTAAAAGTTTCCAAATCTGGCGTGCTTGTATAAAGCGAGTTATAATCGGGGAGGAAACAAAGCAAGCTCGTCTGGACCATGACGTGTGACATCCAGTTCTCTCTAAATATTGCAGAAGGGAACTAGTATATAGATATAAATCTGTTATATAAAATCGTACCTTTCCCATATGAAATAAGAACCATCCATGGAAATTCATATTATCCAGCGGTATTACCACCAAATATACGATCTCCATTTATATCTCCACATTCTTTAGTCAAAGTCAAAGTCAAAGTCAAATATTTTTATTCAAAATAGGATTAGTTACAATCTCTTTTTGAAAGTCATCTTAGAATAATTCCATGTAACACTGATTTATAATTTAGGCAGGAGTCCCGAGTTTGGGTGCAGTTCTATAACATTTAGTTGTGAACAGCAAATCTATGAAATTATTCTATATTATAGAGAGTTGTAGATGCGTTGCCGTTTGTTCTAGAATAAGTAAGTTTATTTATTGTAGAGCCCTATGTAATATCCAGAGGGTTAGCATAAATCAAAATGTTCTTAAAACTGCATGACTGAAATATTTTCAGATATCGAAATGTGATGGTGAAACTTTGAATTATCACGAAGTACAATCTTTAATTTTTTTAATATCATAATAATATCAAGGTAGCAAACAAGAAGGTGGGTCTCCTGATGGAAAGAGTTAAACATCGCCTATAGACACCAAATATGTTAATGATGCGTTGCTATTTTGTGACGAGGTCTAGTATTACATGCATTAGTTTATCAGCTACTGTACTCTCCAAACTGGAACACGACAGTAATAATAATAATATCCGTGGAAAAATTACATATATTGATCTAACCTATTTGCTTGTGATATGGGTGTTAGTCAACGCTAATAATACATAGAAATACATGTATAAATACTCAAAAATATATAATAAACACCAAAACCCAAGAATACCCTACAATAAGAATATAATAATTCAACCAACGGGGCGGTTACTCCGTTGGTTGCAGGGGAACCAACAGTGACAAATATTGACGATATTGCGGCAGAAACAGGTAAAGCGGTGGTCCCAAATCCGTGCGATACAATACAGAACTCTACCACGTAGTGACTCGCATAGCTAATCGGTTTCTTTCTACGACCTGCCTGGCAAAACAGCAGCTGTTAACCTATTCTTCAAAGGAGTCTGAGCAAACACGGGGTTGAACGAGTTACTTTCGGGATTATCACAGGTGGCACGCCTGAAGTTGTAACTCCACACACTACACTTGTTAGACTCGTCTGATCAGGATTTCTCAATTGATTATAAGTCACAAATGGGCAGTCTGTATATGGCTTGCAATCGCTGCATTCTGCTGTAATTAGAAATTAATATACATAACTAGTTGAACCCGGCAGATGTTGTTCTGCGAGTGCAACATCGACGTACTGCGGCGTCATCTGATGGCATGGTCGGAAGTTGCAATAACGGGCATAGCACAAAAACGTTTTTAGAGGGCCGTCACTTGCGTCCGTAGGTTATTCTTACACGTGCCCCTTAGGTGGTGCCAACAAACGACCAAATAATAATAACTCTCTCGGGTTCGCCTGGCATGTAATCACCACCAGGTTAGAGTCTGTCTCCAAATACCGTAATGGTGTGTTCCGGCAGTGCTTGGTAACGTTTGCAATTGCCCGAATTGGCTGTTCCTGGTGAAGTGTTAGTAGTTAATAGAATAGAATTAAAAGAAAAACTGTAACAAACGCTTCCCACTCCCTGATCTCCTGAACCCTGCATCGGATCTTCGTCAAATTACAATGGCACTACGTGGGAAATATACCCTTTGAAAGAAACAACAAAGAATTTTTCAAATCAGTTCAGGCGTTTTGGAGTAATTGATGAACAAACATAAAAAAAGATCCGTCAAATTGGAAAGTCGGTCGAAAATGACTTGACATATCATCGTCCTTCATGGACACTTTAGGTTTTTCTTAACATGTCATCAGGAATAAATTAATATGTAATTGTACATTGAATATTTTTTTAAAAGAATACTTGGGGCGTTATCTACAATCGATATCAAAGCCAAAAATATAGTTTTTAGAATTTTTGTCTGTTTGTCTGTTTATCTGTTTGTCTGTATGTATGTCCAGCTAAACTCAAAAAAATCTGCGTGGATTTACTTCAAATTTTGCATGAATATTACTAACAGGTCGGATCAACATATAGGCTACATACTATCACGCTGTCACCTACAGGGGAGGAGCAGTGCGGAGTAAACGAAGTCCGCGCGAACGAAGTCGCAGGCAACAGCTAGTTAATGTATAAATGTCAAAATATTTCTTTTAATTAAATTAATATTTCTTTTCCTATTTTGCCCCTCAGGCGCTAATATGTGGAAAAAAGTTGCCTCTATATGACCTCACGTCCTCAAATATCTATCAACAAATTTTTTTCATTTCAACAAAATTGGTTTAGTGATTGACGATATATATATATATATATATATATATATATATATATATATATATATATATATATATATATATATATATATATATATATATATATATATATATATATATATATATATATATATATATATATATATATATATATATATATATAAAGAAAATAAAATCGAAAAGAAAATCAAAAAGAAGTAGGCTTCTTAATAGAACGTCAAAACTTAATTGTGTAAACACTTAAAAGAAATAATAACCAACACAAAATAATATAATATTAAGGAGCGCATTTTAAATAACATTACTTTGTGTGCACACAACACATATGTATTACCTACTTACTATTATAAGACATTATTTATCTCACAGATAACCTATATGTCTTATTAAACATGCCTGCTAGCAAGCTCATCTTAACCTCATAAAAAAAATTAGGCAAAACAATTTCTTATAAAAGCTTCCAGATTAATGATTCATTTGAATATAAAATCTTATCAGCTCTATTCCTTGAAAATCTGCGTTCAATGTCGTAAATTGTATCTAAATCGGTTTATCTATTTAGGAGTTATCGTCGATGAAAATTTAGAAAAAAGTTTTTCAAAATAGCTTTGAAATTTTTCAAACAATATTTTTTTGATATTCTTCAATATTTTATTACTTAAAAAACTGCGTCGAATGTTGTTTTAAAAATTAAAATTGAATCAAATTTTCAAAAGTAACAGCTTTTCATATATTAAAATTACGTTTTTCACATCAAATTTACTTCATATTTTTTAAATATCTATGAGACTAACGTACCGATTTATTTAAAAATAGCAGGATCTTTTGCTTAAAAAACTGCGTCAGATATATGGTTTTATATATGAGTCGGAAATGTGTGATATTTGACGCAGTTTCGGTATTAATTTTTTTTTTTTATATCATAAGATAGCAAACAAGCAGATGGGTCTCCTGATGGAAAGAGTCAACCATCGCCTACAGACGCCAAAGGTGTTATTGGTGCGTTGCTATCTTGTGGCGAGGTCTAATGCCACATGCATAAGTTTACCGGCTACCTTACCCTCCAAACCGGAACACGACAGCGACAAGCACTGACGCTATTGCGGCAGGAATAGGTAAGGCTCTACCACCTAATAGTCACGATGGTAGTGACTCGCATATCCAATCGGTCGCCTTTTACGACTTGCCTGGCAGAACGGCAGTTGGTCTTCTCTTCAAAGGAGCCCGGAACCAACACGAGGAATCTGTCCAGACTTTACGTAAAATTTGTACGGCTAAACTGGTATTTACACAATTATGATATACTAGCTGAGCCCGCGACTTCGTTCGCGTGGAAAAATTAAAAAAACAAATAGCATAAGGTACTCGCTATCAAATCAGCTATCTTCCTGTGAAAGTCCCGTCAAAATCGGTCCAGTCGTTCCAGAGATTAGCCGGAACAAACAAACAGACAGACAAAAATTCTAAACAATGTTATTTTGGTATACGTACCGTGTATACATCCATATGCATTTAGTAAAAACGGTTATTTTAATATTACAAACAGACACCCCAATTTTATTTGTTTGTATAGATGGCGTCAACGCTTGCATTTCTTGCAGATAAAATTGCCCTTACACACATCAATTGATTTTTTTTTTTGGTAAATCTATCATATCCGAATTCCGGGTACACTTTAAATATCAAGTCTTTAATGTTGGTTACGATTTCACGAAGGTCTTTATCTATGTAAAATTTTTTTGTAGCCTGATTCAGGAACTTTCCCCTAAGTAACCACTAAGCAATCAATACGATCTTGTTTGGAAAATTTGTGCTTCTTCTACCTAAATGATTGCTCATGTTGGTATACCTACAGCTTCAAAAATTAAACAGTTTTCCACAATGGGGAAGATTTAAAGCAAGATTTAATAATATCATAACTACAAATCCTTATTAAGTAGCTATACAAATAAAGTACTTACACCTACTTACTAACGAATTAGACACATATCAGGCCAAAGCGAACGATCATTATCCCTCAACAACACCGTAAAATACACAAAATAAATCGAATATTCAACTACTACAAAGTAAAGTGATTTTTTTCAAAGAAGGAAAATCCAACGTTCCGTATCAAAGAAGTCTATTGCGAAAGGAGCCGGTCACATGTCTACTCCGCGCGGGCCGCAAAGGTTAAAGGTATATGATTCCATTCATGTACCTTAAAAAAACCGGCCAATTGCGAGTCGAACTCGCGCCTCAAGGGTTCCGTACCATAATCTATAAAAAAAAAACGGCAAACAATCACGTTTGTTGAATGGGAGCCTTCTTAATATTTATTTTATTTTAATTATTTATTTTTAAAATGATTTTATGCAAATGCAAAAGTGAGTTTATGCAAAAAAACACGTTTGTTGTATGGTGGTCACTCTTAAATATTTATTTTATTCTTTTTTTAGTTTAGTTTAGTTATTATAGTGGCAACATAAATACCTACATCATGTGTGAAAATTTCAACTATCATGGTTCATGAGATACAGCCTAGTGACGGACAGATAGATAGACATACGAACGCACGGACGGACAGTGGTGTCTTAGTAATGGGGTCCCGTTTTAAACTTTGAGTATGGAACCTTAAAAAGTATAGTAAAGCCAACGCTCTCACAGTTCGGCTCTTCTCGGCAATGTTCGGTTCTCGTTCGGCGGTCAGAGTAGTGCGCCGCATCGTGCACACTGCACACAGCCTTTCGGTTAATACCTAGATAGTACCTAGTTATGTTGAGTTATTTTCGTTTTACTTTTTTTTTAAACTATGCATCTAAATAACGTGTTATAAGAGCCAAAGTTTGTTTTCCTAAGATCTTCGTGTTGATGAAGTACTTTTCGTTAGTAAGGATTAAAATTCACCTATTAATTTTCTATAATTTTTCGACTCAAAATTCCTTATTGTGTTGTTGTTATAAGAGATAGATATATAGTGTCGCGGACTTTTTTGTGCATCTACTAAAAACCAATATATTTGTAGTACATTGACTTACGTGTACTTAAGCATTACGCCAGCAAGCGCACGCGGATACAGCCGTTCGATACCGCTTTTTCTTCCGACTTATTTTACAAATATCGATATTTTAACTACGCTAAGAATAATTGTAACGTAATCCTCATGAATGTAGCTATCATTAATCATACACACAAAATTTTTTTCAATCCGACTTGTAGTTCCAGGAATTAGCATTTAGCGCATTCAATGAACAAACAAACGTTAAATTACACGTATCATATTATATCATATCATAGTAAAGATAATTCTAAACTCAACGATTTAATTACATGTATATGTGTTTCAATACGTTAGCGCGATGTATTTTCGTGCAGCGACATCTAGTTAATGTGCTCTACGTTACGCTTTATGCTCCCCATTCTTTCGATTAATTTTATTTCCTGTGGGAACGAAATATTTTCCCGCGGTAAAAAGTAGCCTATGTCCGTTCTCGACGTCTTATCTATGTTTATGCCAAATTTCATCAAAATCGGTCCAGTGGTTTAAGCGTGAAAGCGTAACAGACAGACAGACAGACAGACAGACAGAGTTACTTTCGCATTTATAATATTAGTATGGATTCACAATATAATATGTTCATAATATATTCACAAACACAAATACATGTATTATCTTATCTAAAAATAAATAAATGTTAATCACATAATATGAGGAGAAAAAAAATGCGTGATACAGTATAAAGTTCGTGACAAAGAGCATTCCGAAGCGAGAAGTTTAATGGAACACACATTTAAATCATGGGCGCAGTTTTGTTGTTTCTTGTGTGTTTTGTAGTTAATCATATATGTGCTATTGAAAGTAAGTTTCTTTTATTTTATTACACTTATTAGTAATACATTTAAAAAATATAATAAACGATAACACTTGTTATAGGTAAATATTTTATATTTTTAAAATATACTAAAAAACAGCTTTTTGTGATACAACTTGTTCTCAAGATAACCGGAAAACAGATATTAATAAAAATGCTATTAACAACGTCTTAAGTTTTAAACTCGTAATATTTTAGTTTTATAGCATTATTTACGTATTTGAATATTGTATATATTTATTATTTTTCCTGTATATGTAAAAAAGTATTTATAGGTGTATTTATGTAAACACAAAAATACTAGCTTTTCTTTGGGAAGAAATATTTTGAACATACTCAAGTTAAAGTTCCAAATTGTTTGTAGTTTATTTTGTCCCTTTTAATTTATATTATCAATGGTTGATTTTTTCATCATTTCACGCTACCTGCAATCTCTGTGTTAGCAACTTTTAATTTATAATACGTGTTATTAGTAGTTTTCTATATATTACTAGCTGTGCCCGCGACTTCGTCCGCGTCGAAAAATTTCTAAAAGTAACTTAGCCTAATTTACTCCCCATTACATTAGCTATCTGCTAGTGAAAGTCCCATCAAAATTGGTCCAGCTGTTTCAGAGATTTGCCGGAACAAACAGACAGATAAACAGACAGACGGACAGACAGAAAGACAGACAAAAATTGTATTTTTTTTATTTTGGTATATGAACCGTATGTAAATCCATATTCATTTAGTAAAACGCGGTTATTTTAATATTACAAACAGACACTCCAATTTTATTTATTTGTATAGATATTTGTAAAGATAACTTAGAACAGGTTCTTAAAATCTCACTACGGAGACATTGTTGAATTATCATGTAATTAATATTATAAATATTGGACTAATCATTATAAAAATTCATTTGTATATGTATTTTTTTATGTAGAAGGTTTTTATGCTATCCATTGACGTATCTTGCTACCAGGTGGCGCTGCAATGTGCCGACTTTCATATCGTTCAACCGATTGTCACAAAAATTAGTATGCAGATGTATTTTTTTATGGAGAAAACGATTATGCTATTCCATTGATATATAAAAACCCAAGATACACAATCAGAGTCTCAAAAACGTCCTCTAACAATGGGCGCACAATTTAAAATTGTGCGCTCACTTCAAATAGAATCCCGTCGCTCATGTCACTCCCCACATTACTAAAATTACCTTTGGCAATAATATTATATGTGAACTAAATTATACCCCATATACGATTAGTGCTTTTATATAAAAACAACGTTGATTTAATATGCAAAACTGTTTTATTACGCACATGGAAATTCAACTCGCTAGTCACTACACAGCACATCAGTCAGCATAGCTCACACACAGAGTACAAATTAGTGTTGCCAGCTAGCAATTGGTGTGACTATAAACAATGGAGCAAAATTTAAATTTTCATTGCTATTTATTACAACACTCCCACTAAAATTTAACTTTATACACCTCTTTAACAAAGGCTCCAAATAACAAGAAAATATTAAACAAACAAGAACTGATCTCTCAGATAAGCAAATGTTTGAGTTGGCAAAGCTTTTGTCAAAATATCTGCTAATTGATCCTTACTTGAAACATATTTAATTTTAATAAATCCCAACTCAACCTTTTCCCTTATGAAGTTATATTTTACATCAATATGTTTGGTACGCTTATGATAAACAGGATTATTGATCAATTTAATTGTACTTTGATTATCAATATACAGTGTAACACATTCAAAACTCTCACCTAAGTCTGATAGTAATTGTTTTAACCATAAAATCTCTTTCGCAGATTCACAAGCTGCAACAAACTCTGCCTCTGTTGTGGAGAGAGCAATGGTCTTTTGTTTTTGACTAGACCATGTTATTGGTCCACCATTCATTTTAAATATATAGCCTGAAGTAGATTTGCGCGTGTCAACATCACTCGCAAAATCAAAGTCAGAATACCCTATCAGATCACTGCTTTCTCCATATTTTATACACAAATCTTTAGTGCTTATTAGATATCTAATTACACGTTTAACAGCATTCACATGTTGTTGATCAGGATTGTTTACATATCTACTCAATAAATTAACAGCAAATGATATATCTGGTCTAGAAACGGAACTCAAAAATAACAGAGAGCCTATAGCTTCTCGATAAGGGAAATTAACAACAATTTTATCTAAATTCTTTGTGATAATAACATTTACATCTGCTGGAGTACTGGCAGGATTTGCTGTACTCATACAAAACTTGTCAATAATTTGCTGTATATAATTTCTCTGATGAATATAAATAGAGTTATTTATTCTTTCAATTTCCATGCCCACAAAACATTTCAAATTTAATTCTTTAATTTTAAAAGTTTGTTTTAAATATTCTATAATTTCTTTAATAAGTTGTTTACATGAAGATATAACAAGGGCATCATCAACATATATGATTAAATATATTTTTATTTTATTAAAGATTCCAATGTAAATACAGTTATCAGCCTGAGATTGTATAAAACCATATTTCTTTAGAAAATCAGTGAACCTTTTGTTCCAGCACCGTGATGCCTGTTTCAAACGGTATAATGATTTATTTAATTTTAATACAAAATCATTCTTAACGGATACACCTTCAGGAACTTCTATAAAAATATCTTCTTTAAGAAACCCATTGAGAAAAGCAGTTTTTACATCAAATTGTTGAATTTCTAAATTGTACTTAGCTGCAATGGAAAGAATTATTCTTATAGAGTCAAATCTAGTAGTTGGTGAAAATATTTCTTGATAATCTACATCTTTAATCTGATTAAAACCTCGTGCGCATAAACGAGCTTTAAAACGAATTATTCTATTATGCTCATTCTTCTTAACAGTAAAAACCCATTTTGTGGTAAGGGTTCGTTGACCAGATCTCTTCACGGCAGTCCAAGTGTTATTTTCTTTGAGCGCAGATAGTTCTTCTTTGATAGCTTTTGACCATTCATTTTTTTGAGGACATTTCATTGCTTCTTCATAAGTTTGTGGTGATGACAGCTCCACAAGATTAGCCTCAAAATGCCTATTACGTCCTGGCCTCAAATTGATATTTTGTGTTATTACATCCTCCAACTCCTGAGAAGGTTCATACGATGGATCATCACTATTGCAACTCAACAGGCTGTCATCATTTTCTGATGGCACTTCAATCAATGTATCATTTGTATCTACTACATCAGAATTTTCACTATTTTGGCTCATTGGCAAATCATCATTATTTATACCTATTTGTGCAATATTTTTTTTGTTTTCTGAAACTTGGTATTCATCAAAAATTACATTTCTTGATATCTTTATTGTTTTAGTGTTTCTGTTATACATTCTATAATTTGTATTGTCAAAACCAACTAGAATCATCTTCTCGCTTTTCTTATCCAATTTTGTTCTTAGTTGATCAGGAATATGAACATAACCAACACTTCCGAACACCCTTATATGACCTATCTGAGGTTTAATGCCATTCCACAATTCAAAAGGTGTTTTATTAGGAGTTTGGCTTGAAGAGGTTCTGTTTAGTAAGTAAACTGCACAGTTCACAGCTTCAGCCCATAGATCCAGTGATACATCTCTTGCATACAACATTGAGCGTGCACTTTCTACTATAGTTCTATTTTCCCTTTCTGCACGCCCATTCTGTTCCGGCGTATAGGGTGCCGTACGCTCATGAACTATACCCTCTGCATCCAGATATTCCTTAAATATTTTATTTACATACTCTGTTCCATTGTCAGTATGTAATACTCTTATATTATGCATGAATTTATTTTTAATCATAGCATTGTATTTCTTGAACACTTCCATTACATCAGTTTTATTTTTAATAAAATATACATGCCGGTAACTGGTAGCAGCATCTTTAAATAATACAAAATATCTCATACCTTGTATCGAAGAATGACTCATTGGTCCGCAGACATCACTATATATTAAGTCACCTGGCTGTAGTTCTCCTCGTACAGATTTATGAAATGGAAATCTGCTCTGTTTCCCGTATGCACATGCCTCGCAAACAAAGTCACTTTGTCCACCGTCTTTTATTTTTAAGCCTTCAACAATACTATTAGCACTCATGTTTTTAATTTGTTTTAGATTAATATGTCCAAGTCTTTCATGCCACATTTTAATGTCACTTTGAGCGTTTTGAATTAAGTTGCACGTTCCCAGATTTGGAATAACTGTTTTTATTAATAACACATATAAATTGTTTTCTCTGATTTTAGCACTCATTACCACTTTGTTATCTTTATAAATTAAAGCACTTGTGTCCTTTTTAATTATTGAATAACTTTTTCTTACTATTACACCTTCTGAAAACAAGTTCCTTCGCAAGCTCGGAACATACAAAACATCATGAAGTTCGCTGTTCTCCCACTGTTCATTGACATATCTTTTTATTAGAATTTTACCAACACCAGATACTTCCACAGATTTCTTATTTCCTAGTGTCAATGATTTCTGACTGGATTCGTTTAATTCTAGAAAGAAATCTCTTCTGAAAGTCATATGTGCAGATGCATCACTATCCAATATCCAAGCGTCTTCTTCTGCATTGCATTTATAATCCATTTCTACATTGAATGCTAACAAATCTGTGCCTTCTTAAAAAGGCTTCTTCGTAAAGGCCTTCTAAACTTGGATTTTCTTGGAGCACGACACTCCTTGGAAAAATGACCCCTCTTTCCACAATTATAGCACTCAAATCTATGTTTCATAGATTTGTTTTGAGTTGTACCACTACTACTTGGTTCATTTAGTTTTGCCTGTTTCTTCCAACCTTTGTCAGCAACAAGAAGTGCAGTTTCTTGTTCTTCTTCGCATGCCAAACTTGCCTCTTCATCTAATAACCTGGCAGTTAAATTAATTATTGTCTGTTGTTCCGGATCCATTGACATCCATGCTTGACGCACTGATCTATACTTGGGAGGTAATGTACCAAGTATTTTTGTAATGATGGCCATTTCGCTAACACTTTCCCCATTCTCTTTTAGCTGTTTAGCTAAGGTTTCGACTTTTGAGATATGTTGAGCTACACTATCGTTTGATGACATTTTATATTGGTAAAACTTTTCATGGATCAACATCTTGCATAACTCACTCTTTTGTTCATATATTGACTCAAGTTTCAACATTATTTCTTGAGCAGTTTCACAATTTTCTATTAATGTAATTTGTTTGAAGTCCATTGAAGAAGTTATGATAAACATCGCCATGCCATCATTTTTCAACCACTCAGTACAACTTCCAGCCGGTTTAGGAGCTGTAATGTCGATTCCTTTTGCTTTTAAAGCACATTTTATTTGGAATTTCCATTGGCGAAAGTTATTTCCATCAAATCTTTCAAAATTCATCGACCGCGTGGGATCCATATTGAGGTTATAATAGACGACGCCTCGTGTCTCGTAACAAAGAAGTGTAACTTTTTCTTTATTTTTCTCCTATTTTTTTATTTCCAGAGTTCACTGGGCCTCATAACCTATACGATTAGTGCTTTTATATAAAAACAACGTTGATTTAATATGCAAAACTGTTTTATTACGCACATGGAAATTCAACTCGCTAGTCACTACACAGCACATCAGTCAGCATAGCTCACACACAGAGTACAAATTAGTGTTGCCAGCTAGCAATTGGTGTGACTATAAACAATGGAGCAAAATTTAAATTTTCATTGCTATTTATTACAACACCCCATATTAAATATACCTTTCTATTAGGATTGTCATGTATATGTCGCAGTGAAATTGTCAGTACCGTTAGATTATAATTTACCTAAGTGATATTATAATTTAACTGCTAACCTAACCTAACCAAATTATAAAATCCGGCTATTGACAATTTCACTGCGACATATATAACACACCTATGTAACCAACTAATGTAACTGTATTAAAAAAGTCTGTTAGCTGGTTGACCCTAAAGGTCATCTAAAACTTCCCGCTACATTGAGGTATTTTAAGCACAAAGAAAAAACTATGTCTAAGTATAGAGTTTTGAGTTCGAAAAGTTCAAAAATCCAAAGTTTTTTTAAATGATACTTAGTTATTCAGTATTTGAAAAGATGTGTATTTTTTCAAAATGATTAACGAGTTTGATCTTTCGAATAACATTCAACGCAATTTTTAGCTCTAAATTGTTTTATTAGGTTAAAAATATCGAAAACATGTAAAAAAGCTTTTTGCAAAATTTTTCGTCATTGATAAATCCCGAACGAAACAACCGATTTTAATCCGACTTGCAGTATTTGACGCAGTCTTTTAAGCAGAGGAGCTAGCTGATAAGGTTTTAAAATATATCGGTATATTAGGCTGAAAGTTATTTAAAAATACGAAATAATTTACCTGTAAACAGCGTTATTTTGATTTAAATATTGTTGACAGTCGAAAAATGATAAGTTAAAAAAAGTTATGTCGAAAAAACACTTTTTTTCATTTTTCGTCAATTCGTGTGAAATTTCATGCAAATATGTCCAAGGAATAAAAATTTTCATACAAATTTTATACCCTATTTAATCCCCAACGGTATTGAATTTTGAAAAATTAATCCTTAGTGGATCCCTACATCATAAGAATACGTTTGCGAAATTTCAAGTTTCTAGCCCTAAGCGTTTTACTTGTGAAATTATATAAAACATTCATCCCGTATTTTATCCTCTAAGAGGTTGAATTTTGGAAAACGCGAAAATACGTAGGTAAGTCATTATTTTTACCGTACTCTTTTGCCGAATTTGGCTTACACCGTAGTGAGAGATTATATCCAGTTTGATTTGTTTGTACCTTCTTTATACAAACAGACAAACTCTCGATCAGCTTACCTCACTTAGTTTTTCCGACCAGCCTTGATATTGGAATTTTTAACAGGAGGGTCAATAAAATTTTCAGAAGCCGGCATCGCATTAGCAACTAACCTTTTGTGCAAATGTCTATGGGCAATATTCGCTCGTACGCTTGCAGATAATATAACTACACAAATGTTCGTTTACATAATACTTCAAAAAATCTAATTCAAAAAGAGAATTCTACGAAAAGCTAAACATATTTCTAGGAAATTAATGCGTTTCCTACATTGTTGTCGATACATAATATAATAAATTTGAAGAAAAATGTAAGAATATATGAACTTAATAACGTAGTCATAATCACCATTACAGTAAATTTCCAATATATTCTAAATCTATTAGACTATGCAAACTAAATGTATCAATATTAAACGGCAAATACTACATGGCTATACACCCATAATTTGCCGATATGTTTAGTTTCCGTATAATAGAACCAATAACCTACAATGTTTGAAATATAGATAAATTATGTTAATGGTCTTTATTTGTTTTATTGATATATAAATGTTCTACGCAAAAACAGATTTTCAATCAGATTTTTTTTAATGTAAAATTTACAAACCCATAAAAATATACCAAAGTCAATGCATAAAAATATTTATATTCGACTCCACTTATGCCTTGTCCTACCGGGTAACTTAAGTCAAAAGTTTTATTGCTTTTTGTACTTTGCTTTTTAAAAACAACTTTAAATCTTACACTTAAGGTTGAATATGCAAAAACACGTTTGTGCCATAACTATAAACTTTTTAGACTTAATTAACGACAGTTTTGAGTGTCAGTTTTGTTCGGAACTGTGTATCTTGAGTATTTTATATCAATGTGCTATTCCCATTGACGCAAACTGTCACCAGGTGGCGCTGCAGTGTACCGACTTCCGCATCGTTCAACAGATTGTCATGAAAATTAATATGCAGATCTATTTTTTTATAGAGAAACGATTTCATTGACGCAAATTGCCACCAGGTGGCAAATTTTAATATGTGTTAGATTTAGATTCCCGACAGGAACAAACGCCACCTGGTGGCAATCTAAATCTAAATCTAAAATGTACCGACTGCCTATTGATTCAACCGATTGTCATGAAAATTAGCATGAACATGTATTTTTTTAATTTAGAAAATGATAATGATATTCGTTTTGTATGTACCGAGTTATTGATGATGTACCGAGTTCCATATCGTTCAACCGATTGTCATGAAAATTAGTATGCAAATGTATTTTTTTATGGAGAAAACGATTACGCTATCCCCATTGAGGCAAATTGCCACCAAGTGGCGCTGCACTGTACCGACTTCCATATCGTTCAACCGATTGTCATGAAAATTACTATGCAGATGTATTTTTTTATGGAGAAAACGACTATGCTATTACTTTAACGCAAATTGCCACCAGGTGGCGTTTGTTCCTGTCGGGAATCTAAACCGTGCCCACTCGTTGGTCGAGTGGTTAGCGACCCTGACTACGCAATCGACAGGGCTCGGGTTCGATCCCCGACAGGGACAAGCATTTGAATGATGAGCATAGGTGTTTGTATTTCTGGGTTTGGGTGTTTATTATGTATATAACAGTATTTATATATGTATTTCTATGTATTAGTATCGTTGACTAACACTCATAACACAAGCAAATAATTTGCTTACGTTGGGATTAGATCAATAAGTGTAATTTGTCCCGTAAATATATATTTATTTATTTATATATTCAAACACCTCGACAAAAAGAAATATATTTAGAAGAAAATAGAATTCGAGATTCTTCTTTGAGAGCTGCTGAAACAGGTCAACTTAATGTTCGAGTTGCAGATCTACGAACCAGATATTTTAGGGTTTTTCAAAACGTTCTCAAAATCTCTTGGATCGAATTGATTCAAATTTTGAGGAAGTCTAAGTTGAACGGAATCCAATCGAATGCCATCGCGTTTCCATCAGTCAAGCCGTTCAAAAGTTATGACATGTTTACATACACACACATATATGCACACACACACATACACACATACATATCTACATACATAAATACATACATACAGACATACTGACGTCTTCGTGAAAATAGTCGGAAAAAGTTCCTAGGACCTCAAAACGTGGAGATCTGGTGAAAATTTGGTTTTCAAAAATCGGGGCAAAATCAGTTACTTCCTTATCTACATAAGTAGTGGGAAATTAAAAGTTAAGCATGTAGGTATTGCACTACCCGGGCAAAGGCGAGTCGCTAGTTTACTACGACGACTCGGTTCAAATTTTCAGAAAATCGAAGTAGAGTGAAATCCAATCGAATGCCATTAACCGCGAATCGTTAAAAAGTTATGTGTTTACACATACACATACACACACACACACACATACATACATACAGACATTCTGACGTCATCGTGAAAATAGTTGGAAAAGATTCCTAGTACCTCAAAACGTGGAGATCCAGTGAAATTTCGATTTTCGAAAATTGAGGCAAAATCAGTAACTTGCTTTAATACGTAGCGGGAGGTTAACAAATACATAAATGTATAGAATAAAATAGGGCATGAGAATGAAACCGAATACAATACAATACAATACAATAACTCTTTATTGTGCACCAAAATATATGACAACATTATAAGTTACAACATAAAAATAATACAAGTAAGATACACAAAGGCGGTCTTATCACTAATAAAGTGATCTCTTCCAGACAACCTTTATAATAAGGATAACAATATACTAGAAAAAGTGGTGCTAACCACAAGATAATTTATAGTTTTTATGCTCTTAAAATAATAATAATAATAATAATAAAAGTAACATCCGGTTATATTTACACAGAAAAGCAAAACAAAACAAAACAAATAAAACAGTGGTAATACATAAACCTAAATAAGAAAAATTAAACAAAGTTACTAGGTACATAGAAAGTGTCGTTTGACCATACTTTTGAAAGAGTTTAAACTTGGCGCCTTTCTGATATCTACTGGAAGAGAGTTCCAAAGCGTAACAGCTTGTGAGGTAAAGGAACGACTGTAATAAATAGTGTTCTACGTTGGCACTAACAGGGAACGATTATCAGCCGATCTAAGATATTTGTGCTGGTTGTTACGGAAAATGAATCTTTCTTTCAAATAAGATGGAGATTTCACATCATAGAGAGTGGAGTATAGCTGTGAGAGAATATGAGTATTCCGACGAAGATGAATAGGCAACCACTTGAGCTTGGCACGAAATTCGGAAACGTGGTCATATTTGCGCAGACCAAATATGAACCTTATACAAAGATTTTGAAGTCGCTCAAGTTTATTGATCTGGTCTAAGGATAGATTTACATAACTAGCGTCAGCATAATCTAAAATAGAAAGTAGTAAGGAATCTGCCAGCAAAATTTTGGTAGGAATGGGAAGCAAATACCTAAGACGTTTTAATGAACTCCAGGCACAGAAAACTTTTTTACTAAGCTCCTGGATCTGCTTAGTCCACGATAAAGTATTATCAATGTAAATGCCAAGATTTTTGACAAAATCGCTGTAAGGAATAGTGACGCCATCAAGCTCTACTGCGGGCAAATTACTCCAGTTAACTTTTTTAATTAGCCCGGGACTACCAATTATAATAGCCTGCGTTTTAATTGGATTTAGCTTAAGACCAAATGATTTGCACCATGCATCGATATTCGCCAGGTTACTATTAATTGATAGGACAGCATTTGGCAGTTCAGAAAGCGTTGCTTGAGAATAAATTTGCAAATCATCAGCATAAAGATGGTACGATGTGGACAGGATGGCAGTAATAAAATTAATAAAAATCGTGAATAATAAAGGCGATAAAACGCCACCCTGTGGCACGCCAACTGTTAAATCTGACCAAGCCGATGCGTTTGCTGCAGTTTGAATATACTGTCGACGCCCTCGAAGATAACTGCTAAGCCAGTCCAAAACGGATTGGGATACCTTGAGAGACTTCAAGAGGGCCAACAGTACGTCATGGTCAACAGTATTAAACGCATTACTAAAATCTAACAACGCTAATACTGTAAGTTTTTTGCTGTCCATACCAGAACGAACGTCATCTGTGATCTTTATTAAGGCAGTGGTGGTGCTATGACCGCCACGGAAACCAGATTGAAAGTCACTTAAAATCTTGTTAGCGTTTAAGAAATTGGAGAGTTGATGTTTGACTAAGCGTTCTAATACTTTAGACAGGAAAGGTAAAATTGAAATTGGACGATAGTCAGAAAGAGAAGCTGGATTTGTCTTTTTGGGTAAGGGAATAATTTTAGCATCCTTCCAGATTTTAGGAAAAACTCTAGATGTGATGGAGTGGTTAAGAATATGAGTCAGGATAGGAGAAACAATATCAAGTATGGGAACGATCATATTACGACCTACCTCATCACAACCAACAGCATTCGATGAAACGGACAAGATGTTCTTTTTAACGTCAGCCTCAGTAAACTCGTTAAAAGTGAAAGGAGTGTAGTCATTTAAAGGAAGAGAAGCAAGATGTTGCAATGTTTGTATTTTGGTATTAATGTCATAGTCAAGAGAAGGTTTGGAAAAATACTGATTTAAAGTATCTAGGTCAATACCTGAACCAGGGGTACCTGGGGCTGGCTTACCTACTCCTAAAGATTTTAAAAATTTCCAAACTTTAGTGGCGTCACCATTCTCTACAGATTTGTGAATATAACGTCGTTGAGCGTCCCTGCATAGCAAATTACAACGATTTCTAATTTTTACATACTGTTCACGAGACTCTGGAGTTCTATTTTTTTTATATTTTGCCAGTAATTGGTGTTTTTTATTTATAATACTCCGTATATCGTCTGTAAGCCAGGGAGCAGGCAGGTGCTTTAATTTGACGGGTCTAATGGGAGCATATTTATCATACAGGTTAATAAGAAAATTATTGAACCGACTTATTTTGGCATCCACCGTAGCTTCGGCAGCCACAGAAGACCAATCAAAATTACAAGCGTCGTTCCGCAGAGACTCGATGTCCATTCCACCAAAATTGCGGCGAAAAAGAACTTGCGGCTTCAACTTAGAAGGTCGAAGTTTGGCAGAAAGGTAAATCAAATCATGATTTGATCCGCACTGACCGTAATTGGCAACAAGATCTGGTGACGATACAATAATAAGGTCTAAAAGAGAGGGTATACAATTAGGTGCACAGTGGGTAGCTTTGAGGGGTAACAAGTGTAGGTTATGTCCATCTATCACGGATAGAAGTTTATGGGTTCTACTATCCCTCTTTAGGATACACGTATTGAAATCCCCCATTAATATAACGTGATTATAAGTGGGAAGGTTCGTAAAGATAAACTCATCGAAAGTATCAAAATAGTTTACTAATAAAGAAGGACTATAAAAAACTCCCAATAGCACCTTGGTGTGTGATAACGTGACTTCCACTACCAAGTGCTCAGCAGCATCGGCAGGGGGAGGTTGTGGTGAGGAGCTAATTTTGAAGAACGGTATTTCAGATCGTAAATAAATAGCCACACCACCCCCAACTCTACCAATGCGGTCATTCCTTATAAGGGTGTAGCCAGGGAGAGAGTAACTGGTAGAAGGAAGACAAGGTTTAAGCCAAGTTTCTGAGACAAGAATGGCATGGATCTTATCACAGTTAAAAGACGCTAGCATGTCAGGATAGTGAGCCGGAATACTTTGGGCATTGATATGCACAACATTGAAATGCTTGGAGGAGTTTAGAAAGGACGCCGTTACAATATCATTAAAAGAAGAAGATGCTGTACTGTAAACACTACCGTCACAATCTATATCACTATTCGAAGAAAAAGAAAAGAAACTATCACTATCATTACCATCACATTGACTCTTATTATGTCGCATTGACATCTAGTAATGACAGTATTATATTGACACTGACATTAGACAATAGACATATGATATTATTCCATTGACCTCTAAATATATGGACATGAAATAGCTACAGAAAAAACGTGTCATTTATAGACACAATATGGCTGCCGTGTTAACATTATTAAGGATGTCCAGAAAGTAACATTTATGTTTTATCGATAAACGTTGTTTCCTGATTTACGTATTTTCAACCAAAAAATATGTTATTGTATTAGAGGTGATCTTTGACGTGTAAGAACAAAATCTAAACATAATTTACTAGTACCTATATTGATAACGCTTAAAACGTTCCCAAAAATATTGAAACGCAAAGTAGGTCCGTACTAAAACGTTTATAGTAAATAAAATTTTATATTAATCAAGCTAGACAATAAAATAAATTAAAGTATTTTCACTAATAAGCCTAATGGCTTTAGTTTTACTTCTTTTAGTCTCCAGTATTCTGTGCTTTAGTTGACTAATTCTGAGGTTCTAGGACACATCCGACAATTTCATACGTCAGTATATATGACGTCTTTGTTGTGTGATTATATTCGTATTAGCACCTGCAAAACGATCCCTGGACTCACTCAAATAAATAGTAAATTGATAAAGAGAGATCTAGTTGACAAATCAAAATGTCAACGTAAATTCGTTATTTTGTGACATTCGATCACAAATAAACAGATTCAAGATTACGACTTTAAAAGTGGCTAATAAGATAAGAATAGAAATGAATATGTGGTCTTATTTTGTCCAATCACAGTCAACGTACGCATGCGTCGTGTTACGAAAACGTCTTAACTTATAGGGGATATTTCTAAGGGCCTAACATAATTTTACGAGTTGTCGTCGATAAAGCGGAGCAATAGTAGCAATAGAATTAAATCATAGCGTACAAAAATAAGGTTGATTATTGTAACGATATTTTCATGACGTTGCAATATTTTTTGTGTTTCTGTTTATATAATTATCATTCTTATGCGTTACCATATATTTTCTTGAGCCACCTTTGTAGGCAACGCTGAATCTCATTATTTTTTATCGACGTAAGCAAAGCTAAAATGTGTAATAACACAAAGTTACATTTTAGTTACAAATTAGTTCTAATTTTAGTTTTTAATGACCGCTCACACCACCAGCCATTTTCGCATTTTTTTCTAAAAAAACACGGACCGTTACGCGCACACGTTCCGAGTTCGTTCCGGTGGACCGTGGTCACAAAAATGATTTATGAGTTGCTTGGATTGAATCAGATACTGTAAAGCGTATATTTTTTAAGAGGCCTTGAGCACTGCAATAAACTGGTATGAGAATTGTTTAATTTAAATGGCTTAAGCTACGAAATAATTCAGGTGTAACACGACACTTTGAGAAAAATATGTATTTGTTAGTCGAGGATTTTTAATTCAAAAATTATATAAAAAAAATATAAAAAGCATAGGTCATCGCTTATGCTTTTTATATTTTTTTATATAATTGGTAAACATATACATACGGAAAAAAATAAACAACATATATTATAGTACAAAAATATTTATTTACATAAATATTAATATATTTTTTTTCATAAGTAATACGTAGTTTTTTTCGAAATTTTTAAATAATTTATTTCTTTATCAAATTTACAGCTATGTTAATTTTTTTTTAAATATTGTTTAGGATATTTCACATTCACATCATATGATTTATTTTGAGATCATAGATATCAACACTAAAATTTACGAAAATAAATAAAAATGATACCAGCGCTTTGGGTATGCCCAAAGCGCTGGTATCATGAGTTGGTCGTTAACGAAAAATATGTTTTATTAATTGATTATTATCTAAACTGTTAGATCTTGAACTAATCTTGATTACAAATAAAGTTTATTTGTTGATTAGTACGCCAAAACACTTTTAAATTAACCTGTAGAGATGGGTTAATACCGATATTTCTCAAGATTAGGTGATACTAATATATTCACTTTCAAATATTATAATGTCTTAACTAATATGTCATTATTAACTAATATTTCACTGTAATTTGGACCTTAAAGTAACAGTAATAAGATCTGACACTGATACGGCAGGAAAATATCTTAACTAATATATCAGTATTAACTAATATTTCACTGTAATTTGAACCTTAAAACAACAGCATACTGCAGGAAATACGTCTGTCTCATTCGTACGTACGACGCGGCGTATCGTGAAAATATTTTAATATTTTCACGAATCCGAACTAGCGCCAATCTAGTGAATCCGAACTATTCCGAAGATCGAATGATATTATCCGATTCATTTTGGATACCCGTTACAGATATTAGGCGAATATGAAATATTAGCATATTACAGTTCGCCGGATTACTAATCCACGAATCCTTTCAATATTACTAATATCTTAGCGAATACTAATATATCAGTCACACCATTATTAACCAGTATCATAAACTGCAACCAACACAGCACGAATCAAAATGGCGGACTAAGTTCTTTTATTTTTCCCTAAGAGCCTATTTGAAAAAAGAATGCCAATTTGATATTATTCTGTACAATGTTTCGTTCGAAAACGATAAAATACCATAGAGTATTGTAGTAAAACTGGTAAATAGTGAAAATATTGTTTTTTTGGATGAAATTAGCGTTGGTTTATATCCAGTAGAGCTTATATCTTTATTTTGGTCGAAGTTTTTGTTACTGTGATAGCGTCTTTCGATGGATAGCATTCTTGTTTCGCATGTTGAACTTGATAATAGGTTGGAAATATAATTGCATTATTTTTCTTAACACTTTCCCTTAATGTATTGTATTGCCATTTGTTTAGCTTAAGTGATAAAAATATCCCCAAAGCCTCATCCAGAGAAAAAGCAGGTTTAGTTTCTTTAACAGATACGCACCTTTTTACTTTTTTCACACCATGTGGATTCTTAATTAAATGTTCTAATATTTCAGCAATTTCCTCATTCCTATCTACTTTTAACTGCGCAAAATATGCATATTATATTTCGTTCGATGACAAATGAAAGTTTTCTGCTCGTATTTTTTTCTGTTTAGGACCTATTTCACAAAAAGGTAGTCTAGGGCTTTGTTCGGTGGAGACACTTGCACTGATAGAAACTTTTAATGGTGACACAAAATTGATAAAATACAAATGATATTTTTTTTCAAATCATAAGATAGCAAACAAGCAGATGGGTCTCCTGATGGAAAGAGTCAACCATCGCCTATGGACACCAAAGATATTGATGGTGCGTTGCTATCTTGTGGCGAGGTCTAATGCCACATGCATAAGTTTACCGGCTATCTTACCCTCCAAACCGGAACACGACAGTGACAAACACTGACGCTATTGCGGCAGGAATAGGCGGTGGTACCAGAGCCGGGCGAGATAATACAGAACTCTACCACCTAGTAGTCACGATGGCAGTGACTTGCATAGCCAATCGGTCGCCCTTTACGATCTGCCTGGCAGAACGGCAGTTGGTCTATTCTTCAAAGGAGCCCGGAACCAACACGAGGATAAACAAACAAATAGAACAAACATTTACTTGTTTACAAAAAGTTAAGGCACCTCTGCTAGACCTGCACAAACTATGAATTACTGGTATTCTTTAGAAATGAATAAAATATATCTTACTAAACTAGCAAAAAGCAGAGCTTTGTAAGGGCTCGTAAAGTTATATTATCTAGTAATATTGTTAGGAAAGTATTTTTATGAGAATTACATATTTTAATGTATGGACTTTATCTAACCTAAAAAATCCAGCGTGTTTCGCCCAAACATTATATTCGCATCAAAGGCGTCGTCAGGTTGCCAAGCTGATCAAACTGATGCTCTATAGCTATTGCAGTCTATACGTCGTGAACCCTTGCCTTTATACAAGAGTACGATGCCCGTGCGCCGCCAGTCAAATATAAACATTTTGTGAAATAATCTCTTAATAAGTTCAAAAATTCTAATAAAAAATGTATCTTCTATAGATTTTAACTCGTTAGTTTTTTAATAGATGGCGTTAGTAGTAATAAGATTCTCATAAAAATTGTATTTTCTATTTTTTTAATGTTTATAAAATGGTATTTTTATGGTAGATAAAAATTTTATCTAGACATGAATTCAAAGTACCACGTCGAAGCTCAAACCTAAAAGTGCGACACTTTTTCAGTAAAATGTTCCACAAAAGTGCATAGTTCGTCGCCAAGTGTATAATAATAAAATCTATTTCATTCATTTCTAAACAATACCAGTTTATTAAAATATTTACTGTGTGACACCTTATCATTAACTCGACGTCCATGATATCTATATCTTAAATCAATAAAAACTTTGATTACACTTTTAATAAGTAATAGTTTATGTGTAGAATTATGATCAGGCTGAGAAGCTAACCAAAATATTTTTCCACATCATAAAAATCACACATAAATTTAAATATATGTAGATAATAATGTAGTAAAATATTTAGGAATCATGCTAGACCAAAGATTATCGTGGCATCCTCAAATTGAATTGATATCTGGGAGGATCAGAAAACTTATTTGGATTTTTCGGAAATTAAGAGACGTTGCATCCAATACACTTCTAAATAGAATCTATTTTGCGCTAGCTCAATCAATTATTTGCTATTGTATACCTGTATGGGGTGGTGCCACTAAAATTAAAATGTTGCAAGTAGAACGAGCCCAAAGAGCATTATTAAAAGTAATGCATTTCAAAACCAGTAGATTTTCCACAACTGAACTATACTCACTGTGCGAGTTACTATCAGTTAGAAAACTATATATACTTTATGCCATACAAAAAAGACATAGGTTGATTACATATGATAATAACCAAAAAGTTAAAACAAGGAAGGATGCTATTTTACAAAACTCAACGGTAAAAACACCTTTTGCCAATAGACAGTTCTTAAATCAGTCTACTATAATATATAACAAACTTAATAAGAAGTTAAATATTTATCCACTAACCATCTACAACCTTAAAGAGGTTTTAGTGGGCTGGCTTAAGTCACTGTCTTATGACGATGTTGAATCAATTATTTTTAGCAAGATAATATAAGAAAACTCTATTAACTGATGTATCTGTCTGTTAGAAACTGCTAGTCCTAAGATTAATGTAACACATGTACTTACAATTACCCATGCTGACATAACATACTCGTACACGCATACACACTCATATACACGTACAGACTCATACACATACATAAATACACACACGCAATAGGCACGTATATTACTTAATTTACACAAATGCTAATGATGTTCTGGAAGAGCGGTGTATCCTGACACAAGCATTTCTGCTTAAAAGGATGCGCCGGACAATGTAATATTATATAATCAGTGTAAAATAAGTTGAGAAATAAACATTTAAACATTTGTAAAAATATATTATCTAAGTCTTGCAAACACTTACCTGTATTGAAATCACCTAAATATTACTGCCATAAGTCATAACATCTACTATATGGTTAAAGAATTTATTGAATTTTATTAGAATTAATATAATAATTTACACATTTCAATATTAATTTACATTCCAAATTTTAGGTATGAACATATTTAAAAAAAACGTAGTATTTAAACTATTCATTTACAACGTTGCGGCCAACAAAGTCCGCATGCATCATAACACCTATACATAAAATGAATCATCATTGATGTTGCAATTAGTTGTATGACGTAACCACTACTTATTCATTAATTTGCAAATATTATACAACAATCAGATGTAATTTAACATGTTGAACTTATTTTTACATACATTTTCCTTTATCACGGGAACATGAATGGATGCTAGTACTGATGATGTTAAAGTCCGAGTTGATTCATGTATATTCTGCCTTTCACACAAACATTAATTTTCTGCTTATTAACGGGCTAAAAATATTTAGGTCGGCATTATTGTCTAAAAACTGAAAGTGTAATTAGGACTACTAAAAATGTTTAATTAACTTATGATCAATTTGAATAATTCTTAAATCTTTTAATTAAGGCTCTTAGCAATAAAAATAAACAAAAAACCGAAGCCATCAGCAGAACTTAAAGGTACAATTATGCATGGAAATTATTGTTAAATTTGATAACTTGTATGTTGTTAAATCAAATTTATATTTAATAGTTATTTATTTTTGATATATTATATCAGTAGCTTAGGCAGAAGATGTGAAGCTATCAAGGTAGCGACCAAAAAAAACATCGACAACAACAAACACAAAATAACACTTACACAAACAGACAAACAGATGTCACTATTCTTAATGACGATTCCATTTTTTATTAACATTTAATACCTATTTAATTATATTATTACTGAAACTTATTAAAAATATACAAAAGGAATAAATACTGAAATTATTCATTATACAAATACTAGTCCCTATTATACTCTTTAGTGGCAATAAAAACAACTTTTAACAGTATTTGATAATATAAATAACAATTGTTAATTGTTAAAAAATTTAATACGAATTTTAATATGTTAATTATTGTCAAATGATCCATACCTAGGTACAATCAGTGTTGTGTGTTAGGGTTATACAGGTGACAGACATCATATCATATTTTATGTGGTAGAAGGAAATCGAGCTTTCTGATGACTGCAGATAGGTAAAAGACACAGGATATCATACTATGAAAACGTAAGAAATTACCATTACCTACTTACCAGAGAAAATGAAGGAATGACATTGTCACGCAATCTGACTACATCCAGTGTTTTATTAAAATTACTTTCCTTGAAATGAAGTGAGCAGACCAACCAGTTCTTATGTCGGGGATTGATATTTTCAATGCCAATGGCATCTAGTCATTTTCTGTGTAAATCTTCATTTCTGGGGAACCTAAAATTTAATGAAATTAAATATCGACAAATCTAATACCCCAACACTAGTCGTATTTTGTAGGAATCAAAAAAATTATGTTTACAAAGAAATCGTAAAATACACGAACATCTTTTATAAGTCAATATAAAAATACAACAATTTAGAATGGATATTATTTAAAATCAGCACGCTTTATCATAGGAGTTTGCGACATACCTGTGAAGCGTTATTAAAGGTGCATTTTTGTCCTTTTTTGCTCCACATTGCAAAATACAACACGAAGGCATGTTGACTAATAGTCTATTAACTTCCACGGAGAATATGGCACTTAATAAACTGATATCTACTTGGTAAATCGTATTTATCCGAAACTAAATTAATATTTTGACAAATCATGTACCTCTTATTTACGTACATAATATGGCGTCGATGACACGTTTATAGAATTGCCAATTACTTAACTTTTAATTTATACGAAAGTGAGCAAGACACAATATCGTTGTCTCTTTTTGCATATGCAAATTACCATTTGTTAAAAAGAGATAAAGAAATGTCGCTTAGTTCAATGTCGATTCTACCGATATTTTTTTTTTTTTTTTTTTTAGAATTAGATTTTTAGATTTTAGATTATTAGAATGTTATTGCGCTTCTATATATTATTCATATTTCTATGTATTATTCGGAATTCTAAAGAAGTGAAATTGAAAAGTGCTGGATAATTATTAAAATTTAACAGTTTACAGAAAGTTCTAGACACAATAAAATAAGTTTTATGTACACTACCTACAAAAATATAACATAATATTAAAATATACCGTACATTGCAACATTAAAACGTATAATACGAAAACGTACTACGAATTTCCCATGGAAGACAACGGAAACAGATTTCAGTGGAGTTAGAAAAGTCTGAACTACTTTATGATTAACTTATCTTAATAAAAAAACTATATAACAAAGAAAGAAAGAAATTATTAATACTAAAGTAAGAAAACTGAAAACAAACTTGCTATAATATAACCAAATTACTTGACGACCACTTACAAATAATAGTAAGTGATAAGGGAATACAAAGAGTAAAATTGCTTAATCCAAAAACAAATTGAAAATTTCTTATAAATGAAAGTAGCTACCAATTATTACTTCTTGGCTACTTTTTTGGCTTTTACAGTTGGAACATTTCTTGCTTTCTTCACCTCTGGAAGTGGTGGTGACACAACGCTGGGAGTCTCCTCTGGAGTCTTACTGCTTGGACTACAGACAGCATCTAGCTCCGCCAGGCTAGTAACATGATGAAGCGAGCCATCCTGTCCACGAATAACAATAAGACCATCCTTAGTCCAACAGTTAGTAATGCCAAGTCGTTGTCGTGCTGCCATAAAAGTGGCACGTCTCGCATGTGTAAGGAATTCAGACAATGTAAAGCCAGTTCCTTTAAGCTTATTTTTTGCATACCACACCTTGTTTTTGTCAGCAGAATCTTGAAATTTAATAAGGAGTGCTCTCGGTTTATTAGTTTTTGCCTTGCCCAATCTGTGGCATTGTTTGAGAGTAATATTAGTTAAACAAAGTTTACTTACAAGTATATCAGAAGCTGTTTTCATAGATTGTTCATTGGAAATCTCCGGAACACCATGAAGAAGCAAAATTTTTTTCCTACTTTGCATCTCAACTTTATCACACACACTAAACATGAGTTCCACTTGTGATTGAAGGATTTTAAGAGAAGACAACACGAAGGAGCGGAAAGCAGCAAAATCTGATATTAATTTAGTATTTGGGCTAGCACCCTGCAAAACAGCTTGGTAATCCTGTTGAAAAGCTGCCATCTGTGTGTGTGTTGAAGTCCTGTGCCATTTCCAAAACTGTGCGTCTGAGGGTTTCCATAATTTAAGCGGTAGTGAAAAGTGATTTTAGTATTAATATTGGAAAAAATATAAATATTGGAGAATTGATTGCTGGTAGGTACAAGTACACTTTTTAACACATAGGGACTTTTGTTATTTTACTGTAAGTATATTTAATTAGAATTTAAATACAGAGCAAATTACAGTTGCTGTTTAAACTTATTTAGCACCAACCATACCTACCCGAATACCTACATTACACAGTATTTCATATTTAAAATATCATCTAATTAGTGGCTCCAACCTCGGATTAATTGGATACGCCTTTCAAGACAATTTCTCAGTTTGTCAGTATAGCTTACAATTATATACATAAATACAGAATTATACTACTTACCAATGGAATAACTCTAGTCTAATTTTTAAAAATCACTTCTCACACTTGTTTTCTATTTTTCACAATATAATATAACCTACAAATGTATGAAATTATTGACATTGGACAGTGGAAATCTGGTGAAAACTCGATTTTCACCAGATTTACACGTTTTTTCGTGTCGGATTTTTCCACGTTTTGAGGTCCTTGGAAGATTTTCCGACTATTTTCACGATGACGCCAGTATGTCTGTATGTGTAGGTATGTGTGTATTTAACCATCTCGTAACTTTTGACCGATCGAAACGCGGTTAATGACATTCGGTTGAATTCCGCTCAACTTAGACTTTCTGAAAATTTGGATCAAATTGGTCCATGAGATTTGAAAAAAGCTTCAATTTTTTTCTGGTAGCACAATGTTTTTAGAATAATTTCCAAATTAAGGTACCGATGGATTACAAAATCTAATCACCTCCATTCCTCGTAAAACTGCGTCCAGTGCATAAATTGCGTCAACATCTGTTTATCCCTTCGGGTGTTATGGTTGACCAAAATTTTGAAAAAAGTGTTTTTTGACATGACTTTTCAACCAATAATTTTTGCTCTTTAGTAAGAAGACTTTAGAATACTTTAGTACTTAAAAAAACTACGTCGAATGCCTTTTCAGAGATTAAAATCGATTCAAATTTTCAAAAGTTATAGCTTTTCAAATACTAAAATTACACTATTTACAACTATTTAAAATAAGTTTGAGGCTAATATTAATTTTTGGAAAAATCATATTGGTCAACTCTTCTAATTAAAAAAAACTACCTCAAATACTCTTAATCGAATTTAAATCGATTTATTCGTTCGGGACTTATCAATGGCGAAAATTTTTTTTAATTGTCATTTAGTCAACATTTTTAAACTATCGTCTTTATAGCTAAAAAATTACGTTAAAGGCCACTCCAACGATCAAAATTGATCATCATTTTAAAAATATACATATTAGAAAATATAAATATATATATCGTATTTTTCTAATGACTGTAATTAAAATAAAAAGTGATTTATATTTTTACTTGAAATAAAAACAATAATTATGCCAACTAATTAATATACAATATCGTCTCTGTTGTCTAGTGGTCCGGTGTTGGTGTTGACCACATGACCTCATGAAGAGGGTGCGATTCCCGGGTAGAGCAATTTGAAATGTATTTTTTCAGTTTTCTGATAAAAACAACGTTGCCCGGGATAGAATAAAGCCCGGTTGGCGATATGCTTGCCACCTATCACATTCTGAGACTAAGTATCTTTGGCTAATCGTGGTTGCACTTGCTTATCTCTGCCTACATCTTCGGGTATACGGGCGTGTTAATATTTTTTGCACTAATACTGAGTAAAAAATTGCTTCAAAAATCGAATTAGCTATAAAAAAAATCCGAAATGAACACGACTGTCTTTAAATAAAATAATTAAAATACTTTTTAACGTCTGTCTTCCAGGGCTCTGACCGCATTCGGGTCCCATCCCAATCCATCCATAGTAGCCGCCGCAGATTACGTCATTGACGCAGATCCTGTTCTTAGGTACAGGAGGCCGCGCAATGACGTACTAACTGATCCCGACGATCGCATAATGGTGGCTTTCGCCACCAACCCACTACAAACCACAAGCACTATACTATCACACCATCGCCGCCGCCAGTCTCAACGGTGACGAGGTCCCCTAACCCGCCCTGCGCGACTCCTCCCCGCCCCCTATACTTAGTTAAAACGACGCACTAAGCTGAGGTCCAGTCTCGCAGGAGACAACCCTTATCACGTGCGTTGATTGCCCAAATTTAAATTTAAACTCTGACTGAGCACTCTGCTCGACCTCTAGTACGATGTCGCTGTTATGGCCCTTGGCCTTAAGCTTTTGTCAATTTGAAAAAAAAAACACATTTGGGTCGCGCACGCGCGGCGGTATTGTGCCATTGCTTGGACGCCTGTCCAACTCCATCGGTTTGCGCGCCGCGCGGCACGTGAGGCTCCATTCATTTTAATCTTATCGTGATAAATTTTTAACAATTCGTTCGTATTTCTGAGTGTAAAAGACAAAATTCATCTACATAAATAGCTGAAAGCGGCAAATGTATTAATTAATAAATAAAAAATAATAAATACTCCGAAATATGCTCTGTGAAAAAGTATAATAATTTAATTGTATTTATGGATCACTATTTTGGATATTATGGATTCCACATAAAAGGTAGATATATGCTGTCGCGGACTTTTATTTAGAACTATTTAAGACAAACATCCTACTATACATTATCTTTATGTAACTTCAGCGGTTTTGGCAGCGCACGCCAAGACAGCTCTCAGAAGGCAGGATTTTTTCCGACTTACATGATACTTATCGTTATATTCGTGATTGTTTTCCAAACTCCACTATATTAGCAATTTCTATCTGTGAGCTACAATTGCACTCTTACGGCTCCATCTCAGATCATTGACATTATATGTAACAAAAGCACACGTCCTCAAAAATCCATCCAGTCCGAACGTGACTATGTTATCTTTCTACATTCTACGCGTGAGTTTTGATAGCACTTTTTCAGCTCCATTTTCAGATCCTCGTCATCATGAGCACTAATCAAACTTAGTACTTATAGCAACAAGACCAATGAGTCCAAACAAGGTTGACTTGTTAAACGAGTATTCGCATAAGTTCCAAACGAGTATTCGCATAAGTTACAATGTTTTTTTGTTAAACAAAGTTCAGGACTTGTAAACATTTTCGTATTGTGATGTTTTACCGTGCGACTTGTAACGAGAAATGTTCAGACGGTACCGTATGCAGCTCGTGTAAATGTTCTTGTTTTTCGTGTTCAGCCATTTCAGAATCGGGCTATAGAAAACTAGGAGCTGACAGATGAGCGATATGAAAGTGTTCCAGTTGCTGATCTAAATCACCACCCATTTTGAGAAGTGATCTTAATCTAGATAATGTCATTAAAAAACTAGATGAGATGGCATCGAAACTGGGCCATCTCCCTTTGTTAGTTAAGGGGTAAATTTTATTATAACTGAAATCCAGGATATACGGAAGATTTGTGAATTCTCGTGCCAAAAGATTGATGATTTTGAGACTAAATTGGGTAAATTGAATGCGCAGAATGATTCATTGGGAGCTCTTAAAGATGAAATTTACTGTAATGGAAAAGACTGTCGACTCATTTCAACACGATTATATATTGATAAAGACCAATGATCTTGATTAAATAACGTTGGGATTAAAGGAGTTCCACTAAAAGACAATGAAAATTTGTTCCAAATATATAGATAAAGTGGCAGAATTTATAGGATATTCATAATCCAACTCGCATATCAATTGTATTGCAAGAATACCTATATATAAATCGAAAAAAAAAATCTGTTGAGTTTTGTAAACAGATACATACAAGGACAGCTTATATCGTCTACACGAGCCAAGAAACAAATTTCAGCAAGAGATGTCGGATATGCTGGTGATACCCAAAATAGAATATTTGTTAATTATCATCTTTTGCCTTTTAATAAAAAGTTGTTGACGCGTGTAAAGTCCGTGTGTAAGGAAAAGAACTATAAATATTCATGGCTAAATATGCAAAAATACATACTTCCCCTGTTGTTATAATTAATTTATTAAACAATTAAACAAAATAAGCTGGTTTATAGTATTTGTAATTCTAACGTTATACATTACTTGAGTATGAACTCAACATATTTAACTTGCTAACGCAAAACATTTTTTTAATTTTATAGTACAACTAGCTGTTACCCGCAACTTCGTTCGCGCGGACTTCGTTTGCTTCGTTTGCTCCTCTCCCGTAGGTGAAAGCGTGATAATATGTAACCTATATGTTGACCCGATCTGTTAGTAATATTCATGCAAAATTTTAAGTAAATCCATGCAGTACTTTTTGAGTTTACCCCGGACATACATTGACTTTCCTACGATTTTATTATATGTATATAGATAATAGATATAGATAAAGACCTTTGTTGTGTTTGCTTATTGTGTGTCATTTATCAATTACAAAAGCTTTTTATTTGATTATGTACGATTTTAACTCAACAACACTGTGTCAAACAAATTGCATTTATTCGTTAAATTTTACGTCGGTCATATTATGAATAGCGGAATTCAAGTTTTTTTTGGTGATATATGATTCAGTTAAAAGAATTTATAATACTAATGTATAAGATCTACCTTCTATGTTATGATGATAAGTGTTTATTCACCCTGATTAGTTTTAATATACAAGTGATTAAACACCTTATAAATATTAAAATTGGTGTATTATGTACACTGCTTAGTATTGTTATTAATATTTAATATGATTACTTCAAATCTTATTATACTTTTTCTATGCTTTTTTATTTAATTTATCGTATTTTGTATTATATGATGTTATTACAATGTTTTTCTTATTATGGCGGTATCAAATTTAAGTATATATTATCAAAATGTTCGTGGATTACAAACTAACACAAATGAATTTTACCGCAGTGTTTGTAATAATTCGTTTAAGTTTCAGTTAATGCAATAGCATTAACTGAAACTTGATATATTGGATAGCGAATTTGATAACCGTTTTTTGTTACAACAAAACAATTCTTTGAGGAGGTTTTCTTTTGTCAGTTCGTAGGGACCTACATGTAACGGCACAATATAATTTTAATTCTACTGCTGAGAATATGTGGGTGTCAGTATCCTTAAAAAATACTTTGGCAAACAATACGTTTTTTTTATAGAAGAGGGGGCAAACGAGCAGGAGGTGCACCTGATGGTAAGTGATCACCACCGCCCATGGACATTCACAATACCAGAGGTCTTGCAGTTGCGTTGCCGGCCTTTTAAGAATGAGTAAGCTCTTTTTTTGAAGGCCCCCAAGTCGTATTCGTTTGGAAACACCCCTGCCGGCAAATGGTTCCGCAACAAAGTAGTGCGAGGCAAAAAGTGCCGAGAGAAACGCACAGTTGTGGATTTCCAGACATCGAGATGGTGAGGATGGAATTTCAAATTTTGACGCGATGTCCGATGATGGAATTCGGCGGCAGGAATTAATCCAAATAACTCGTCGGAACACTCCCCATGAAAGATACGATAGAAGACACAGAGTGAACCAACATCTCTGCTGCTGCAATGCCAAAGAGTCAAGCCGTTTCGAAATAGCCAGGTCGTCAACGATTCGAACCGCTCTACGCTGAATGTGATCAAGAGGAAGGAGCTGGTACTGAGGAGCTCCGGCCCAGAGATGAGAACAGTACTCCATGTGGAGCCGAATTTGCGCCTTATAAAGTTGAAGGCGATGGGCCGGCAAGAAGAACTGTCTCGCTCTGCTGAACACACCGAACTTTTTGGAGGCTAGATTAGCCTTACCTTCCAAATGACCGCGAAACTGAACGTAATTCGATATTTCGACTGCATCTGGGAGTAGTTTATTTGTGCAAGCAAAATGACGGATCATCTTTTACTGAACAGCTTATACATTTTTTTGATAATTGGTTAATTGAAACTTGCTTATCCTAATATTTTTTTTAATGATGGGTGATTTTAATTTGAGTGGTATTAGGTGGGGTCGTTTGCCATCTGATGCAAATTTATCTCCAGAATAGCTTCATGCCTCAGATGAAGTTGAATTATTAAATTATATGTATACATTAGACTTGAAGCAATGTAATGGCATTTTTACTGTTATGGCAGAATATTAGATTTAGTTTTAAGTAATGTCATTGTGTCGGTTGTCGATTGTCTTAACCCTCTTGTTCTATTAGATCATTGATATATAGTTTGTTTAACTCAGTGCATTAGATCCTCACTATAACGCGGTAAGAATTTCACTAAATTTTGTTCAGTTCAATTATTTAACTCCCGGGTTGCGTATACAATAATATTACAATCGAGCCAACTACGAATGCATTATCGAAGTTATAAAGAAAATAGATTGGCTCAAGGAACTTTATTCGACTGGTGGCAATGTTGAAAACAGTGTCAAATTATTTTACGAAAAAATCTATGAATTAAGGGAGAAACATGTTCCAAAAAACGTTAAAAATCAGTCTTATCCGCCATGGTACTCGCTTCCTTTAATTAAAGCTGTCAAAGAAAAATCAAGAATTCATCGTAAATTCAAAATCTGTGAAAATCATGCGGATAAAATTGATTTTGAAGTTTTAAGAAAGCGCATAAATAATTTAGAAAAACAATATTATCTTGATTATATAACTAAGCTAGAAAAATCAATTAGAATTAAGCCACAGAAGTTTTGGGGTTATGTTAAAATTAAAGGTAAAACTAATTCTATGCCAGCTGTCATGTCTTGATCTTTGCTTATCTTGCGGGAGTCGAAGCATCTTCGAGTGGTGACATATGTAATCTACATATGTAATTCTCTGAATATTTCTATTCTAATTTCTCACAACCTTAGCTAAATCATCTATCGCCATCAAATTTTGATAAATTAGATATTAGTTTGTATGATAATAATATTTCAGCAATAGAAATAACCCAAAATATAGTAAAAACAAAATCCTATAACTTGACATTAATAAATCTGCTCGTTCAGACCTAATTCCCCCAATATTACGTATTAGATGTCTTGATGTAATCTACCTACCCACTGACGTTATTATTTCAAAATTCAATGACTAACGGAATTTTTACAAGAATATGGAAATCTGCGTTTATTTCTTCGATATACAAAAAAGGGCCAAAATCCGAAGTGAAAAACTTTCGCCCTATTTCTAAACTCTGTGTCATTGCAAGATTTTTTGAAAGTATTTTGAGTGATCAGCTTTGCGTAGCTCTAAAAACGTATTTAGTCCTTTTCAGCATGGTTTCATAAAAAACAGGTCAACTATATCAAATCTGTTGTTTTTTCAAGACTTTTTGGTAAAACGCGGGTTTTCAAACAGATGTAGTCTACACCGGTTACAGTAAAGCTTTCGATAGAATAAATCATTGCTTATTACTTAACAAACTATCTAAAATATGTATTGGAGGTAATTTATATAGGTGGTTAGCCACCTCATCATATATTCTAGGTGGTAGTGTCTTGTGACGACTCGCCCGGGTTTATGGTACCACCGCTTTACCTATTTCTTCCGCCATAATAACTTACTTGTTATTGTCGTGTTTCGATTGAAGGTAAGGTAGCCGGTAAACTTACCTACGTAAGAGGCATAAGAAGAGCCTTAGGTCGGCAACGCACCATTACCACCTTTGGTGTTTATAGGCGATGGAATTTCTTACCATCAGGAAATCTGTCTGATTGTTTGCCTCCCTATAACATAAAGAAGCAGTTGTTATTAACAATTATATTTCTAGTTGGGTACTAGTTCCTAGTGGAGTTCTGCAAGATATCCTTGCAGTGACTTGGACGTTGTTATTTATCCTTTATATGACATCGATTCTTGTTTCCGACATTCAAATTTTTTAATGTTTACAGATAACATGAAAATTTTTAAATCCATCCATACAGTTAATGATATATCACTTTAAAATATCTTGATAAAGATTGATTAAGTACTGTTTAACCTCACACTACTCTTTTGTGGAATCAATTACCGGCGGGGGTTTTTTCGAACAGATACAACATGGGGACCTTCAAGAAAAGAGCTTATTCGTTTTTAAAAGGGCGGCAACGCAACTGCAAGGCCTCTAGTATTGCAGATGTCCATGGGTGGCGGTGATCACTTAACATCAGTTGCACCTGTTGTTCGTTTGCCCCCTCTTCCATAGAAAAAAGACCAATAAACTTCGACTTAATCCATTTAAATGTTTTATTATAACATTCAGCCGTAAAGTTAATGAAATTCGGGCTAATTATACATAAAAAGATGAAGATCTTCAGAGAGTTTTTAGTATTAAAGATTTGGTAATAACACTAGATGCAATAATATTATGATATTATTGCATCTAATGTTTTTTTATATTAATAATAATATTGTTTCTGCTGCTTGTAAATCAGTTAGGTTTATTTTGAGATTCACAAAAGATTTTACTAACGCTAAAACCATAAAAATACTTTATAGTGGATATGTAAGAAGTAAGCTTGAATAAACACCACAAGTATGGAATACAAAATTCAAAAAATATTTCACTGAAATCGAAAAAATACAAAAGAAGTTCTCAAAATTTTTGAATTTCAAATTTAAAATTAATATTAAAGACTACCACAAATCATGTAAAAAACATCATTTCCCCCGTGTTGGTTCCGGGCTCCTTTGTAGAATAGACTAACTGCCGTTCTGCCAGGCAGGTCGTAAAAGGCCACCGATTGGCTAAGCGAGTCACTACCATCGTGGCTGTTAAGTGGTAGAGTTCTGCATTGATTCGCCCGAGTCTGGTACCACCGCCTTACCTATTCCTGCCGCAATAGCGTCAGTGCTTGTCACTGTCCGGTGTTCCGGTTTGGAGGGTAAGTTAGCCGGTAAACTTATGCATGTGGCATTAGACCTCGCCACAAGATAGCAACGCACCATTAACATCTTTGGTGGCTATAGGCGATGGTTGACTCCTTCCTTCAGGAGAACCACCTGCTTGTTTGCTGTTTTATATTATAAAAAAATATATATTTTGCTGTTATCATTATCGTGAAATATCAGATGTAGTTTTCTTGCTCAAAATCGCTGCAAATCAAGTCGATTCTTGATACTTACTCAGTAGGCTTGATTTTTATATACCATCTAAGTCAAAACGCTACACCAAAACTTTCAATTTAGAACTAGCTGGATCAGTCTATAACCGAAACTCCTATCGTTGAAGATCATGTGACAACTTTAATAAAATAGTTTTTAAACATGGATTCGATTTATTTGAAACAAAACCTGCCAATTTGAGATGGTTATTGAGTACAGAATTCTTTAATTGATGTGTATATGTATACATTGATGTTTACTAAGCAATAATTTATCATTACCTAAAAAATAACTCGTATATTTATTTATAGTTCATTTTATTTTTTGAAAGTAAAAATTTTTATTAGCTTTTATTATCTAGACTTATGTACACGATTGTATCACATTAGCTGTTAATTTCCCTTAAATAAAGTAAATAAATAAATAAATAAACTCTGCATCACACAGTTCCAGTCCCTACGTCCAGGCTAAATCATAAACTCATTTGGATGGTACCATAGTATTTGTACTGTCACTGAGTTTTCACATGTCTGCCTAGTTTTTGTACAAACGGATATCAGAAAGTCATTAAAAAGTGGCTTGCAATATTTAGAAAATCTGTTATTTACATACAAAAATTGCTAGGTAAATAGACGCTGATGTTCTTTGAATGAGGTTCTTAAAGTATCAGGTCAAGGTTATCACGTAATTGCAATATCAATAAAGTAACAGAATGCAAAATTTAGTATTGATAAAGCATTTACAAGTTGCTTAATTCCTTTTATCAATTTGAGAGAACATCTTGAAACGACTGAACAGATTCCATTGAATATAGCTAGCATAGCTAAGAACCGTTTCGCAAAACAGGGCTTTCAATTTAAAAAAAAAACCGCAACCAAATCGGATCATCCGCCAGGGCGCTACGGTACTACAGATAGATACACAGATATACACATACACAGATACACAGATAAACAACTGAAAGTTATACCTCGTCGTTTTGTGTCGGAGGTTTAAAATGAATTTTATTGGTTTTTGAACATTAGAAGAATAACAATCAATCGGTCTGGAGTTTTGTAATTTCTCCCATATTATTTTATAAAATCTTTAGCTTTGCCTTTTATTATTAATGTGCCAAACCAATTTCATTGGAAAAAAAGAAAAAAGAAAATTTTGTTACTTAGTTTTTTCTTATACCTTTTTAGAAAATTTAGGATTGCAGTAAATATTTTGAGGATGATCTAGTAACAACTTTGTCAAAAAGAGCAGTGTAAGACTGACATTTTTATATTTTTTTACTTATGTCTTACACATCAATTTTACAAAAAAAAAAAATAGGAAGATTTAATTTCGAAAAAAGTTAATTTATAGTTTAATAGCTGCAGCGTGCAGTCCGCTGCATTATAAAAGTTTTTGGCGAATCCCGCAGGATCACCTAACTTTTTCGGGATAAAAAGTAGCCTATGTGTTATTCTGGGTCTTCAGCTGACTATATACCAAATTTCATCGTAATCGGTTCAGCAGTATTTGCGTGAAAGAGTAACAAACATCCATACATACATACATACTCACAAACTTAGTAGGATTAAATCGTGTGATGTTCAAAAAGCAATAAAGTCCATTTTATTGCGATTCTCGATACCTACGATTTCTAACGGCAACCGTTAAAAAGGGTGAGGATCGAGATTTTAGCGATGTGCGCGCGTTTCTACTATCGTAAGCGCACAGAGCGGCATCTTGGTCGAAATACCGCTTTGTTTCTTGATCACTTAGCTGGACTTTCTACATGGGTATAACCTGACTGGGCCGATCGCACAGACTGGCGTAAGGACTTGAGAAATACCCCTCGATAACAATACAGAACCAAAACTTCGAATAATCAAAACTCCAGGGAACCAAATCTTATGATCATAAGGCAGAGCACTTGAAGATACTAAAAAATGGACTTCAGGGAGCCGTGTTCTCGCGACACGACAACGCCTTTTCACTTATTGCCCTTAAAACAAAAGCATTTATTGAGGATTCTGGTATCGAAATCCTACCTGACACACTCAGCCCCAGCTTAGCTGCATGTGATTTCTTTTTTCAAGAGAGTAAATGAAAAATAAAAGGTAAGTATTTTTCGAGTGCTAAAGAAGCAGTGGTTGCCTATGAATTACCAAATTCTGACCTATTTGATCAAGACTAGAAAAAGTGTTTCCAAATATAGTTTAGAGTTTAGACGATGGAACTTTGTACAGAAAATGATGAAAAGAAGAAAAGAGTATTTTAAAAGAATGTTAAATAACTAATGATAAATAGTTTTTCTTATTCAAAAAACTTATCGAGTGACGTAAGTATAAATGATGGTCATATTTTTCCAAATTTGTCGTGTGGAACGATGCAGAGGCAGAACTCCTAAAAAAGATCATTCAAATTAAAAGATTATATGTTATACAATATATATCACAATGTTTGTGATAGTATTATACAGCAATAAAAATGGGTAGTTGGTATGTTTTTCAACCGACGCCAAAACGGAGGTTATCAGTTTGACGTGTAGCTACGTTTTTAATATTGTTTAAATTGTACGATAATTGAGTGTGATAATCTATTCAGGCGACCAAGTTATGCTATGTATGCTTGTACCATTGTATGTTTGTATGCTTACGTGTTCTTGCGCTCGTGTATTCATGCGTTTGTGCGTTCATGTACATACGATAAAACAGGTTTTCAATTTGACATACATGTACGTATTTAATATGGTTGCCATTGATATAATTGAGTATAATGATCTATTCGGCTGTCCAAGCTTTGCTATGTATGGTTGTTTGCTCGTCCGCTCGTGCGGTCGTGCGCTCGTGCGTTCCTGGGCTCGCGTGATCGTGCGTTCGTGTGCTCGTGCACTCGTGCGCTCGTGCGCTTCTGCTCTCTTGAGTTCGTGTGTTTTTGCGTAATTACGTCAGTGCATTCGATCGTTTATACAATCGTGTGTTCATGCATTTGTACGTTTGTGCGTTCGACGTTCGTGCGTTCTGCGTTCGTGCGTTCGTGTGTTCTTGCTTTCATGTGTTCGTACGTTCATGCTTTCATTTTTCATACGTCTAAACTTTTGTGCCTTCCTGCGTTCTTACTTTTCTATGTTTGTATTTTGTCCACGAATTTTTGGAGACCTAAAAGCGATATGTTTTTTTTTATTTTTGATTTAAACCAGATATATTTATTTATTCCCACTAATCAAAAACAGTCAAATTTTCATCTAAATTTGATTAGTAATTTTTGAGATAAAGGTATAGTTAAAGATATTTGAAGTCGGTTCAATTTTTTAAATTACCTAGTTTAATTACTTTTCTTGTCACCAAACATTGAATATTTTGTGAATGATTTAATTAATATTCACATCAAATGACAACTTGTTAGATAAGAGCATAACATGACAGAGCATAGTATCATTATTCTTAGTGTTTAGTTATTATCATTGTCACAATGTGACAAGCATCGAGGCACACTAACAGATTTATGTTACCTAGCAGAAGATATTTTATAGCTTGTTATGTTTACACTTTTACAGATAAATGCAACGACTGCGTAGACTTTAAAAAATGTCCTAGGGCGTATGATTTAGCACTCAACCAAAAGAATGAAAAAACTCAACAACTTTTAAGAAGTTCCTTTTGTGGATTTGTAGACGATAATTCTGAAAAAAAAACAGTTAAGGTAAAAATTATTTACAATTTTCATGTTTAAACTCCAAATCATACATGATATGCGCAGAGTCAAACTAATGTCATACATTACAATTCATATAGACTGGGTTTTAGTTCGCTACATTCATAGAAACATATTTGTCGGGGCTTGACATCTTTCTCGAAAAATATCAAGCCAAGCAAGAAGATGACTCTCTTGAAGAAAAGAGATGAGAGAGACTTTTGCTACAGACACCAAAAAGTCAAATGGTATTACTATGTTGATATTCACGTGACAGGTATGTTAAACTACAAGAACAAGCCAACCGGCTACCTTAATTACGGTAAATCGAAAGACGACAGTAATATCAAAAAAGAAGATGGCATTTCTATCAGAAAACTTGCCTATAGATGTCAAAATGTTAATATTATTTTGGTATTTATAGGGCGGTGATATAAACTTACTTTTACTTCTTTAGCTACTTTACCCTCTTAACCGACACACGATATTTACATGTACTGATACTGTTGCGGTAGGCGAATGACGGAATGGTTCAAGAGAATGAGACGTTACAGAACTCATCCACTTAGTGGTCCTCATGGTAGTAATTAATACGTTTGATCGATTATGCACCTACTATTTATTCTGACTCAGTTAACATTATTTTAATGTTATTGAAGTAAATGAAAACAATTATATCAAATCGTTAAGTTTGGAAAAATACGTTATTGCAAGCTTTAGACCATGCATATCAACCCCGGGAGTTTAACATTAAAGCTTTTATGTGAGATTTTTTCTTGTACAGGTATGCTGTTCATATTTTGGAGAGCCGCCTTTAGATGAAATAGAATCGCATCCAAACGTGGGACTTCTGCCAGATAACTGTGGAGATATTGCTGGGTATCGAATTATTGGCGGCAGAAAAGCTACATTGTATGAGTTTCCATGGATGGCTCTTATTTCTTATCATGGACGTATGTTATTTATTATTCGTAGTTACTTGAATTCGTACCTAATAAAGCAAATGTCACTTTTCATAAATATGCACGAGGAAGATTGGGCTATTGGGATGATTATCGTAAAACATTTTTAATTAAATATGTCCAGTGTTGATATGTTAATTAACAATTTACTATAAAGTCTTTTTAAGTTATAGCTTAGAAAAACGACTCTAAGGTTATCTGATAGAAAGTGATGCAGCTTTCATCCAGTACGCTGAACTAGAAAATACATACTCACACTTTTTTTGATGATCTGACAATAATACCATTAAGTAAATATAGCTTTCACAGTCAATTGCTGACTTGCGATATTCAAAATTGATTCTTTTACTTACGACCTAAAGGCGCAAAAAGGTAACCCAAGAAACATGAAAGCATTTAAAGTCAAGTTAACACATCTTAATCTTTCCTTGACTTTACGTGTACTGTTATTTAACAAACTCAATATAATTCCACAAGCAATTGCCATATTATCTCACGATTCTGTGGATCTCTTGTTGTTTTACGTAAAACCTTTTATATACTAATACTGAAGAAGTAGAAAAAATGCTAATATACACAAGCTTAAGTATAGGAATATGAGGTCCTGGATTCAAATCCTGGATCGAGCAAACCCTTTTTTCTTTCTATATAATGATTGCCTCTGTGGTGTAATGGTCCGGTATCGGAGTTAACCACATGAGGTCTCGGGTTCGATACCTAGGTCGGACAATTTAAAAATGTGTTTTTTCAGTTTTCTGATAAAAACAACATTGCCCGGGATTTGGAAAGTGCTAGACTTGGGCACAAGCTGACCAAGCAAGATTGACCAGCTGTCACATTATGAAATTTAGTTATGATAAAATCACATTACGAAAATTGGGATAGAAAAAAATTGTTTGGTGATTAATCAAAAGATAATTGGTATATTTTTGTCAATATCTTGATGAGAAATTTCCAACTCATCTTACTTGACCACGACACTGATTGTTCAGTAAGTTTTTAAGTCTTTTGAAAAATATGTAATATCTTCTTTATATGTGACCAGCACGTTAAGATTTATGACTCGTATTTATTTCTACGGTACTTTACAGTACGGTATTTTTATAAAAGTATAAAATATATTTAATAAAGTGCCTGCACCAACACGGGGAAAATGTTTTGTGGAAAGTAGTATCTGTTCTTTGCGAATTTATTAGTAGTCATTAAGTAAACATTGCACATATCATAATGATGAGAGTAGACATATCAGACAAACTGCAATGAACTCAGTGAAAAGGCAGATAACAAGCCAATTTCAGAAGTTGTTTCGTAAATAGTTAGATATATGTATATATATATATATATATATATATATATATATATATATATATATATATATATATATATATATATATATATATATATATATATATATATATAGACGCAAGAGATATGGGGGGCTTATATTTCGTTAAACATGATGTATCTATATTATCTATATCAATATTATAAATGCGAAAGTTTGGATGTTTGGATGGATGTTTGTTACTCAATTACGCAAAAACTACTGAACGGATTTGAATGAAATTTAGCACACATGTAGATACCTACATACACCTGGAATAGCAAATAGGCTACTTTTTATCCCGGAAAAATTAAGTGATCCTGCGGAATTCGCCAAAAACTCTTATAATGCAGCGGGCTGCACGCTGCAGCTAGTTTGACATATATATGAGTACGGAACGCATTATACGCAATTATCTTCGAGTGAGTAGAGGAAAAGCAAACCAAAAAATATGATAAAACTTTATGTCTATAAAGGTATTAAAACTGTATATTTAAAAAGATGTCTTTCATGGAGGTAAAGCACATAAATCAACCTAAGTCAACCGTATTGTATATATAAATTTGATTCTATTAATTATAGAATAGTTGCTGGATATACGATTGATTACATTTGTAAAATAAAAACTACCAAAAAACTGGCTCAAAAACTTTATAATAAGTTAAATTTATTTAATAAGTATAATCAGCCATTTGACATCACGATTAAAATGGTCGTTTGGATGGTAGTTGTTAAATAACAATAAATATTTTTAAACTTTTAGTAAAAAGTCTTTATTTTTAGTGCATTACATAAGACGGACTGACTCAAAAAAATCTTGTCCAGTTTTTAGATAATTGAAAATACAAATGGTCAACGCACTATATTATCGGCATTTTTTACAAGAGAAAAGAAAAAAATAGTATCCAATATTTTTTTAGTTATTGAAAAAGCAGACTAAAGAAGGTCGTAACAAAACTTTTAGTCAAAATTCCTGTTTTTTTCTTCCGTAAACTAGTTCATAAAGTTATATATAATTTTTACAGATTTTGTCAACAAAGCGACTTTATGTATTCCTTGTTCTATCATATTCTTTATTTGAATTCTCTATATTAAAATTCAAATAAAGGATATGATAGAAACAGGATTCTCTTTATGAGTAAGCACATCTTGCAATTTTACACGTGTAACTTACGCAATGGGCTCTTAGAAAATTCAACATTAAGTCCATAACTTTCATCTCTAAAATTGCAAGATATGATACTCATAAAGATTTATATATAATATATACATATATATATATATTTATATATTATTAATTTTCGTACCAGGATATGGTGTATATTTCAAATGTGCTGGAAGTATCATCAATTCTCGATATATATTGACTGCGACGCACTGTGTACAAAATCAAGATCTTGCTGGCGTGCGAATCGGAGAGTACGATATTCGGTACACTACTGACTGTCAAGGAGAAGGCAAATTAATTACATGTGAATCTCATTTACAGGTAAAATAATATGTTCGTCGAGTTTTATTGTCAGTTTAAGAAAGAATATAATTTTTATTGCATAAGACAGCAAACAAACTAATGAGTCTCTTGATGAAAATAATTATTAAATAAACCGATGATGACGGTTTTATATGCATAAACAGTATATACCCAATATGCTAAAGATGCGTCGCTATCGGAATATGATCTGTACAAAAGAAATTAACGAAATCTGCCTTAAACTTAATACGAATATTAAGGTATCTTCACACCCGTATCCCCGAAGGGGTAGCAGAGGTACAACAAGTGCACTCACGATTAGCCGAAGATACTTGATCCCACAAATGTGATAGGTGACAAATGCCTATCGCCAACCGGGCACTTTCCAATCCCGGGCAACTTTGTGTTTATCAGAAAACTGAAAAACACTTTTTTTTATGTGCCCGACCCGGGAATCGAACCCGGGACCGGGGAATCGAAACCGAATTTATTGAAATAATGTTTTGGTCTACGGAGTATTAATGGATGTAAATTTTATAGACCGTCGTCCCACAAACAAACTTTTTTTAAATAATAACAAGCAGAATTTTTGTGAACAGCTTTGTTTTGACGAGACAACCATCTTTTCCTATCTTCGAAAAATCTCGAATCGGGTAACTAATAAAAATAGATAAAAAAGAAAAGTTTAGAGTGTCAGACTAAGAAAAGTTTCCACTTTACGTGTAAGACAATGTTACCCTTGATTACAATAATAATTAACAAGCTGTTTTGAGAAAAATAAATAGGTTGTTTTTATATTGATTAATATTAATTTAAAAATATCATTATTTCGAAACTTTAGAGTGGAGGACTCGTCAGAAAAAACCATAGAATATGTAGGACAAAAGTTTCATCGTGTTTTTGACGTGACAACGTCTTATAATTCGATAGAGCTGGCTGCACGCACGAAAAAACATGACTCATGCGGCGTTACCTCGCTCTGAGGCGTTCCGTTTAAGGCTTGGAGTACAAGCGAGAGCTTAAGACGTTGTCACGTTCAACTATCGTCTGTAAACCAACTTTACAGACAACCGATTTTTTTTCATAATATACGTAATCAAGCGATTAAAGTCGGAAAATAATTATTCTTATTAAAAAATATTTTTCCTTCACCGAATCAAAATTTTCAAAGCCCTATATCTTTATTAGTTACCCTATTCGAGTAGTTGTCTCGTCAAAACGAAGCGGATCACAAAAGTTCAGTTTGTTATTAATAAAAAAATTTGTTCATGTGACCACGGTCTATTAGACCTTAAGGAAAACTAACCAATCAACGGCCTGTTTATGGATTAATTTAGATTGTGTTCTAAGCATTCTCGTACTACTTACATATTTCTAAATCAAAAATCACCTCTGTTAGATACGACCAAAAGGCAACTTTTTCTTTAATTGTTGCCATTTTTTATTTATTCGTTTATATAATTGTATTTTATTTCATTTCATTCGCAACAAAATTTTAAACGCAAGAATGTGTCTCCTATTGAGTGAATAGTATTTTATTTTACATGGTTGAATATAATCTGAAAATCACTTATTTGAAAAGATAAAATTAAGCTCTGACACAAACTTAACTCATATAATATAAATACTATATAGTATATGTATTTCTATGTACTAATATCGTTCACTACTATGCGTTCCAACTAAGAATAGGATTGTCAGGATGACATATTGCTCCGCATTTTGCAAAAACTTCATAAGTGATAAAGTAAGGTGTGCAAAAAATTCTAACAAAGAAATACTAAAAAAATATATTTTCATTCTAATTTGTATATTTTTTTATTTAGATTCCCATCAGATCATGTTATGTGTATTAAAATAAAGTGTAAAATAACTAACATAACTTTTATATATACACACCTATTATATATAGATAAACGGCTAGACTGATATATTTACTGTTTTTTTATTGATTAATATTATATTTTAATACTTTTTAGCCTATTCTGGACAAATACAACCCAAACCCACAAAAATCGCAACAAATTTTCCCCCGTCGTTTTTGACTTAGAAGTGATGTAACTAACACGACTTTCTTACAATTATATAGGTGATCAGTTAGACCGATGTTTTTACTATTTTTTTATTGATGAAAATAATATTATTAAAATGTTATTTGTTTTTCAATAAATCAGTAATATTTTTTGAACAAATATTTTTATGCTGACATTACTAATTTCACACTTGTGGTATGAAGTTGATAACATCGCGCGATCCTATTCTTAGTTGGAACGCATAGTAACACCCATAACACAAGCAAATAATTTGCTTACTTTGGGGTTAGATCAGTAAGTGTAATTTGTCCCGTTAGTTACATTTTTTAGTTATTATCATTTATTAATTATAATATATGTACTATCATTAAAAGGCTTATTATTCAGATAGTTCAGATTCCTGAGCTGGCTAATTTGTATATGAATCTGATAAATATTATTTTTAGAAACAAAAGCAAAATCTATTCAATGGTTTGCCTCACATAAAAATGTTCTGCCCATGTTTGGAATATCACAGATTTTTTTAAATAACAACAGTTGTATACTAATTTTTATTTACATTTTTTTGAACTATTTTAGCGTACCGGTTTTGCCTTTACAGCTTCAGAATTTAAGTATACTTTGTAAAATAATTACTATCGCATATTATCAGTAAATACGTTCATCGCCATTACCATTATTATCATCAGCAGCATACATTGTGTAACAGTGTATGTGCTTAAGAACTTTGAACTAATGATTAAAGGGCGTAGCCTGTGGACAGCATTTGTTGTTTTATGTAACAACAAGTATAACTTCCGAATATTTGCATACGAGTAAAGCTCGAAAGGAATAGGAGTAAAACATAAGACGTTACGATAAATATGAATAGCATCACCAAAATAAATAATTACAACAAAAGTCTGTATAAAATAAAATTGAAAACACGCGGCTTTCTTTACTCCTTCCATTATGAATGACGTAAAAGTTTGTGCAAATGTAGTATTTAACGAATAAAGTTTATTAAAATTAATTTTTTTAGGATATTGGTATCGAAGACATAAAATATCGTGAAAGAAAAGATGACGAAGAAAATGATATTGCGCTTTTACGACTCAACAAACCCATCAACTTGAGTTACAGTAAGAAACTTTTATTAACGTTTTACGACAAAGTGCTCAAAAATAATACTACTATATATTGTCTTTTTTATATAAATAATTTTAAACCATAAAGGGAAAACTTAATATCCCCTTTTACGAGCGCAGAGGAGTTCGAAATTTGGTACACCTACAATTTACATGGCGAAGAAGTGCAAAAACTGATATTTTTATAAAGATAATAACGGTAAACTCAATACTTTGAGTTCGCAAGATAATAAGCATTAGAAACACATTAAATAAAAAAAATAACGTTACGCATAATACCATTTATTAGACACACTTCATAATATACACGCGTTCATTCTTTTTTGTTTATGATAATTGTCAAACTTATAAGAGATTATATTGTAATCTGTTATAATTTCGACCAGAGATATATAAGGTCGGGGTGAAAGTATTTTCGTATTGTTCATACAAAGGAAAATACTTTTTTAGGTATAGTTTTTTATTTATTTATAATATGTATGTGCCGTTTTGATTGATGACTTGTTGCCACCTTGTGCCATGTGCCATGGTAGTGCCATGATCTCATTCCTGAAGAAATTTTGAGATTTTTAGTTAATAAAATCTGACAGGTAGTGTTCACAGTGTTCTTTTGAGGTTAGCTTTATGCTTCCTAAGATATGATGGAACAAGGTCAGGGTTATACGGAGGATGCATCAACACATCCCAGCCAAGCTCTCTCAATTTTTGCTGCGTGACTATATCTATAGAGATCGCATATCACTGCGTATCTATAGAGATGAGTGCAATCTGGCGTTGTTATGGTGGAAAACCACGCTCCTGCTATTTACCAGCTCCGGTCGGTTTTCCTCAATAACTTTTTTAACCTCAGCAGTTGCTGACAGAAGAGGTCAGAATCGATAGTTTTACCCGGTGGAAAAAGCTCATAGTGGACGATTCTTTTCCAATTCCACCATACACATAGCATCACTTTATTCCAAGTCAGGCCGGGCTTTGCCAACGTCTGTGGGGCTTATCCATGCTTCGACCATGATCTTTTTTGCACATTCTTATCGTAAGTCACCCATTTTCATCACCCGTAATCAACTGTTTAAGGAATGATTCGGAATTGTTTCGTTTCAACAAAGAATTGCAAATGGAAACACGTTGTATTAGGTTTCTCTCAGTGAGATCATGTGGTATCCAAATGTCAAGCATTTACTTGTACCCAGACTTTCGTAAATGACGTAAAACTGTTTTATGATCAACATCCAGTTCTTCAGCAATGTCGTGGCTACTAATATGTCGATCTTGCTTCACTTTCTCAAAAATGGCACTGATTTTATCTGTGACAGGGCGTCCAGAGCGAACCTCATATTTCACACTAAAACTTCCAGAATTGAAACGTTTGAACCACATTTGTGTTACTCTTATTGATACCGCAATAGGTCCCTAAACCGCACAAATTTTATTCGCAGCGTTCATCGCATTTTTAACTTTTTTGTAATAAAACTTTAAAATGTACCTGTGTGAATTTCTTCGTCATATACGTTCATTTTGCTTGCTTGAAAAACAATTGAAAAATAGCGGGAACTAGTTTTTTTTGTATTTATTTCATTTTCAGAATATCACATTTTTAATGGTATTAAAACTACCCAGTTACATTCAGTACAGCCAAAGAGGTTTGATTACTAATAATACATTCAAAATACGAAAATACTTTTGCCCCGACCTATTATGATGACCAAAGATCATCAAGAGCACGTCACTTTTTATATTGCATTAATTTAATGCTACCTATATAACTGAACCGGCTACTTTACTCTCCAAACTAGCTCCCAACAGCAACAAACATTAAGTCTAATGTAGAGACAATAATGTCTTTCACCTTCCCCATTGAACAAATAAACATATTCGTTCAATGGGACAGGTGAAAGACATTATTAAAAAAAATTAAACAATTATATTTATAACTAGCTGTTGCCTGCGACTTCGTCCAGTCGTTTACTCCGCACTGCTCCTCCCCTGTAGGTGATAGCGTGATAATATATAGCCTATATGTTGACTCGACCTGTTAGTAATATTCATGCAAAATTTGAAGTAAATCCATGCAGTACTTTTTGAGTTTACCCCAGACATACATACAGACAAACAGACAAACATTCTAAAAACTATATTTTTTGATTCGGTATCGATTGTAGATCACGCCCCAAGTATTCTTTTAAAAAAGTATTCAATGTACAGTTTTGACTTTCCTACGATTTTATTATATGTATAGATAACAAAAGTGTTATGGTCTTTAAGGATTCTCTAGTTTACCAACATTATTTCTTTTCCGTCAAACTAAGCAAATATTTTAAATATTTACATAATAATATCAATCCGCCAAATACTCGTAATTACACATACTGCCTTTAACGATTGGCAGACTTTTTGTCACTAACTGTGTGTAATAGAAATTACTGTTTTATGACAAAATTATAGAAATCATGACAAACAAGTCAGGTACGGTTAGTACGATGAGTTCAAAAAAATTAAAATATTATCTAAAATTCTTGAAATTTGTCATGTCATTTTCTATGTCTTATGGGAAACTTTTAAAACTGTATTTTAGAAGTCATAACATTTTAAATGTTTGCCATAATATTTTTTTTATATATCATTAGTTATCAAACAAGCAGGTAGGTCTCCTGATGGAGAATCTAGCATCGCGTATAGACACCAAAGATATGAATGATGCGTTGCTATCTTGTGGTTAGGTTTCATGCCACATGCATAAGTTTACCGGCTACCTTACCTGCCAAATCAGAATACGAAAGTGACACGCACTGATGCTGTTGTCGCAGGAATAGGAAAGACGGTGGTATCAGGCGAGACAATGCAGAACTCTACCACCTAGTAGCCACGATGGTAGTGACTCGCATAGCCAATCGACCGCTTTTTACGACCTGCTTGGCAGAACGGCAGATGACCTATTCTTGTAAGGAGCCCTGGACCAACACGGGGATAAAGTAAAAGAAATCTAACTAAAGCTTAAGTTGTATATAGTGATTAAATGCTAACCTACTTTTAATTATCTAGATAATGCAGCACCGATTTGCTTACCAGTGGCTAGTAACCTTAGGAACTCTCCGCTACCGGGTAAACAGGCAGTTGTAGCTGGGTGGGGACTAACAGAAAATAAAACTGACTCGTCTATCTTACTAAAAGTTACAATACCTATCAGAACTGATACTGATTGTGCACGTGGCAGGTAATTTTTTCATAAAGTATTATATATTTAGTATAATATAATTTCTCTAAATTAAGGTGTTACCATAGTTAAGGGAATTTAAATTACAAAAATTGCGACTTTCCTTAAAATTCTCCATATGATTTTTGCATTACCAGTAAAACGAGAAAGTTTCTGAAAGTCACAATGCTTCGTTAAACAATGCAGTAGTTATTCACACCGGCATGTAGTAGGATCACCTTATGTAAAAAAATCTATAAACGTAGTGACTATGCCGGCTAGCACTGAAACTGAAGTATTTTATTTTAAGCTTTAAAGAGTAAAAAACATACCTAAGCATACATTTTTGAGGTTGGAGTTAAAAAATCTAAAGTTTCACTATTCTATGGCTTTTTCAAGTATTTTGATTTTTGAAAAGATGACAAAGCTAAGACTAAATCTGAAATCTATTCAGCTTTACTCGAAAAGAAACACTTAACATATTTTGTTACTTATTATTGTTGTTCTCATTACTAAATAACAAAACCTTATAAACTTAATAAAACTTTTGATAGTCGCATTCAGAATAACGCTTGTTACATTATATTTAGTTCATTTCAGTGATATCAGTTTTCTCCAAATGCAGTTGTACTTTTAGTCAGATTGAGTATAAGGGATATTAGTCAATTTAAAAATAAAAGGTGTTTCATTTGCTTTCAGGAATTATGCAAATAAGCGGCCAGCCAATGAATTTTGTGCTGGAACGTTAAGCAAAGACTCCTGTAAAGGAGATTCAGGGGGTCCACTGATGATTGAAAGTGAATATCGAGGCGTTTATAGATATATACAATATGGAATTGTATCACGGGGACCAGCTCAATGTGGTAAAGATGATCAACCAGGAATTTATACTGATGTACGCAAACATATGAAATGGATTTTAGATACCATACATGAATAAACTTCGGTAACACTATAAAATTAATCGTAGTTTTATTAAAGTTGTACAATTTTTCGAATACAAAAAGTATTGATATAATTCAAAAAAGTTAAACAAGTGCGTTGCGGACCACTCACAATGTATGGTTCCGTAGTTGCTTGACTAAAAAGAGGACTTATTTTGTTTTATACGTAACATTTAACTTTTTCAACACCAAAGTACATTTTATAACTTAGTGGACTATAAGTCGTAAACTCGAAAAACCTACTAGCCTTGAAAGTTTTCCTTTTAATTTCATGATATATACTTCTACCGTGAATTTTTTTGCACATGCAAAACCAACTGTTTAGTTGACAGAGGGTTAAACACTAAAATCTGACAAAAATTAGCACTTTAAGGCTTAATTTTTCAACACCAAAGTACATTTTATAACTTTGTGGACTATAAGTTGTAAACTCGAAAAGCCTACTTAGCCTTGAAAGTTTTCCGTTTAATTTCATGATATATACTTTTACCGTAAACTTTTTTGCACATGCGAAACCAACTGTTTAGTTGACAGAGGGTGAGATACTGAAATCTGACAAAAATTAGCACTTTAAGGCTTAATGTTTCTCAAACGGATCCCTTAATCGAAAATTATTTTTGCAAAACCACAACATTTTTTAAACACCTATCCACAGTGCGAACGCATGCATCACGCGGAGAAGACGTGCGCGTTAAATACGGGTGTATAAGGTCCGGTGAATAAACATACGTTTTCTAAACATTAATAACGGTTCAACTCATAGGTGGACCTACAAATTACATCTTATCACTTTTGGTATATTACGTAAATTAAGTACACCGGAACGATGAATGCATCGTTATCGGGCATAGGTGAGATAAATCAAACTGACAATATTCGTGTGTCGGTAGATGTGCATCGGGCGGAAAGTGAGCGACCCGATAGTTTTATGTCTAACAGTTCAAGTAGTATGATACTTGGAGAGAACATGGAAATAAATAAAAGAATGACAGTGTCGGAGGACGAAGATGAAGAGGGTTTTACAACTATTGAGAGAAGAAGGGAGTGGAAAAAACGCTGTTTTATTCTTCATAAGAATCAGTTAAAAAGTAAAAACACATTACCTAGTGGCGATCAGATATATGTTGAGGTGGGGATTAGTTCAAAGGAAGTCCTTTCTAAACAAATGGCAAAAATTTTACAGCGAGAAAATTTAACGGGTATAGTTAAAGTTAAATTTAAAAGCCCTTATAATAACTATATTGAATGATGATGAAGCGGGGAAAATAATGAAGTATGACAATTTTAAAATTAGAGGATGGATGTGCAGGAAAATAGGTGAAGTGAGCTATAGTTACGGAGTTATTAAGGAAGTGAATTTAGATTTAGAAGAAGAGTGTTTAAAAAACATTATTTAATGTGAAACAAAAATAATTAGTGTAAAACGAATAAATAAATAAAAAAAATAATGGAATATGGAAAAAAGTAAACTTGTCCGTGTTTGCTTCCGAGGTCCCACTTTACTTCCATATATATCCGTATATAGGCTATGGATGAAGGTGTAACCGTATATTTTTCCTGTATCCCAGTGCTCTAAATGCTGGAAGTATGGCCAATATCAGAATTTCTGCCCGTCTAAGGTGCAGTTATGGCCAAAATGTGGAGATGAACATGATAATTGCACAACATCCAGTTATAAGGGCGTAAATTGTAAAGGAAACTATATGTCATTGGTAAAAAGTGTATGTCCTACTTTTTATAAGAAATAGCACATAAGATATATCATGTTGAACGACCACTGCTTCTGTTAGGTTGGTTTAAACAAATTCAATCTGGAAAAGACGGAAAACTCGTTTATTGATATCGAAACCCCATCTGAAGTTAATACTTTAGTTAAAACCAACAAGACCTTTGCGGGAGGTACTTCAAAGGCCAAGCGAAAAAGAGTGTACAAGTAGTATAATTTGTGATGAAAATACAAATGCTATGGATAGAGGGCCTACAAAAAAAAGAAAAGTAAAAATTTTTTTTCGAAAAAGTAAAAAAAATATGGAGTATGATAAAAATATTTACATTGAGCAGGAATCTGTGTCAGGAGTGGGAGGAGGCCCTAAGACGGTAGTGTGCTAAGACCCTCATGTTTATGGGTGTGGATATAACTCTTTGGTAGCTAGCGGAAGTGTGGTTTTGAAATATATGGTTGCTTGGCTCACAAGTGCGTAGTTTTATTATATATGAATATATGGAAATCCCTGTTAATAAAGATTACATGGCGCTGAGGACATAGGCAAAAAACATCGATAGTAAGTGTTTAAACTGTTGATAAAATTATATTCAAGAAAATTTCATAGTGAACGATAATTATTAAAGATGGAGATGTTGAAGCCCCCAGATCCTCTGAACTTAAGCACGCGAAATGCAAAACAAGCATATGATGCGTGGCGACAAAAATTTTATCTTTATTATACGGCCAGCGGCGCAGACAAAATGTTGAGTGACGAACAACAAAAATCTTTGTTGCTGCATTGCTTGGGTGACGAAGGTCTTGCGGTATATAACACATTTGAGAAGAAAGAATCTTTATCATTTGATTAGATCATTAAAAAAATTGAAAAGCATTGTAGCCCACCAAGTAATGAGACATACAACAGACATTTATTTTTAACAAGAAAACAACAAAATGGCGAATCCTATGATGACTTCATTACTGATTTGAAAAAGTTAAGTTTAGAATGTAATTTTGATAAACTCAAAGATGGCCTAATTAGAGATCAGATTATAATATGAATAATTATAATAAGATAACAATTTAAAGGAAAATTTGTTGCGGATGACTGATCTTAATTTGGAAAAATGTATAAACACGTGCAAAGCTGCAGAAGTGGCGAAGGCCCAAATAGAGAATATGAGAGAAAAGGAAGTAAGAAATATTAATTCTTACAGCTCAAGAAAGGATAGGTCAAAGGAGAGAAATCATTCAAACAAGAAAGAATATCATAGATCTCCATCACATCACCTGCAATCACAAAAACATAGGATGGAAAATAGAACTTCTTCACAGGCATGTGGAAAATGTCCAGCCTTTAATAAAAGATATGTTAATTGTGGTAAATTTGGTCACTTTGGAGTAAGATGTCGGAATAAGTGTGCGGTTATAGAAAAGGAAAGTGAGAAATCATTTGAAATTGAAACGGTGAAAAAAATTGGTGAAATAAATAGAGACTGGCAGATGAAACTTTTAATTAAGAATAAATTAGTGAATTTTGAAATTGATACTGGATCACAGGTAGACAAACATATTAAACATTAATACATGTAAAAGCCTGAATATAAAATTTTCTAATGCAGAAAATGTAAATTAACTAATTTTGATGGTTCTATAATTAAACTCATCGGAGTCTGTAATAAACAAATTTGTCATAAAAACAGTAAATGTAACACAACTTTTTATATTGTAGATTGTTGTAAAATAGGGGTGATAAGTTATAGTACAACATTGAAGTTGGATATAATTAAAAATGTTTGTAAGATTAATACAAATTCTACTCAGTATTTAGTTGAGAAATATGCAAGTTTATTCACTGGTTTAGGGCAGCTTAATTATGAATATCAAATAAAGTTAAAATCAGATTGTATCCCAGTTGCAGAAAGACCAAGAAAAATACCGTTTAAGTTACAACATAAAATTAAAAATGAGTTAGACAGAATGGAAAGATTAGGTGTAATTAGGAAAGTAAATGAGCCAACTACCGTTTGGGTTAAATTCTGCACCTGAGGTCTTCAGTAAATGTTTTTCAGACTCGTTTAATGATATTGAAGGGGTAGAACAATATACAGACGAATTAATTATATGGAGACAGACGTTAGAGCAACATAATGAAAGATTAGAAAGGGTATTAAAAAAAACCAAAAGATTCAGGGGTAAAATTTAATAAACAGAAGTGTCAGTTTGGGGCTGCAGAAGTAAAATATGTGGGTCACATACTCAGTAGTGATGGTATAAAGCCAGACCCAGAGAAAATAAGAGCAATTATAGGTATGGATGAACCAAAAGATAAAAAACAATTACAAACTATATTAGGTATTGTTACATACGTGTCAAAATTTGTTCCCAATTTGTCAGATGTTACTTGTTCATTCAGAGAATTATTAAGAAAAGACTCTGGGTTTATTTGGAGTGAAAAACAAAAAAAAGGTACTTTATTAAATTAAAACAATTATTAACATCTAAGCCGGTCTTAAAATATTATGATATAAAGAGTCCAATAACATTGTCAGTAGATAGTAGTAGTACAGGGTTAGGAGCAGTTTTATTACAGTATAATGCACCAGTGGCTTATGCATCCAAAGCACTAACAGACTGTCAAAGGTCATGGGCACAGATAGAAAAGGAAATGCTAGCTATAGTTTATGCATGTGAAAAATTTCATCAGTATATCTATAGGAAACGTGTAATATTAGAGGCAGATCACAAAACACTTGAATTTATTATTAAAAAGTCTATGAATGAAACACCATTAAGATTACAGAGACTCAGGCTTAGATTACAGGGTTACGATTTAGAAATTAGGTATAAACCAGGGGAAGAATTATTAGTGGCAGATGCATTATCAAGGTCTTATGTAAATGATACCATATGTAACAAATAAGTTAGATGAAACTATCGAGTTGCATGTTTGTTTGATAAAAGAAAGCTTAAATATCAGTAAAGAAAAACTTAAATTATTAAAAGATAAAACAGCCGAAGACAAAGATTTCATGTTATTAATAAAATACATACAAAGTTCATGGCCATTAACTAAAAATATACCATATTATCTTAAATATTATCATTCTATAATAGCTGAATTATATGTGTCGGATGGATTAATTTTTAAAAACACAGCGGTTTTAGTGCCTAAATTATTACGTAAAGACCCTCATGTTTATGCTAAATAAAATTCATTACAATCACATGGGAATAAATAAATGTAAAAGTAGAATTAGAGGTTTATTATTTTGGCCATTTATGAACAAAGAATTAGAAGATTTAATTCGTAAGTTTGACACATGTCTTGAATTTAGTAAAAATCATTCATATGAACCATTAATGTTGAGAGATATTGTAAACAAACCTTGGGCTGTAGTTGGAGCAGATATGTTTTTTCTTAATAATAAAATTTATTTGCTAGTTGTAGATTACTTAACTAAATACATAGAAGTTGTTGAGATGTGTGATCAATCAGCTGATAATCATGTTAAAGCTTGAAGTTCAATATTTGCTAGATGGGGAATTCCTGAAAAATTGTATACAGGTGATGGATCCCAATATAAAAGTTTTATCTTTAAAGACTTTTGTAAATTATGGAATTTTAAACATATTACTTCTACACCTTATTACGCAAGGTCAAATGGTATGGTGGAAAGACATATCTAAACAATTAAAAAATGTTTAAAAATCGCATTATTGAGAAAAAAGATTTAAATTTAGCTCTACTAGAATATAGAAATATACCAATTGATAACAATTTAAAGTCACCTAATGAGTTGATGATAGGCAGACAAGTATTATCTTTTCTACCTACTAAAAGTAATTCTAGCAAAAAAAACTTTAATAAATTAAAAATTCAAATAGATGACAAATGTAATTAATATAAATTTTATCATGATCTAAAAAATAAAAGGAAAATCAATTTGTTTTACTGCCATTCTGTTCACATCGTACCATCTTTATGCTGATGATTTGCAAATTTATTCTCAAGGAACGTTTTCTGAACTGCCAAATGCTGTCCTAGCAATTAATAGTAACCTACCGAATATTGATGCATGGTGCAAATCATTTGGTCTTAAGCTAAATCCAATTAAAACGCAGGCTATTATAATTGGTAGTCCCGGGCTAATTAAAAAAGTTAACTGGAGTAATTTGCCCGCAGTAGAGCTTGATGGCGTCACTATTCCCTAAAGCGATTTTGTCAAAAATCTTGGCATTTACATTGATAATACTTTATCGTGGACTAAGCAGATCCAGGAGCTTAGTAAAAAAGTTTTCTGTGCGTGGAGTTCATTAAAACGTCTTAGGTATTTGCTTCCCATTCCTACCAAAATTTTGCTGGCAGATTCCTTACTACTTTCTATTTTAGATTATGCTGACCTAGTTATTTTAATCTCTCCTTAGACCAGATCAATAAACTTGAGCGACTTCAAAATCTTTGTATAAGGTTCATTTTTGGTCTGCGCAAATATGACCACGTTTCCAAATTTCGTGCCAAGCTCAAGTGGTTGCCTATTCATCTTCGACGGAATACTCATATTCTCTCACAGCTATATTCCACTCTCTATGATCTGAAATCTCCATCTTATTTGAAAGAAAGATTCATTTTCCGTGACAACCAGCACAAATATCTTAGATCGGCTGATAATCGTTCCCTGTTAGTGCCAACGCAGAACACTATTTATTACAGTCGTTCCTTTACCTCACAAGCTGTTACGCTTTGGAACTCTCTTCCAGTAGATATCAGAAAGGCGCCAAGTTTAAACTCTTTCAAAAGTATGGTCAAACGTCACTTTCTATGTACCTAGTAACTTTGTTTAATTTTTCTTATTTAGGTTTATGTATTACCACTGTTTTATTTGTTTTGTTTTGCTTTTCTGTGTAACTATAACCGGATGTTACTTTTATTATTATTATTTTTTAAGAGCATAAAAATTATAAATTATCTTGTGGTTAGCACCACTTTTTTTAGTATATTGTTATCCTTATTATAAAGGTTGTCTGGAAGAGATCACTTTATTAGTGATAAGACCGCCTTTGTGTATCTTACTTGTATTATTTTTATGTTGTAACTTATAATGTTGTCATATATTTTGGTGCACAATAAAGAGTTATTGTATTGTATATATTCATGACAGAAACACTAATAAAAAATTAAAAGGGGAGATTATTAAAGAAGTTAAATACAGATCATACTTAATTCTATTAGAAAACGGGGAAAAAGTTGTAAGAAATAAGGGGTCAAGAGAAAGAAAAGTGAATTATGCTAATGACAGTTTTCATTATTTTGAGAATCCAACGGATCAAACTCCATCGGATCAGAAAAAAGTAACTTTTAATCTTAATAACAATGTTGAACATTCCATACCAAATGATAATAGAAACAATCATGAATATGTGACTAGATTTGGGAGAACTTCAAGAAAACCACAGTATTTGCATAATTACGTCCGCTGAATGTTATTCTAAGAAAGGGGGTGTCAGGAGTGGGAGTAGGCCCTAAGACGGTAGTGTGCTAAGACCCTCATGTTTATGGGTGTGGATATAACTCTTTGGTAGCTAGTGGAAGTGTGGTTTTGAAATATATGGTTGCTTGGCTCACAAGTGCGTAGATTTTTATTAAATATGAATATATGGAAATTCCTGTTAATAAAGATCACAATCTGTTATAAATAAAGCTAAAAATATGAGAAAAAAGAGACAAAGGCCTGGAAGGAAATTTTCGTTATGCTTAAAAAATAATTATATCTGATAATAATTTTGGTACTAAATTTACTATAATAGATATTACATATCTGTGGACAAACGAGGTAATGTTTTTGAATTAGCACATAATTGTCTTGTATTGGCAAAAACCTTAGTGCTAGATGATTTTCAGCATCTGATGATGGAACTGGAAACTAAATTAAATAAGATAAAATAATTGAAATTTGACTCATTTTTTCTATTTGGAAAAATTCTCTAGTGCTAGACGATTTCCGGTTTCATGATAGAGCTGGAAGTTATGGGAACTTTATAATAAAATAGAGCAACACTATCGACTTTGGGGTCGTTTGATTCGTTATTATAAGGACTTTGGAGCAGAATGGCTTCCAATATCTGATGACAGAGCTGGAAGATGTACCCAAAAATTCCTAAGCTAAACCAGGTTAACCCATTCAGTGGGTAATAATTCGGTTTATTTTGGCAAACAATTTGGTGCTGAACGATTTCTAGTATCTGATGATGGAATAATCAAGTGAACTTCTAAACTAAACAACCTATCGAGTTTGGGATCCGTTGCTCTGTTTTAACAAACATCCTGGTGCTAAACGATTTCCAGGGTCTTATAACAGATCTGATAATGAATCATGGGAACTTTGAAATAAAACAGAGTAAATTATTCAAAGGATTTTGAAGCAAGGTTATCAGTGCCTGATGATAGATTTTGAAAAAATGTATAAGAATTTTAATAAAATTCAGATAAACTCATTGAGTTTGGGCCGATTGGGTTTGTTTTAACATACACTTGCTGGATAATTTTTACGATCTGATGATGAAACTAGAAGGTGGTCATGTATTTTTAAACTAAACAAGATATAATCATCAAGCTTTGATACATTTTTTTAAATAATTCCTCATTTGTTCTGTTTTGACAAATACCCTAATGCTAAGTGATTTCCAGGATCTTATAGTGAAGCAAGAAAGAGGTTATTGAAACTTTGAATTGAAATTTAATAACTCTTTTAATTCGTTTTTTTAAGGTCTATGGAGCAGGCTGGCTTTCGGGAACCCAGAAAAACCCATTAAGGGGTTTGTTGTTGTTGTTTTGGTTTGTTTTGGCATATTTTTCAGTACTAGATGATTTTTTTAAATAATGTAAATTGAAGATCATTGAGTTCGGGCTCATTTGTTTTTTTTTTTTTAAGAAATACCTTGGTGCTAGATAATTTCTATGGTCCTATGATAGAGCACGAAGAAGGTTCTGGGAACTTTGAATTTAAATTGAGCAAAGCCATCGATTTTGGGCTTATTTGGTTCTGGAATGACTTTGTTTCTGAAGATGAAACTGGAAGAAGTCCATAAGATCTTGTTTAACCAGATAAACCCATCAAGTATGGACTAATTGGGTTTGTTTTGGCATATTTTTTGGTGCTGGATGGTTTTAATAATCTATTGATGTAACTGATAGATGGATATAGAATCTTAACCTAAACGAGACAAACCCATCGCGTTTGGACTTATTTGTTCTGTTTTGACAAATAATCTGGTGTCAAACGGTTTTCAGGTTCTTACGACAAAGTGGGAAGAAGGTCATGGGAAAGAACGAACGATTTAATGAAAATTGAGCAGCAACATCGATTTTGGTCTCGTTTGATTTGTTCTTCTAAGGATTTCTGAGCAGGATATTTTCCAGTGCCTGATGATAGAACTAGAAGGAGCTGGAAGAAGAGATAGAAAGTGACCATGGATTTCCTGCACCAAACAAAATAAGCCCATTGAGTGTGGTTCCATTTGTTATATTTTTACTTCTAAATCAAAAGGATTTCCAGGGTTACATAGTAAAGTTGGAGCCCATTGAAGTTTCACAATAAAACAATTCCAGCAACCATGGTAACCTTAGCCTAATGCTGCAAGATCCCCTTTTGAAGACTATCAGGTCCTCTCAAGTTTTGTTCCAAACAACATAGTTTTAACATTTGAAAAGCTGTAATATTTAAAACTTAATTCAATTTTAATTTTTGAACAGACATTTGAGGCAGTTTTTAAAGTTCTAAAATATTTTAAATAGTTAAAAATCGATTTCTCGAAAAATCTGGAAGTTATGTCAAATAACGCTTTTTTAAATTATTGTCAACAATAAAAAATTATGGCATTAAACAAAACATTATTTTGTCGAAATTTTATTTAAGATTTTTAAAAATTTCTCTAAATCTACTGGGCAGAATTAGTTCTCATTTCGAGGTAGTCTAAGTTTAGCAAAGCTAAGTTGAATGTTGAAGTTGAATGCTTTCAACTGCATTTCGAACGGTGAAGCTGTGTCATTGTGAAAATAGTTGAAATAGCTTCCTAGGACTCAAAACGTGAAAATCTGGTGAAAACTTGATTTTAGAAAATTGGGGCCAAGTCAATAAATTACTTATACTACTAAAATAGCGAGTAGATGTATATACAGCGTGTAAGGGACAGTGTGCCGAAAAATTAAGAAAATATTGTATTTTTACGTGTTAGTAATGACGATAATTCCTTTTTTTGTGAGAAATGTAAACTTTGCGTTTAATATTTTTTCTTTTATTTATGACACGTAATGCAAGGTTTACGTTGCCACGACTTGTTACGCCCACGGTACTCCCGAACTAGCAGTTTATTTTGCGAGGTATGTGGCGCATAACACATTGCTTGTTGTGTGTTTTGCCTTAAAGTTTTCATTTTTTTTTTGAAAAAGCAGTGTAGAGTGTTAGAATAAATCAAATTAGACAAAGTTAAGGTAATATATTCATCAAGAAAATCAAAAATTTCCAGGCAAATTTCCAATAGTTTTCTTGATCTCAGAATCATGATCAAAATCTGTGGTTTCGATTCCGATTTTGATTTCCGGTAGACCATCCCTTACCCGCTATATATATATATATATATATATATATATATATATATATATATATATATATATATATATATATATATATATATATATATATATATATATATATATATATATATACATATATAACATTATATTAACATTAGCAATATTAAAGCGGAGCGAGGTCCCCGCAATGTCTTTGTATATATCTCGCCTGCACTGGTCCATGGACGTCGAGGACGTGGCAGATTACATCAGTAAGAAGTCGTCACTCCACTTGAGGGTAGAGCGTCCGCAGTCTCGCCACAAGCTTAACTTTAGTTACTTTGTGGTGTGAGTACCGACGCATCTTCTTTCGACCTTATAGACTAACATACATATTAATATGTATGTTAGTCTATAACGTATTTATAATATGGGCCATGTTGCCTGAAATAAATGGTAAAATAAAATAAAATAAATAAATTAATTAACATTCTGCTTTTAAAATCAAACTTGATCATGTATTCATGTATGTGTAATAAAATAGTAACATGATAACCTATGTGAATATTGACTGATAACCTTCGTCACATTTACTGATAGTGAGGAGTGACGATTATTCATCATTTCTCAGTTTTTTGAATACCTATTAAGATGTATTCAATTAAAACAAATTGGTAAAGTAGGTGTCGGGCTAACAATAATGAAGACTAAGAAGAGGGCTTTTGTTGTTTAATACTATGAACATTTAACGTCAATGACGAATATAATATGAGCACAATAGTCTCACCGCATATAAAAATCGTTGGCGTTCCGGGCACTTTTGAAGATAACTATTTGCCGTTCTGCCAAGCAGTTCATAAGAGACGAATGATTAGTTATGTGAATCACTACCATCGTGGCTCCGAGGTAGTAGATTTCTGCATTATCTTAGTGTTGTGTTCCGGTTTGAAGGGTAAGGTAGCCGGTAAACTTATGCATGTGGCATTAAACCTCGCCATAAGAGAACAACGCATTATTAACTTCTTTGGTGTCTGTAGGCGATGGTTGACTATTTCCATCAGGAGACCCATCTACTTGTTTACAAAGTGCATATCTGGCCACACGCAACGTAGGGTTCCGAAGTTTCCCATCACAATAATACGGACTAGAAGAGGGCTTTTATAGTTTTATACTATGAACATTTAAGCTATTCAACGTCAATGACAAATATAACCCCTCGTTCTCAAAGGCGAAGGCCTCCTCTAGAGAATTCCATGTATCCCGGTCTTTTGCTGTCTCCATCCACTGGAATAATATCTTCAGTCCAGCGGGCGGCTGGTCTGCCTCTCTTTCTGGTACCTGATGGGCCCTTTCGTATTGTTATCCTGGCGGTCCAATTGTTGTCTGTTAGTCTGGCAATATGTCCGGCCCAACGCCACTTCAGCTTGTTACCGTAAATCAGAGCTTCTGTAACTTTTGTCTTACTTCGGATTTTAGAATGGGATATTTTTTGAATTTTTCTGATTTTTAAAGTACTCTTTTCCATCCTTCTTTGACACGACCTGATTTTTGCTTTAGCTTGCTGTGTAAACTTCCATGTTTGGCTAGCGTAAGTTAATGATGGTATTATGGAGGTATCCATTAATTTTTGCTTAATTTTCATTGGCATGTCACTTTTCACGATTTCTTTATAACTCCAATATTTTTTCCAAGCACTTGAAATCCTTCTTTCTATTTCCCGTTCATTTCTTTGCTTCTCAAACGATAATTGTTTACCCAAATATATATATATATGTGTCGACGTATTCCAGCTCTTCGTTGTTTAGGTACATAGGGGACTTCCTATCCTATATATATATATATATATATATATATATATATATATATATATATATATATATATATATATATATATATATATATATATATATATATATATATATATATATATATATATATATAAATTATTTGAGATAAGTTTCTGTTTATCACGACAATCGTTGTAACGATGTTCAATTCTATCACAAAAATTTCAACTTCCTCGAAATGCAGTGGTGCTCTTAAATCGGTTCATATCTACGTCTAAAAGAATATAGTTTGCCAAGACAGCAGTTTGTGAAGTAGTTGACGGCATGACTCTTAAGTGAGTGAGTAGGTAGGTTGTTTTTTTTTTTTCTATAATAATTTTACTTAATGCACACCATCTAGTAAGGTACACCACAAAAATGCTATGAGACAGATGAAGTGTCTTTGGAACGACAGAAGCATCTCATTAAAAACCAATCAGAGGCTGGCTCGAAAAGCTAATCGTGACCGGAAAAGTAGAAGACAAAAGACCACGTGGTCGTACTCCTATGCGATGGTCAGACTAGGTTTGCACCAATCTCATGTCTAAAATGTTTTACGATTCTCTGCACGGCACTGAAGATAAAGTCCATTGGCGTAATATTGTGCTATCAAGAACGATCTAATGAGGAGGTTACGACCCACAGTAATGAAGAATACGAAGCAAGGAGGAGGACACCAGTTGGTCATATCGTCTGTTTCATCAGAATCAAAGTATATCAACCTAATAGGAGTAGATGCATTTACAGAATGTGAATTAATATTTTCTGCTATTTTTCAAAGAATAGTTTCCACACCACAACCGAAAAGAGATTTACTGTTTAAGATTACTGATGGTAAGAGACCATTTACTGTTCTACATAATTAACCGAAATAGTTTGATGCTGAAGTGGGAGTGAATCCGATCCCAATTCTGATGTAGGAAGTGGGTCAGATATGATAAATAAAATGCGGATGTGGTGATATAACAGCTCTTTATATTTTGTTCAACTTGTATCAAAAAGATCACTATTAAAGCTTTCCATTATTAATGACTAGTTCTCGTTTAACAATTCCAAGTAACTTAATTAATCCTTACTACAAATAAGTCATAATTTGAGCAATAGATAATCAATTATAAATTGTACTGCGACTAATTTATAGTTGACAATAATAATTAACTTGTTTGCACAAATTAATTATCCAAGAGTCAAGGATAAGCTACTAGCAAGATACAACAAGTGTACCGAGCCACGCCAGAGCCAAGACTGCCCGAACGACGTCGTAGTCTTCTCGCGTCCCCTGGATGAGGAGGCGGGGAGACGGTTCCGGGGCTGTTGCCCCCTGTCCGTGGTGTCAAGCGCTGCCTGTAGATACAAGCAGGTCATTGGGGTGGGAGTGGGTAAACCCGTTCATCCCTGGGAATTTTGATTAATAATAATTAATGAAGGAGGTAATGGTGGTGTTTCGTGCTGGGGTAGGGTGGATTTGAGTGGTTGAGAGGGAGGGGGCCCCCCTATATACGCGCTTCTGCGTGCAATCCGCCCCGCAGGTCGAGTCCCCGCGGGGGATTAAACACGCAGTGGCAATTGAACTGAGGGGGGGGGGGGGGAAGTTCGGAGCAGAGATATGTGTGAGAAGGTTATCCTTGGTGTTAGGAAGTCAGGAGGCAGGTGGGTATATGTTAGGTAATACCCCCCGCTTCAGGGGTGAGGTTATTCCTGGGGTAGGGTTTCTTGTCGAGGATAGTGGAAGACCAGGGGGCTATGTTCTGGATGTGTTCCAGTCTTGAAGATTCTGTCCTGGAGTACATGTTCTTCGCTAGCCTGGTGATGAACTCTTCAATTGTCTCTATGTGAAGATCCCGTAAGATGATAGAGTTCTTCACATAGCGAGAGGCGTTGAGGATGATGCGGAGAGTCTTATTTTGCTGTACCTCAATGGTCTTCTTGTTTTTCTTGTTCAGAAGCTGGTACCATGCTGGAGCTGCGTACGTGAGGCGTGGACGTACGTATATCTTGTAAATGGCCAGCTTCTGGGCAAGTGGTAGCTTTGAGGATAGGACGGGGTAGAGTAGGTTTATTGCTACCCGTGTTTGGTTTGCCACTTTCTTGGTGTGCAGGTTCATATTTAGGCGGTCGTCTATTTCCACTCCCAGGTATCTGCAGGATTTGGTCCACTCTATCTCTTGTCCTGAGATTTGGAGTTTGGGTGTCTTTTTGGATCGTTTTCCGAGAGTAAGAGCTTGGGTCTTCCGTACATTGATGGTAAGTCTCCATCTCTTCAGCCAGGTTTGAACGGCTTCAAGTGCTCTTTGCATTTTGCGCACTGCATGGGTGGGATTTAATGAGGAGCTGATGTACGCGGCATCGTCAGCATACAGCGCCAGTGAGATGTCTTCTGGGGCTGGGATGTCGTTCGTGTAGCCTGAGTAAAGTGTTGGCGAAAGGCAGCTACCCTGCGGGACCCCTGCCCGCATCAGGTGCTCGGTGGACAGACTGCCTTCAACCGCTACCTGGAATCTACGTTGGTGTAGGAAGGCTGCGATGACGCGTACAATCCTTCTCGGCATCCCCATTTCTTCCAGCTTGAATATGAGACCAGCATGCCATACGCGGTCGAATGCCTTCTCCATGGCGAGAAATAAGGCCACGGCACTCTCCCGTTTATTAATGGCTGCCGTCATCGTATGTAGCACTCTAGAGAGCTGCAGTGTGGTGCTGTGTTCGGACCTGAATCCAAATTGCTCTTCCCTAGGAGTGAAGTGTGCATTGATGTGGTTGAGAAGGAGGCGTTCAAAGACCTTGGATATGGTGGAGAGTAAGGTAATAGGCCTGTAGCTGGCTGGAAGCAGAATATTTTTACCTGGTTTGGGGAGAATTCTGACGTGCCCGATTTTCCATGTTCGAGGGAAATGCCCAGTCCGCATTATGCCATTGAAAAGACGGCAGTAAGCTGTTATGGTGCGGTATGGTAGATGACGTAGTGCTGCATTTGGAATTTGGTCTGGGCCGGGTGCTTTCCGGGGTTTCGTTCTAGAGATGGTTTGTCGAACTTGGTGTGGTGAAAAGAAAATCGGGTCTTCATCCTGAGGAATGTCCAGGTCCAAATATGTTTTCAGTCTGTCTTCCAGGCTTCTGGCTTCGTTCTCATCAGACGGAGGATTTGGCGTGAACTGTTCTTCCAGATGTCCCGCAAATATTTCTGCCCGTTCATCGGCCTTGTATTTGACGGTACCATCTGGGTGTTTGAGTGGTCTCACTGGCTCTTTGGTCTGGGAGAGGCTTCTGCAAAGCTTGTGGAGAGAAGACCAGTCATCATTGGCCTCGTTGATTCTGTCTTCCCAGCGTTTGGTGGAGAGTGCTTCAACTTCTGCCTTGATTCTCTCCGCCAGTCTGTTGAGTTGGGCTTTTTGGGTGGGACATCTGGTGCGCTGCCAGGTCTTTCGGAGAGCACGCTTCTCTCTTAGCATTCTCCGAATATTCTCTGGAAGTGGAGGTAATGCGTTTCTTGTTGGTCTATCCTTTGAAGCTATTTGTATGGCCTCCGTGATCCTCCTTTGGAGGTCTTCCGCTAGATAGTCCACGTCTGCGGCCCGTGTGATGGGTCGTGTGACAGTGGATTTCTCCAGCTCCCGGTGGAAGACCTGCCAGTCCACAGTTGGTCGTGGAATAAAATGTTGCGCTCACACCGGCTCTTTAGTAAGTACCATCAGTACAGGCTGGTGGTCCGATCCTGTGTGGTAGTCCAGCACTTCAATCGAGAGTTGGCTGGTGGGGTATCCTTTTATCAGGGCGAAATCGATGACATCCGGGCGCTCGTTGTCTCTATCAGAATAATGAGTTGGTACTTCTGGTCCCATTGGGTGGTAATCTTGGGCCTCTGCGTCTGCCATCAGTTTTCTTCCATTGGTGCATGAATAGTTAGAGTTCCATGCGACATTCCTACAGTTCCAGTCGCCCGCAGCTGTTACTGGATGGTCAGTTGACATCAGTTGGTGGATGTCATTGGTATCAAGGCGTCCAGTTGGTCGGTATATTGCATACAGGCGAAGGTCCTTTTCATTAATATGGATATCGATGCCCAATGCTGACATCGATGTAGGCTGTATGTCTGGTGAAGGCTGGTGGACAATTCGCCGTTTGACTAAAATTGCCAACCCTCGATAGTGTCTCGTGCCGTAGTGCTCATCCCTCCTATATATTGTATAGCCGGGTAAATGAAACCTTTCTGCCGGGTTCAGCCAGGTCTCATTTAACAGCGCTACGTCTGCGTTTTGGTCTTGAAGAATTGTCTTCAGGGTCGTGATCTTATTGTCAAGACCACGGGCGTTCCAAAACACGATCCTCAGGTTCTTACTTGCCATAAATGGTAAGCAGCTCTGTCATACCTCTGAGGATGACTGTGACCGGATCCAGTCCCTCACGTAGAGCCCCCAGCACATCTTGGAAGATCTGGATGGCTTTCTCAAGCACAGCCAGTCTTCCTTCGTCCGGGGACTTTGTGGGTACCGCCATCCTAGTCACATTTTCAGCTGGATGGGCGGATGGTATTGCCGCTGGTGTCCTACTTGCCAGTGGAATTGGTAAAGGTAATTCCTGATCCTCCTCTTCTGTTTCGAGCGGGTAATTCTTTTTCTGTTTAGGGGTTTCCGCCCGAACGGAGGGCGCTCAGAGCCTTTTATACAGGTAGCAAGAGACGCGGACGCCGTCATATATATATATATATATATATATATATATATATATATATATATATATATATATATATATATATATATATATATATATCTCATATATCTGTCTGATGCTCCAGAGTATCAAACGCCTTTCGATAATCAATAAACCCTATGTAGAGCGGTTCTTGAAACTCAACATCTTTATCAATTATCATTTCAATAGAGTGGATATGGTCCACAGTGGAGAATCCTCTTCTAAATCCTGTCTGCTCGACGAGCTATTGGTTTTCTATAGTTTTCCTGATTCTCTTTTCTAGAATTGATGAAAATAATTTGTTTGCGGAAGGCAGTAAGCTTATTGGTCGGTAGTTGTTTATATCTTTTGGATCTCCTTTCTTATATCGCTGTCGTTTAGTAGCTGTTTTTAGCACGAGATTAAAAAGGTGTATTAAAGCGCCTGTTAAATAAAAAGTTCCTAGTTTCAGGGCTTCATTTGTTATTTTATCAGGTCCTGGGCTTTTTTTAGATTTCAATCTATTTATTCCGTTTATTACTTCAACGTCTCCCACGTCTGCAATATCGAACGATGTTTCTCTTGATAGAGATGAAGCTTTAATTGACTCTCCATTGCACTCACATGTGTATAGAGCCTTATAGAATTCTGTTGCCACTTGAAGTATTTCATATCTGTTACATGTAATATTATTTGAAGCTTTTAGACCTTCTATCCAACTTTTATACAGCCTTAGTTCTTTATTGGCTCTCTTTGTACTTCCAGCCTGGAGGACATGTTTTTCGATGGTCTTCTTACGATGCATTTCATAGTCATGCCGGATATATTTACTAATTAGCTTGTATCTATGTTCATTTTCATACTTCTTGTTTTTTTCTTTTCTTTTTGAAGAATTTACCGTATTGATATTAACTGTTTAGTTTTTCTGATAAAACAGATGGTAAGTTTTTGGGTCTTGAAGAGTTATGTGCGTTTTAAGGTCATTTTGTATTGCGTCAACGATTTTGTCGTGAAGTTGCTGAACTGTACAACTTTTTTGCCATGAAGTATAGTTTTCTAAGTTTTTGTGAAGTGATTTTTTATATATATTTATTTTTGATTCGTTTTTTGAGGTACTCCATGTGTTATTTTCAAAGGATTTTCTATTCTTTTTTGTTCTTTTCTATGTGTTGTTGTATGTCGCTCTGACTAATCTATTATCGCTGGGGTATTGTATATTGATCAACTCTATGTTTTGGGCCTTTTTTTGGGTAATTCGTTAGTATGTAGTCCACTTCATTTTTTGATTTGCCATCTGGTGACATCCAGGTCCATCGCTTGCTAATTTTCTTTTGACTTGTAGAGGCTTTAGACTCGGGAGTAAGCTGTAAAGGACGTAAGAAGTTCGTTATATTTTGCGATTTATTTCTCTTTGGTACTTGCTTCGTCTATTTTGGAATAAGTGACATTATTTCGTTACTTCTGTCTTCGGGAGACTCCGACATAAATCTTTAGAATGTTGTCTCTTTTTTTTAGGATGCACCAGATATTTTACTTGATAAAGTTTTCTAGATGAATAGTTTTGTTGTCCTTTAGGTTTTATTTCGACAATTTTATCGTAGCGAAGCATAACCTTCTCCCCTGACGAACGTTTCCTTTGGAGCTCAACTTGAAGCTCTCTACGTAAAACAGCGGATGAATAATCTTCTATTATATATATGCCAGAACTTTCAAAAGTCTTTTTATTTCTTAAAAATTGTAACTTTCTACTCATGGTAGTGGTTGTAACAACGACGGGTCTAATTTCGTCTTTATTTTTACCCAACCTGTACACTGTTTCAATTTCCCATTTTGGGCAGACTATATTCATTTTCTCATTAATTATACATAAAATACTGTTAAGTAATTCTTCGTAGTTTTTTTCTGATTCAGGAATACCAAAGAAGACTATATTTTTCCTTCTTATTTGCTTATCCAAAAAGTCGATAGCTTTTTGTTGTTTTTCTATTTTTTCTTCTATTTGTTTTGTTTTTGCTTCAATACGGTCAAATTTTTCATCAACATTTTTGTTTGTAGACTCTTTAGACTCCTTAATATTCTCTGTCACATCTATCATGTCTTGTTTTTGTTGTGCTATGCCTTTTTGTATATTGGGTTGAGCTTTCAGAACTTCTTCCATTTTAGCGCCATAAAATTAATTTTAGCGCCCTCTAGTGTTACTGGTTAGCTTCACTCGTAGACGAAGCCGTCACGTAGTTGTGTGGCGCTGTGACTTCGGGTCGATTTGGATCTTGTGCTTCAGGCACTTTTCCACAGATGGCGTTGTTATTATTTGTACACTGTTATTATAATGCAGTTTTTTGATTTAGGTTATGTTTTTACCAAAATTTCAAATCACAATTTTTCTTAATTCTGTCACTTGTTATAAGAACTGAACTGACCTTTTGACTCCACTATTACACAAAATCACTCCATACATAGCGTATTTTTTTTGTCGACCGTTTGGTGATATTTTTGAAGTGTTTCTTAAAAGTTCGTAGATTTACTGTTTAATAATAATCCTGTTGATGGTATGCACTGTGATTTTCTGAACTTCAAAACTTTCGATGTATTTCAAACGATATTTCTATTTTTATTTCCAAAATTATTGCAACTTCGATGTTGATAGTAGCACAGCAGCGCCCTCTCTCCTATTCATTCATTCATATTTCTAACATATTATGTTCTAAATGGCACGTTATAAACAATATAAAACTTAGTGCTACCAAAGAAAAACATCCACCTAAAGTATGTATTAACTGTTTATATACATAAAGTGCTGCAAAAAAACTTAAAGTGATTCTCATTTATATCGTTGAAAAAGAATTCAAACTATTAACGACGCGCTGCTGACCTTAGCCACTGCAACCAACTAGCACCATCTATTGAAACAAGGCGTAAATATATGGTGGATGGTTGTAGTTTTAAGTCACAATAAGCCATAGATCTATAGATAGTGTTAATCCCAATAACTAGGTGTCACTGAGTGTTTTATCGACAAAAACTTTTCTAAAGTCCTAAACAAAATGAAGTATGGCTCCTATAACGAGAGTCTTAGAAGCGATGATAAGCAAAACATATCAATAGTATTATGCCCAAGCTGTTCTACAAACTACCACCAATTTTGCTTAAATCTTACACGAGACAACCTTAAACAATTGCGTACTAATCCCAAGAACTTCCAATGTCTAGTCTGCAAGGCCAAGAATAGGGAAAAGGTAACCGATACTATACCAGTTCGTCAGATGTTACAAAAGTAGGTTTTTTTTATTATCGATAGGGAAGCGCTTGACCACGATCTCGCCTGATCGTAAGCTTAGATGCGGCTTAAGATGGAATGCGCTTCCCTTGAAGGTACTTGTTCACGTTTCTCTTGAATATCCTCAGGTTGTACCCATCGGGGAACACAAACTCAGGAAGCATATTCCAGTCCCTTGCGGTTTGGATCAAGAACGTCGAGTTGAACCGCTTTGTCCGGGTACGTGTAACGTCTACCATATAGCAATGCCTAGTATCTGTGTGCCTCGACGATTGATAGAAAAACAGCGATGGCGGAATTAAGTCGTGCAATTCCGCAGCGCACTCTCCAAAGTGTATCTGATATAAGACCGACAGACTAGCTACTCTACGGCGATGAGCGAGGCTCTGGAGTTTTCGGCATACCAGATCATCGTCGTTAATGATCCTCTTGCTTGCCTCACTATCGCTTCAAGCGTCTCCAGCTGGTATTTGGCTGATCCATCCCAGAGGTGAGAGCAGTATTCCATGCACGAACGGACTTGTGCTTGATAAAGATTTAGCAACTGTCCTGGGCTGAAATACTGTCTCACCTTGGCCATAATCCCAAGTTTTTTTTAAGGCAACTTAGGCTTTCGATTCGATGTTTGAACCAAAGTTAAGAGTAGGCGTAAAGGTACCAAGGAGCTCGAGGTGGTCAGTTGTCGCCACGGACACACCCTGAAAAGACGGAGACAGGTAGAATGGACTCTGTTTAGCGGAGAATAGACCCGCCTGGATCTAAACCGCACCAGATTGGCATCGCCCTAATGGGAGACTGTCTGTAAGGACAGGTTCATACGATCGACCATCGCCTCTCCGAGAGATTGGATCTGTGCCGTACTGGCTCGCGCGCTGGATTCGTAACTCTCCACAACAGTGCTATCGTCTGCGTACCCATAGATGGGATGGGATATCTACAACGGTAGTTAAAGCAACCAAACATGTCCTTATTCCCTTGTTAAGTCATATTTTCAACGCATCTTTTTCTACTGGCATCTTTCCACAATGTTTTAAAAAAGATAGTGTCAATAACCATAGACCTATTTCTGTAGACCTATAATCAACAAACGGCTACATTTTTACACACAAATAATATTCTTTCTAAAAATCAATTTATGTTTAGACGTGGTAGGTCCACAGAAGACGCTGTTTTAGAACTTTGTGATACGGTCGTAAAGAATTTTTATAATTAATTGAAAACTGTTGGCATTTTTCGGAATCTTTTAAACTTGAATTTATTGTAATTAGAGGCGTTGCTCATGATTTGTTTCGTAGCTACCTTACAGACAGAACCCAGATAGCCTCAGTTGCCGCCATCAATAGCAACGCTAAATGCCTCAAATTTGGCGTTCCTCAAGATAGCATTTTAGGGGCTACGCTATTTCTAATCTACGTGAGTTGTGTAATCTGTTACTAACCGAAAGCGACCACGATGCAAACGCGAGCGGCCGTTCGATACCATCCCCTCCCATCTGAGATAATACGGAAGCAAGGCCTGTCGGGCTCGCGTCCACGGTTAGCACTAGCTGCGCGTTCGGATTGAAATGAATCAGCACTTCTTCAGACCCTAGTACTTGTTTAATTTTTTCAAATGCCCGTTATTGTGCGTCGCCCCACTCCCAGTCCACGCCTGCACCTAAGAGGTAGTTAAGCGGATTGAGTGTAGTCGAAGCGTTAGGTACAAAGCTTCGATAATAATTTACCACTCCTAAAAATATTTTTAATTCTTTTGTATTCGTGGGCTGGGGTGCTTTGTTTATAGCTTCCACTTTGCTGTTTATAGCTTCCACTTTGCTTGGGCACTTATGTAAACCATATTTGTCTATAATGTGCCCTAAATATTTAACACTTTTTTGAAAGAAAACGCATTTATCTTTTTGTAACTTTAACCTAGCGTCATTAAATCTTTGAAATACCGTCTGTAAACGAGTTAGATGTTCCTGCTCATCAGCCCCTGTAAGGCAAACGTCATCTAAGAACACTGCCACGCCTTCGATGCCTTATATCAAATTTTCAATTGCCCGTTGAAAAATGACATGCGCATTAGATAAAACATAAACTGGTCGTGTATACATAAATAATCCCTTTGAACTATTGATGGTAGTGAGCTTTTGGGCTTGTGGTCTAAGTCGAAATTGGGCGTAGGCCTGACTACAATCAATTTTTGAATATAGTTCACCCCCCATAAATTAGCAAATACTTCTTCAATCCTAGGTAAAGCGTATTTATCGATATGTATGTCCTTATTGACCGTTAAAGAATAATCGCCACATATTCTTACGCTGCCATTTGGCTTAGGAACAGCAACAATTGGTGAAGCATACTCAGAATATGGAGTCGGGATGAGAACACCTTTACTTACTAATCTTTCTATTTCAGCTTCCACTTTATTTTTTATAGCAAATGTTAAAGGGCGCGCTTTAAAATATTTTGGTTGTGCGTCGTTTTTCAATTTAAAATTCACTGTAGTTTGATTAAAGCAATCTAACAGAATATAGGCAAATATTTACACCAAAATCTATATCTGTTAGTAAACGCCGAGGTTTTAGTGAGTGGGCAACTGCAGGAATTTTTAAAAGCAGGAATCGGTTATTTGATTTATATTATGAAAAATCATTTAATCATAGTACTGAATTCAAAGAGTATGTCAAAAATTATTCAAAGATTTTTAAAAGAGCTTGCAATGCTGCCAAGTCAATACACATAAAAAATATGATAAAACAATCTTCTAACAAAATAAAGGCAACATGGAACATCATAAATTGTGAAATTGGCAAGACTAGAATTTTTGATGAAGAATACCAATTAAATGTAGAAGGAGTCAATGTTACGGGACATTTGGAGGTAGCAAAGGAATTTGAAAAATTCTTCTCTAATGTGGCAATCAGAACAACGCAAAGTCTAAGCTCTTCAGCCAGTACCGCGGAATTATTATTGAAGCAATGTGTCAACAAGTGTGAATCAAATTTTGAATTTTCTTTTATTGACTCTAAAGATATATTAAATGCTTTCAAAACACTAGAAATTAAAAAAAAACTGCAGATTTATGGGGCCATTCCCTTAAAATCATTGCCTCAGTAATAAATATCATTGCACCATACTTAGCTGTAATATTTAACTGCTGTATAACAAATGGTGTTTTTCCTGATTTAATGAAACTCTCAAGAGTAATTCCAATATTTAAGTCTGGCTGTAAATCAGATCCCACCAACTTTCGGCCTATCTCGGTTCTGCCTTCTCTGAGTAAAATATTTGAAAAAATAATTCTTAATCAAATGTTAAAACATTTTAACAAATTTGAACTGTTTCATCCTAAACAATTTGGATTTACAAAGGGTCGCTCAACTGTGCCACCAGATGCTGGTGTGGAATTATTGAAAAAAATCTATGAAGCCTGGGAGGAATCACATGATGCAATTGGAGTATTTTGTGATTTATCGAAGGCATTTGACTGTGTTCATCATAATACTTTAATCAGGAAATTACACTACTATGGCATTAGAGGCAAGGCCCTCGATCTTCTGACTTCGTATTTGAATGGAAGAACTCAGAGGGTCGATATCAATGGAATAAGATCAAACGGTGCCACTGTCACCATGGGTGTTCCACAAAGATCCATTCTTGGTCCGTTTTTGTTTTTGATATATATAAATGACTTGCCCTTCTTTGTTGGCGATAGGCATGGAATCGTACTGTTTGCGGATGACACTTCACTTTTATTTAAAGTGAAAAGACGAGTTTGTAAGTATGACGAAGTGAACATTGCGATTTCAAAAGTTGTACACTGGTTCAATGTTAACAACCTCCTATTAAATGTATATAAAATCAAGTGTATTAGATTCTCAACGCCTAATGTAAGGCATATAGATACCAATGTACAACTTAACGGGGACAAATTGGATCTTGTGGACTCTACTGTCTTTTTAGGGATTACGATAGATAAAAAACTACAGTGGGGACCACATATCGACAAATTAACGAGTAGGCTGAGTTCAGCAGCATTTGCAGTTAAAAAAATGAGACAGATTAGTGACGTAGACACTGCGAAAATTGTGTATTTTAGTTATTTTCATAGTATTATGTCTTATGGGATTCTACTATGGGGAAATTCGACTGATATAAATACAATCTTTGTTTTACAAAAAAGAGCTGTAAGAGCTATTTACAATCTCAGTCCACGAGTTTCCCTAAAAGAAAAATTTAAAGAAATTAATATTTTAACCGTACCATCACAGTTTATATTTGAAAACTTGATGTATATTCGTAAAAATATTTCTTCATTTAAGAAAAATAGTGATGTACATAATGTAAACACAAGGAACAAAAACAATCTTGCTCTGCATGTATCACGTCTCCACAGAATAAGTAACTCTTTTATGGGGCAATCTATACGCTTTTATAATAAACTTCCAAATGCTATTAAAGATCTCCCAATACACAAATTTAAAAAATGTATCAAATCTATACTTTGTAAAAAAAGGTTACTATAAAATATCTGAATATTTGGATGATAATAAGGCATGGGATTAATTGCTCCTCATAGCAGTCTCATAGTAATTATAATATATTATTCATAAATACATTGTAATTGTAATTGTAAAAACATTGTTTAAAAAAAATGTATATGCACAAAAAAAGACAAGCCCGCTGAGTTCCTTCCGCCGGATCTTCTCAGTGTGTGGCCGCGTTTCCGATCCGGTAGTAACTCAAAAAATGTTCACTCGTCAAAAGTGCCTGTAAAGGATAATTTAAATAAAAATGTTTTGACTTTGACTTTGACTAACTCGTCCGTAAATAGACTGTCATACTTATTTAACAATGCTTGCAATTTAAAATTACAACTACTAACCGACTTGGTACTAATTTTGTTTATCTGGGACGTTAATCGAAATTTAAATTTGACTAAGAAGTCCCACCCAAGTAGCGGCGGCCCACCATTTTGTATAACGTATATTGTCATACTATGTTCTACCCCCTTATAATTTAAATTTACAACAAAATATCCTAGGGGTGATATTTTATGGCCGTTGCAGAAACAAAATTTTAAATTACTTTTATATAATGCGAAGTTCGCAAAATTTTTTTTATATATTTTATCCGATATGACACTTGTGCTAGATCATGTATCTAATTCCATATGTAATTCTATTGAAACATTAATTAAAACAGGAATTAAAATAGGACTATAATCCACGCATCTTAAATTTAACAAGTTGTATTCTTCGCACTCCTCACTGCAATCTTTTTGCTCGTCAGTTACACTTAAGTTATTCTCTTTTCTCACTTTACATACACATACTTTCTTTAAGTGACCTTTCTCATTAAATTTATCACTCCTATATGACATATAGCGACACTCTTCCGCGAGATGATTTTTTAATCCACACACTGTACTTCCGCATCGTATTGTCGAGACGTCGAGTCACTTGCCGCACCCAGGTGTGCTCCTGCGCACTCGCACGGAATAATTGCTCCGGTTTGATTCCGCTTGCCAGTGCACCCGCCCCGACACCTGCCATACACGCGCGCGCTTTCCGCGCACAGCTCACCTGTTATGCCACCTCCAGAGCCTTAGCCATATAAGAGTACTGACATCATGTTCAAACAGGCTCTCGCGTTCCGCTCCCATCCTTACGGCCCGGCCACAGCTACCCGCGGCGCAACCTCCGACGCGGAATGCGGCGCGGTTAGTCGCGCGGCCATCTGGGTATGCCACAGCTCGACTTGTTGTGACCGCGCCGGCGTGCCGCTCTGAGCTGTCACACCTAGATACTAGCTAGTATCAGGGTTGGATTTTGTAATAGTCTTTTTACTCTATTCTTTTGATGCATAGTGTATATTTATATTATTATCGTAACGTTAAGATTGTACACAAAAATATCATTATTGTTGATACTTACATATATTACCTTATCATTGCTCCCTCCATTCGAAATTTTTGAAGTTATACATCTTTAGGTGCGTAATATTTCTTTAGACAGCGAGTGAAATTTTAAGATGCACGCGCATCACCGTAACGCAAAAGTTACAGGTTGAAGTCTTCATAAAGTAGGTAAGTATTAAATCCCGAAATCCTTGACTACCCTTTTCCAGTCCTTTTAATTATTTTAATAATGTAATTAAGTATTTGCATGCAATGATCCCTGCTGTTGAATTTCATCATCGGACATCGCGGCAAAACTCAAAGTTCCATCCTCATCACCTCGATGTCTGGAAATCCACAACTGTGCGATTCTCTAGGCACTTCTTACCACGCACTACTCCTCTGTGGAATCAGTTGCCGGCGGGGGTGTTTCCGAACGGATACGACTTAGGCACCTTCAAGAAAAAAGCATACTCCTTCTTAAAACGCCGGCAACGCAGCTGCAAGACCTCTGGTGATGTGGCTGTCCATGGGCGGCGGTAATCACTTACGATCAGGTGAGCCTCCTGCTCGTTTGCCCCTTTTTCCTATAAAAAAAAAAAAAAAATTAAAATCTATCAGAAATCAGAAATCAGAAGTACTTTATTCAATAAAACTTTCAAAATTCAAGTTATTTTTACACGTCAACACATTTTTTAAAAATTACTACCGTATCGGACACGCAGCCACTATTTTTTAATGACGCCAAAGAAGTATAACTTCTCACGCATGTACATAAGTACACGCATCCATTTTTTTAATGTATGGCAACGTAGACATTTTCCGTGCAATTTTTAGTAACTATGATCGTTTTTGATGTAGTGGGCTGTAGAAAGAATGTTTTTTTGTATTAATATGAGTGACATGAATGTATACGAACAAATTTTGTTTAACGCAAGCCGACATTAAATTGAGAAAATGCTGTGAAGTTTTTAAATTAAGTTTAAATTTCGGTGTATGAATTAAATTAAGTTTAATATAATTTTAAGTATAATATTAAAATAATTATTTATTTAATCAATAAATCATCTCAAACCAACACTTTTTTATCGCCAGCCCACCATTTTACTTCAGTTCCGTAATTTTTAGCGCAAAACGTAAAAGGAGCTGATGATCTTCCAAAGGGGATCCTGCAGCAAAAATTAAAGGTAACCTTAACCTATGGTTCCTTACTCAATGAGCTTGAGCTGTTTTATTGCAAAGCTCCCGAGGCCTGCAGCTCCGCCTTGTAACTCTATCAAACCATGTGAATCTTCTAGCAATAAAGGCTATATCAGCCCGATTTCAAGTGTCTACTTTCCAGTTCCATCGTTATGTTTTAAAAATATCCAGCATCTAAGTGTTTGCTAAAACAAATCGAAGTAGCCTACATTCAGTGAATTTTAACTGGTAAAGCTTAGAAGATCACATGGACTTCCTTTCGCTCTATCATCAGATACTGGAAGCTATATTATTCCACATTCCTTAAAATAAAAAATCAAACGAGTCCAAAATTGATGGTGTTGCTCAATTTTAATTAAACGTTTTGATAACCTCCTTACTGCTTCAACATAAGACCCTGTAAATCATTTAGCACCAGGGTATTTGTCAAAACAGAACAACTGAGTCTAATCTAAATGAGTTTTTCTTGTTAAGAAATCAGAAATCAGAAGTACTTTATTCAATAAAACTTTTTACAAGTTCATTTGACGCGTCAACATTTTTTTAAACTACTACCGGATCTATAGAAATATGTTTTATTTGGCGGCATCTATAAATTTGTTTTAAATTTAATTCAATGCATTTTTTCATACATATTAAGAGTTTGTGCAATTTTTTCTTATTTTTTATATGTTGACGCTTTTGGTCGGATAATACATAATCAAAGATATATGTATTCGCTCCACTTGGTAAAAGGGTAAAAGATTTATTAATTTAAACAACAACTGACGGAATATTGAATTATATTAATATTAATTAAATACAAAATACACGACTGATGACACTTTATTGTATGTTACGACACTTCACTACTCAGTTCCACAAAAACGAATGCCTCGAAACATATCTGTCAGCCCTTTTATAATATTTTATTCTTAATCAAATCAAATAGTTGACTTTGTATCAGCTCAAAAATTATATTAGTTTAAAATACTTTAAATAATTAACAATACTTAATATTTAATATTTCATTAGGTATTTTAATAATAAGTAAAAATTAACACTTCATCTTCATTTTGACGTAACAATTTAGAAATTGATGGCCGCATATACTCATTTTAAATATGTTTGTGTAAAATATTGCCAATATTCGGCCGTCCTGCATCATTCACGTCCCGTGAATTATCACTCTCGAAAACAATTTAATTTCCTAAAACATATGCTATCAAAGTTTTACAATAAAAAGTAAAAAAAAAATGAAATAAAGTCAACTCAAACTTAGAAAATATACGATAACATTATCCATCAATTAACGATATTCTACATAGGTCTAATGGCTTTGCGGACAATATTCCTTGATTTAAATAACATAAATTGCACAAAATATAAATTCGAAGACAACATATCTTCATCTTTGCATATACAATTGAGGAAAGCAGTAAATTGAACACAAAGCCTCCACATATCTTTCTGCCCAAGTTTACTATATAATTCTTACTTGTGAAGAAAACATATCTTCACCCTTGAATATATAGTTAAGACACGCAGTCTATTGAACATAAAGTATCTACACAACTTTCAAATGCACTATATAATCACAACTTGTGAAGAAAACATATCTTCACCTTCGAATACACGGTTAAGATACGCAGTACAATGAACACAAAGCCTCTACAAATCTTTCTGTTCAAATAAATTATATAATCACAACTTTTGAAGAAAACATATCTTCATCTATGAAAATACAGTTAACAAACACATCTGGTAACTTAAGTCTCTACACACTTTTTTCTGCTGAAGTGTACGTGTGAAAAAAAGTAAGTTTTATATATAACCTTTTTTTTACAATATAAAGTATTTGTAACAATATTAATTGTACCATTATGAATATACAATTGAGTTTTATATATAAACTTTTTTTCACAACATAAAATATTTGTAACAATATTAATTGTATCAATATGAATATACAATTGTACCAATATGAATTGAAAACTAATCACTAATCTTATTTACAATAATTAATCGGAATATTTACTTGTGTAGAAAACCTATCATGGACGTAGGACTTTAAATTTATTTACAGCACTTATTATTTGTAATAAAACTATCTGCGCCAAATCACATTAGTCAAACGTGAAGAAAACATATCTTCACCTTTTCATAATCATAAATTATTTATTGTTCGAACTGAGGTAAACCAGGATGTTACAATATAAAATATAATTAGTGGACTATATTCTGCCTATAAAAATTCTCATGTTTAATTATTACTTAACACATGTGCAACAACATAATAATTACTATGCAATTTTTTTAGTACTACGATTTAATAGACTATTTTTGGCTTCGATATCGATTGAAGATCACGCCCCAAGTATTCTTTTAAAAAAATAATCAATGTACAGTTTTGACTTTTCTACAATTTTATTATATGTATAGATCCTTATATAAATAAATAAAATGCATAGATTTATATTATACACACACATATATATATATATATAATATATATATATATATATATAATATATATATATATATATATATATATATATATATATATATATATATATATATATATATATATATATATATATAATGTATATATATATATATATATATATATATATATATATATATATATATATATATATAATATATATATATATATATATAATGTATATATATATATATATTTATATTTATATTTATATTTATATTTATTTATTTATTTCTGTACATTGAAGATATTTTAAAAATTTTTTGGAAGATACTCTTTAATCGATACTGAAGCGAAAAATGTATTTTTTTTAATTTTTGTCTGTCTGTCTGTCTGTCTATCTCTCTGTATCAAGGCCGCGCATCACGCCGAATCTACTGAACGGATTCAAATGAAATGTATGTCAGTTCCCAAGACAAATCGGGGATAATTCATTTCTATCAACCTTGACTGACACCGCCACGCTCGACAGTCGACAGATTCTCCAGCTGTGCTATTCTGTAAGAAACAAATTCGAAGATCGAAACTCACTCAGGTGAATTCTATCACTTCGAAAGCGAATTCATCGTGAGCTCGATTCATCTTGAATTGGTATTTTCCAAACAGTAAAACGCACAATCGAAGTGAAGGGAGCTTCGAATCGAGCCTCACTTAGGCAGGGATGAGTCAACGTAAGAACCTTTATCGGTTTTTCATCGGTTTGTGTTTTCATCAATTATTTATGAATAATAATTACCATATTGTAATCAACTTATTAATTTATTGTTTCTATTACAATTTTTAACATAATTTTTAGCAAAAACATATTTATTATAATAAATTTTTAGTATATCAACATGCCGTGGCTGTATGGCATTAAGCCTTTGCCTATTTAAGTACACATAAATAAAATTGAGATTTGACACTTGATCTAGCAAAATTATATTAATATTTAATATAATTTTATATAACGAAATACATTACGGCGTATTAATATAGGCTGAGTTTAACTTATGTAAAGAAATATATTACGGCGAAATAATGTTATATATTGCGTATATTTCCGAGACTGTTTTATGATATCATATTATAATGTGTTTCTACAAAATAGACCTACTGATACGCGAAGATAGCCTAGAGAATGAAACTGCACCGAAGAAAGATTACTAGAATTCGAATATAAAATTGTCTATCTATCATGGTCTTTCACAAAAAAGCAAACAAGAATGGGCATAACGATCTGCGGATGGCGATAGGACCAAAAAATATAACGGTTTAACACGAACTTATATAAATTAAAAATATGTTTTACACATATGAGTCCCAGCCTATCACACATGCGTAAGGGCTGCCTTCAATTTTAAATCAGCAAGAGTAGAAAAACCTTCCGAAGTTACTCAAAAAGCAGACGAAAAAATTTCATAAATATCTAGAAATATCGTACCTATGGCACAATCGCCAAAAAGAGACTTTCGCCAGCACGAACAAGTTTCAGTCTAAATTTGTTATAATTATATAGTTGTGCACTATCAAAAATAGCTTTAAAAATAGTTATAAAGGCAGCAAAGAAAATGTAACGTTCGCGTTATTTCATAACGCATGAAAAATTACCCCGAATAAGTTAATTGTGATTTTTTATGAAATAATGAAGTCCAAATCTAGAGTGGTGAAGAATGAATTAATAATGTAAACAAATAAAAATGTTTCTTTCATATATACAGGAATCGACTATTAAAGTCTTGCTTTATGGTGACTTACATGCATACATAAATAATTTGAAATTTATTAAATCTTGTTTTGGTGAAAATATTGTATTTTTTAAGTGGAAGTGTCTTCTTAGTTTAAAATAAAAAGCTTTTTATTTATTTATTTTCATGAATTCCGAATTTTAAAATGGGGTATAAATCATAATTAGATGGTGTGTTAATGAAACACTATTGGTCTTAAATAATTAACAGAATACGAAATGTGTCAAACTATTCTAATACGTATCAATAGAGACGCCATGGAGCCAATTGCAAATTAGCAGAATTGGGCCCCAGATAGGTTTCCTGAGGGCAAGAGTTTATCATCGCCTGTAGACACCAAAGACGTTAATGGTTCGTTGCTATCTTGTGCCATATGTATAAGTTTACCGGGTACCATTCTCTCCAAACCGGAACACGACTGTGACAAGCAGTAATGCTATTTCAGCAACAATAGGTAAGGCGGTGGTACAAGGCCCGGGCGAGAAAATCTACCACTAAGTAGTCTCGATGGTGTAACATGTATAGCCAATCGGTCGCCTCTCACAATCTGCCTGGAAAAACGGCAGTTTGTCTATTCTTCAAAGGAGCTCGGATCAACACGGGGGAATCTTATGTTTTATATCTTCTAACACTTGTTCTAACAGTTGTTAGCTCATCTGATAGTATTCAGTGTAGAACATAATATTTGTCCAATGTAAATATGTTCATGTTTTAATTCTACCGGCTTGATTTCTACTAATGTACAAATTAACTGCATGTGCTTCTTGGATTATTTCATTTAAAACAAATAATCTAGCCATAGCACCCGATAAAATATTTATTTAACCTCAGTCTCGATTGCTCTCTAGTAACTTTCAATCTGGCAGGTGAACCGGGTGAACCTGAATTTTCAGATCTATTCTTTGTAAGAAACAAATTCAAAATTGAATCTCACTCCGGTAGGTTCTATCCATCGACATAGTAATACACTTCGACAACGAATTTATCGAGAGCTCGATTGTTCTTGAATTGATATTCTCTAAACAAAAAATGCACAATCGAAGTGAAGTGAGCTTAGAATCGAGCCTCGCTTAGGCAGGGATGGGTTGACGTAAAAACCTTTATCGTTTTTTTTATCGGTTTGTGTTTTATTCAATTATTTAACAAAAATAATTATTAAATAGTAAAAAACTTTTTGGTGTATTGTTTCTGTTCCAATTTTTAATCTAATTTTTAGTAAAAACATATTTAATATAATAAATTGTTAGTATAATATCAACTCGCCGTGGCTGTATGGCATTGAGCCTTTGCCTATTTAAGCACACCTAAATAAAATTGACATTTGAGACTTGGTCTAACAATATTATATTTTATGTAAAGAAATATATTACGACGAAATAATATATTGCGTATATTTTCGAGACTGTTTTATGTTATATCATATAATGTATTTCTACAAAATATACCTACTTATACGTGAGAATAGCCTAGAGAATGAAACTGCACCGAAGAAAGATTACTAGAATTTGAATATAAAATTATCTATCTATCATGGTCTTCAATAAGAAAAGCAAACAAGAATGGACGTGAAGATCCCCGAATGGCTAAACCTACTAAAAACTAAAACGATTTCACACGAACTTAGTTAAACTTAAATATGCGTCCAAAAACAGACGAAGAAATTTCAAAATATCGGGAAATATCGTATGGCACAATCGCCAATATTTTACAAAATAGCTGTAACACATACTATAAAGGGAGTAAAAGGAAATGTAAAGCTATTTCAGAAACGTATGAAAAAATTATCCCGAATAAGTTGACTTTAATTTTTTTAATGAAATGATGAAGTCCAAATTTAGAGTAATAAAGAATAAATTAATTGTGTAAACAAATAAAAAAATCCTTTCATAGATACATGAATTTACTACTAACTGAGTAAAGCCTTGCTTATAAGCTACAATAAATTTGAAATTTATTATTTTTTTTTCTTTTTTTATATCATAAAATAGCAAACAAGCAGATGGGTCTCCTGATGGAAAGAGTCAACCATCGCCTATAGACACCAAAGATGTTAATGGTGCGTTGCTATCTTGTGGCGAGGTCTAATGCCACATGCATAAGTTTACCGGCTACCTTACCCTCCAAACCGGAACACGACAGCGACAAGCACTGACGCTATTGCGGCAGGAATAGGTAAGGCGGTGGTACCAGACCCGGGCGAGACAATGCAGAACTCTACCACCTAGTAGCCACGATGGTAGTGACTCGATAGCCAATCGGTCGCTTTTTACGACCTGCCTGGCAGGACGGCAGTTGGCCTATTCTACAAAGGAGGCCGGGACCAACACGGCGAATAAATATTGTTTTGATGAAAAATATTATACATTTTTAAGTGGAAGTGTTTTCTTAGTTTAAAATAAAAGAACTTGTTAATTATTTATTTTTATGACTTCTTTCCGAATTTTCCAATGAGGGCTGAATCATAATTAGATGGTGTCTTAATTAACAGAATACGAAATGTGTGAAACTATTCCCCGTGTTGGTCCCGAGCTCCTTTAAAGAATAGACCAACTGCTGTTCTGCCAGACAGGTCGTAAAAGGCGACCGATTGGCTTTACGAGTCACTACCATCGTGACTATTAGGTGGTAGAGTTCTGCATTATCTCGCCCGGGTCAGGTACCACCGCCTTATCTATTCCTGCCGCAATAGCGTCAGTGCTTTTCACTGTCGTGTTCCGATTTGGAGGGTAAGGTAGCCGGTAAACTTATGTTTGTGGCTTTAGACCTCGCCACGAGATAGAAACGCACCATTGACACCTTTGGTGTCTAAAGGCGATCGTTGACTCTTTCCATCAGGAGACCCATTGCTATCTTATAATATAAACAAACTATTCCTCAGCTCGCGCCAGACATAGCTTCAAAAATTTGAACACTTGATTGATTGCTATGTGTGGCACGGGGCTTTGTTTGTTCAAATTTCGAGCACATTTGCAAAGTCCCATGCCACACATTACCATCAAACAAGAGTTCAAATATTTGAAACTATGTCTGGCGCTGGCTTAACATGAATCCATCGAAACGCCATTGAGCCAATTGTAAATTAGCAGACGCCAGATGGGATTCCTGAGGGAAAGAGTCTACCATCGCACTATAGACACCAAAAGATGTAAATGGTTCATTGCTATCTTGTGCCACATGTATGAGTTTTCCAGCTACCTTACCCTCCAAATCAGAACACGACTGTGACAAGCACTGACACTATTTCGGCAGAAATAGGTGAGGCGGTGGTACCAGACCCGGGCGAGAAAATGCAGAACTCTGCCACCCAGTAATCACGACGGTTGTGACACGTATAGCCAATCGGTCGCCTCTTATGACCTGCTTGGCAAAACGTCAGTTGGTCTATTCTTCAAAGGAGCTCGGATAAACATGGGAGAAAATATTTGTGTTTTATGTCTTCTAACACTTTATTTATCTGATCATCCGATAGTCTGCAGTTTAGAACATAATCTTTATCCTTCCTTTTCCCCGTGTTGTTCCCGGGCTCCTTTGAAGAATAGGCCAACTGCCGTTCTGCCAGGCAGGTCGTAAAAGGCGACCTATTGGCTATACGAGTCACTAACATCGTAGCTACTAGGTGGCAGAGTTCTGCATTGTCTCGCCCGGGTCTGGTACCATCGCCTTACCTATTTCTGCCGCAATAGGGTCAGTGCTTGTCACTGTCGTGTTCTGGTTTGGAGGGTAAGGTACCCGGTAAACTTATGCATGTGGCATAAGACCTCGCCACAAGATAGTAACGCACCATTAACACCTTTGGTATTTAGGCGATGGTTGACCCTTTCCGTCAGGAAACGCAATCAATAGGGCGCGGGTTCGATTCCCGACAGGGGTAGTTTGTATTTCTGGGTTTGTGTGTTTATTATATATATGAGTATTTATATAATTTGTATGTCTATGTATTAATATCGTTGACTAACACCCATATCAGAAGCAAATAATTTACTTACTTTGGGGTTAGATCAATTCGTGTAAAATTGTCCTGAGATAATTATAATTATAAATTAATTAATTGTCCAATGTAAATATCTTTATTTTTCAAATGCTAATTGCTTGATTTCTACTAGCGTACAACTCAGCTGCATGTGCTTCTTAGATTATTTGATTTTAAACAAATAATCTTGCCATTGCATCTTAGTTCACTTCGATCTCGATTACTCTGTAGTAACTTTTAATCTGACAAGTGAATTCGAGATTTCAGATCCATTTTTGACACCCAATTCGAAGATCGAAGCTCGAATTCCACTTACAGAATACCAAATGTAAGCATTTAGTGTCAAATTGTCACACGCACTAGTACACCTCGCTTCCGCGCTCGACAGTGCGGCGCTGCTGCCACGTTTTATTCATCTTCGCGCTCACCTAGCCAATAGCTCAATAGCCTAACTTGACACTCAATTCGACAATCGAAGCTCGAATCTCACTTACAGAATGCCATGTACAAACATTTAATGTCAAATTATCACATGCACTAGTACATCTCGCTACCACGCTCAACAGTGCGGCGCTGCCGCCGCTTTTCATTTTAACAGAATGCGAATTGATATCTCACCGCGGATTCAGCTTTCGAATTATCGAAAATTGTCCTTACAGAATAGCTCAGCTGGTCGCACGGCGCACAGTGTGCCCAAACTGAAAATTAGTGGACTTAGGCAACAAAGTTCCAATATCGATGCAATTTTTTTTATATGACATGTTATGATATTCCTGACAACTTTTATTCTTATAAAATTCCTTCTAAAGTTGATAGTTTGTCTGAAAAAAAAATTAATTAAATTATTTTGTATGGAGCGAATTACGTTTTATTTTCTTTCTTCAATTGTACAAATATGTTGGGTGTGTAACGTGAGTATATGATAGCTAGGGTCATTGTCTATCCATGAAAAAAAGTCAGCACTGGCCATCTGCGGCAGCGCGAGTAATCATTCGGTAAAAAATATATATTTTGAATGAATTTTTTTGCTATTTAAAATAAATTTAAAGTATGTTTTTTGTCTCATTTGGCTGTTTTGATTTGATGTTACTTACAACTTGTAATTCTGATAGAGATTAAGTTATTATTGCACGTTATCGGAAGTATCTGCATTGTGATTGATGATTCATTTGTGATTGTGCGCTCGGCTAAGCGCATAACTAACGAGTCATCAAAAAATGCTTGCATCTGATTGGCTGTTATTTTTTTAACTACCTGCACGTTATCTATTGTTGAATAAATATCGTAATAAGTTTCAAATTATACTAATTTTGCTAATAATAGGTGAAATATTTTAAATTTGTACGGACAAGTCGTTGATAATTATTTACATAATCAAGAGTATGTATTTTGTAGTACTTATAAGTTATCGTTCCTATGATCAAGAAACAGTGAAGTATTTCTTTTTAATGTTTAGTATTTGACCCCCTTAACCGAAATATATAACTTAAATTTAATAGTTAGCTCTTATTTTATTAATTTTTGCCATTTAAGATAATACCGGGTGACTTGGTAGACGTCACCATATAATTTATTTTTATTTATTTATTATTATTAGTAATACTTAGATTAATTAGTGTACAATTATAGATTGCTATTGGACTCCACACTAGGCAAAGTCTATATATATATATATATATATATATATATATATATATATATATATATATATATATATATTGAACTGTACCACAGTATGGTAATCTGGTATGGTAAAGGGTTGTTTGTCATATTCCTAGCCCTGATGGGCTTTTGTGGTAATATTCTAAAGCTGGATCATATTATTTCTTGTTCAAGAAGTGGGTCCGGCAAATTTTCAACGCAAAAGTATCTTTTTGTCTCATTTGGCTGTTTTAACCTTCTTTTTAGTTAAATATATAGTTTTAATAGCTTGTAAATACTTACAACTAGTAATTCTGGTAGAGATTTAGTTAAATAACTAAATTGCATGTTATCGGTAGCGTCTGCATTGTGATTGATGCCTCATTTGTTTGTGCGCTCGGCTAAGTGCACAACTAATGAGTCATCGAAAAATGCTCGTCTCTGATTGGCTGAATAATTTTCAGTCATTGTTTTGTCCACTATTTGAGTACTTAACACTAACTATAAATACAAAGACATTCTTTTAGTCCGTCTAGTTTAGCTCTTGTCGCTTATTTGTGAACACAGTGAAATACTTTTAATTTTATATTTACATTAGAACTATGGCTGGATTTTGTACCAACTTAGATCTTTTTGTGAAATTAAGAAGTGGTGGTGATCTGAAAAATTATATATTTATTTATGAAAGTATAATTTCTGTCTTGAATACCGAAGTTTCTGGAGAAGACAAAAACCTAATCAAGGAGTTCTGTAGACTTTTTTCTGTAAATCTAAATAAAAGGTGGATAGAGTCAAGTAGAAATCAAACAACTTTTATGAATCGTGTAAGTAATCGGAAGTGGTTGGAGAAAAGCATCAACTGGCCTGTTTGTAACAGTGTTGACCTGAGAAATCAGATGGGCTTTTCAGACGTAGCCTTATCTGAGCCTGTGGATATGGATTCCGAGGTTCCTACTCTTGCAGTAAGTACTGAGGAAGCGGGAACATCTACAGAAATGGAGCACAGAAAACCTTTCGAAGAGTTAATTAATAAGCAAAAAAAAGACGTTCTACTTCTATAGTAGAAGAAAATTCAGAGGAAGAGTTACAGAACTGGTACTTAACAAAATTGAACGTCAATGGCAAATCGAGTATGGCAAAAGTCTTCGAATACCTTTCCACTAATCCAGAAGCGCTATCCGAAGTACACGAGCGACTATTCAAAAAGCCAAGCTTAAGTAACGTCTCTTCAGATAAGTGTTTAGCTCTTGCGCTCTCGAAATGGAAGTACTTAGCTCTTCGCCAATTTCTGAAAGAAGAAAACTGTGGTGCCTTTTCATCTTATTCAAAGCTTGTAAATGCCAAGAAAAGATGTTACCCACCACAAGAGAGTATGGAGATTACCGAAGAAGAAGCTCAAATTAAATTACAAGCGCTATTAGACCACACTTTGGAGAGGATTTTACTAGATGTGAATTCTGTTGATAGGTCTCAAAATGAAGAACTCAAGTTGACCTGGAAATGGGGAATTGATGGTTCTTCGTCGCAGAGTAACTATAAACAGAAAACGTCAAACACAGCTACAGATTTCGATGATTCTTCAGTAGTTATAATAAGCATCGTCCCTCTTCGGCTAGTGTCTACTAGTCCATCCTCTAGGAATGAAAATATAGTTTGGGAAAACCCCACACCTTGCTCAACACTGTACTGTCAACCAGTGAAGTTCACGTTCACTTCGGAGACAGCTGATTTTATAAAGTCTGAAGAGACTGAGATGAAAAAACAAATTGAAACGGGTGGGCGGGCAGGCGGGCAGGCGGGCAGGCGGGCAGGCGGGCAGGCTTGCAGGCGGGCAGGCGGGCAGGCGGGCAGGCGGGCAGGCGGGCAGGCGGGCAGGCGGGCAGGCGGGCAGGCGGGCAGGCGGGCAGGCAGGCAGGCATTATAATATCACCATCTGACTCCGAGCTGTCACAATAAAACCCTATAGCTCTTTTGTCCTGGCTTTAACTGAAGAAGTCTTGGTATTTGTTTTATAATGTTATACCCATCATAAACAAGTGATAGAATTTAATGCAATGTAACCGGATCCGACTTCACTATCCTTTCCTATTTTTGAACTGAATTTCATTAGCATACTGCTAATCCATCGTAAATTTGATATGACTGAATTCCATTAACAGTCATATCTAATTTGCGATGGAAATAGGTAATGCAATAATATTTATAATTTTCTGGATTTAACTATAGCACTTAAAGATAACAAGCAACATTTTAAGATATTATATAGAAAGGACACATTATTTATTTATTTATTTATTTATTTTATTCAAAAAAAAAACATACATCATAATTATTTGCTAAACATCCTTAAACCTATAATTAGAGGTTTATGCGGATGTTGCACACTCCACATATAAATAGGTATAAGTTTAACACTACAGAATATATTACTAACAGTTACAATAATTATCCTAGCTTAAACATACTTAGTACCAATATTGCTCAGTACTTTAACGCTGCACACAAAATAAAACGGTAGATAGGTATTTTGTTGTTTACACATATTTTCCGTGACATGCATTACGTTTCTTGGGTCCGGGCGTTACGTAGGGTTTAAATACAGGTTGCTCGTATTGATAACGCGTTAAATTACTTTATTCAATAAAGTATATATTTTACTTTTTTTTTTAATAAATTTATATATGTGTGTAATATTATTACATATACATTTTAAATTAATATTAAGCCTATATAACTTCGTATGTATGTGTATGAAGTGCTTTTTTTTTAGTGAAAGGCTATGAATTGTGACGTACATTATTCGTAAATATGTTTGTTAATATGCGTTTTAGGTTTCTTTCGTTAATTTTATTAATGCAATCTTTGTTTAATTCTGTGTTAATTAATCTGGGCACAATATAATCTGTTGTTCTTTGCCCATAGAAATTATTAGCACGAGTAGTATTTAATTTTTTTAAAGCAATTTGTCTTGTTGTTATATATCCTTTTTTTTGTTTTTCGATAAATTTAAAATAATTTTCTTTTATCAGTAGCATGTTTAACTGATCTATAACTGGTAAAACTTTGCAATAATTAAATAGATAATCAGGGTCTTTTTTATAGTTAAGTTTGATTACACTTGGAACAATAATTTTTAATAGGCGTAGTTGCAATTGTGCTATTTTATCAATATAAGTTTTAAATGTTCGTCCATAGCTACTAAGCCCGTATGATATAATGCTTCCAGCAAGAGCGTTATACATTTGCAGTTTTATGCTGTAAGGTATACTGTTTTTAATTATACGGAATTTTGCCATTATGGCTCTTAATTTGTCACATACATAGTCTATGTGATACTTCCAGTTAAATCTTTCATCTATTATAAGTCCTAGGTATTTATATTTATTGACTTGCTCAAGTGTTAAACATTCACAATGTTGTGATATTGATATAGTATGCAGACATTTGTGACTGTGAGCTTTAATATCCACGGTTTCAGAAGTTGATATGTGACTGGAACGTATGTGCATCACTTTTGATTTCACACTGTTAAGTATTAGTCCATTATCATGTGACCATTTTTCAATTAATAAGAAATCTTCTTTTATTTTAGCAAGCGCGACATCAAAATTTTTATCATTTGCCACTAAACACGTATCATCGGCGTACTGAAATATTTTACATTTATGAACGACATTTTTAATATCATCTACATAAGTTAAGTAATGCTGTGGACCTAATACAGAACCTTGAGCGGTTCCCTGTGTTACTGGTATGTTTCTGCTGTAATCGCGACCTATTTTCACGCAAAAAGTTCTATTATCGAGGTAATTTGCACACCAGTTAAGTAGTGGCCCTCGAATTCCACTGTTGTCAAGTTTTTCTATGAGTATGTTATGCTGTAATGTATCAAATGCTTTGCTATAATCAATGAATATTACGATAACGTGATGTTTTAAATTAAGACATTTATTGACATAGTCTGTAAAATTAGAGAGTAATTGAATAGTACCTTTATTTGCTTGAAATCCATACTGATCGTTGGATATTATATTATTACTGCAGATTCAAACTATAGCCATAACCTGCTTGTTCTACAAAATTATGGAGACAATCATCAACTCTCAGCTCCTCAAGTATTGAGAAGAGCACCAGCGATTAGTGACCGTCAGTACGGTTTTCATCGCGGCCGTTCAGCTGATGACCTTCTAGTAAACCTAACTCATCGGTGGGCGGAAGCAGTTGAGTCCAAGAGGGAGGCGTTGGCAGTTTGGACATAGCGAAGGCATTTGATCGGGTATGGCACAAAGCGCTTCTCGCGAAGCTGCCTTCCTATGGGCTTTTAGAGAAATTATGCAAGTGGATCACAAGTTTTTTGGCTGACCGGAGCATCAAGGTCGTTATCGACGGTGCGTGCTCCGACCTTAAATCCGTCAATGCTGGTGTTCCTTCTGCATATCAATGACATGATGCGAATTCGCAAATACATTGCTATGCGGATTACAGTACCGGTGATGCTATATACTCCGGCTGAAGCGGTATTTTTCGAGAACACGTCGAAGAGTGCCAAACCGAAGTGTCTGAAGTCCAGAATCGACTTACCGATGTCTCTGAATGAGGTCGCCAAAACAGGTTTCACTTTTAACCCCAAGAAGACACAGCTTTGCGTGTTCACCGCAAAAAAGACACCCTTTGTCGTATCACCTCGATTTGAGGATACTCTCATGACAGCCTCAGCTAGTGTCGGAATCCTGGGAGTCGACATATCGAATACGTTGGTTGAGGCGAATTACGTTCAGTCATTTGGAAGGCAAGGCTAAACTAGCCTCTAAAAAGCTCAGCAGAGCGAGACAGTACTTTTTGCCGGCCCATCGCCTTCAAGTTTATAAGGCATAGATTCGACCTCACATGGAGTACTGTTCTCATCTCTGGGCCGGAGCTCCCCAATACCAGCTTCTTCCTCTTGATCGCATACAGCGCACAGCGGTTCGAATCGTGGACGACCAGGCTATTTCGGAACAGCTCGACTTTTTGGCATTACGCAGAGATGTAGGTTCACTCTGCGTTTTCTATCGTCTTTATCATGGGGAGTGTTCCGACGAGTTGTTTGGAATAATTCCTGCCGCCGAATTCCACCATCGGACATCGCGTCAAAATTTAAAGTTCCATCCTCACCATCTCGATGTCTGGAAATCCTCAACTGTGCGTTTCTCTCAACACTTTTTGCCTCGCACTACTTTGTTGTGGAATTAATTACTGGCAGGGGTATTTCCGAACGGATACGACATAGGGACCTTCAAGAAAAGAGCTTACTCATTCTTAAAAGGCCAGAACGCAACTGCAAGACCTCTGGTATTGCAGATGTCCATGGGCGGCGGTGATCACTTACCATCAGGTGCACCTCTTGCTCGTTTGCATAGACGGCCTGTCTATAAAAAAAAAATCCCATTTCCCACAGACATGCCGCCTTACAGGCAATGCTGCATCGCCTAGTTTTACTCCCGCTAAATAAAGAGAACTTCCAAAATGAACTCTCCATTATTAGAAAAATAGCATGTAACAATGGCTAAAACCAAGGCTAGTTGCCCAACTTTGGAAGCTTTGGAAAGTAATAAAATGAGGAATAGTCCCCGACTATTAAATGAGAAAATAGAGTTAAATAGTTCCCCTTTGTTGAATATTAATATAAACTAACATCATAATTTTCAAGAAAATTGTTAGTATTATTATTATTTATAATTATTTGGTATAATTATTATTTTATATAATTTTAATTTGACATTTGGAAATCAATTAATTTGAGTTGACATTTAACTTTGCAACAATTATTTCATTTTAATTTAAAACTTGGATATTGACATAATATGTATTAGTTATTGACATTATTTTATTTGCCTAGTTAGATTTTAATACTATTTTATCCCATTTTATGGAAAAAATCTTACATTGGCAACATTTATTAATTACGGTACTTACAAAATAATTGTTGTTTATCTACCTGGTGTACTTGTATTTAGTTGTTGTCTTTGCGTGTGTAATTGTAATGTTCAAATGATATATAAATAAACTAAAGCCCGGATGGTGCTATAATAGGCAAAACCGGTTGGCTTTACAATAATTAAATGTTAGTTGTGAAGTATTTATTTGTGAAGAAGTACAAGTGTTTGACAAAACCAATATTTTAATAAATTCATTTGTTTTGTTCAAAAACCATCATTTATTGTGAAATTCACGAAGTTAACATAATATTTTGTTAAATTTCCAAATATTTAATGACCGTTTCTAGTAAAATCTAAGTGTTTCTTGTGTAATGATTAAAATGTGAAATTTTTATTGGAAAAATCTACATTCTACATCTACAGGCTGGTTCTGAGTATACCTCCATGGATGTTCATTTGTACCATGGATGATATGAAAATTAGCTTAAACGGAATTGTTTATATCTCCCTTTTCTCTCTTCGTTGTAAATATTAGCTTCGCACGTGAAAATCCTATCATAGAACACTCGGTTCTTAAATCTATCTACCTATAAAGGCCTTGAAGCTGTGACTACTAAAGAGGCTGCCCTTGTCTTTATAGGTTATAACAATTTATGTTTTTTAATGTATGTAATATAAAGTATTCTTTATCTATAACAAAAGATTAGCGAGCGTTTTGATTTCTTAAAAACACCAAGGTGAGACTTGATAACTGAACGGATTTTGCACTATATTTAGACCTATCACATTGTTATATTGTATCTATTAAGTAAAAGTTTTTTTTATATAACAGTACTGTTTCAAATTGTTCCCATTTTGGCCATTTGTCGACCATTCTAGTTAACAGTATTCCCTAGTTTTTCTAACACAGAAACACAATTTTCCTTGTTACCCTAACTATGAAAATTTATTATGAACTAAACCTGCTTATCTTTGTACTAAGTGATAGATGGCGTAAATTTTTATATGGCGTTCATTTACTCAGAGAAAACCGCTTCCGAAAAGGAAGAATTTATATATCTGGTTCATAACTCCGGTAAAATATTTTTAACCGACTAACGATGGCAATTTCTGGCTGCTTATTTATTTGTAACATCGCTTAAAATATTTTTTTTTTTATATCATAAGATAGCAAACAAGCAGATGGGTCTCCTGATGGAAAGAGTCAACCATCGCCTATAGACACCAAAGATGTTAATGGTGCGTTGCTATCTTCTTCTATCTTCTAATTTCTTCACTGCTTTAATAAAATCGCCTTCTTACCGCTGGTAATCTTTATTCATTGCTGATAATCCATATTGTTAAACTTAAATTTTCTCATGCGTATCTAATCATCAATATATTGTCGTATTGAAGTTGTTCCTCAATCCTGGCATTGCAAAAAATCCAAGGCTGCGGCTTTTGTGAGTTTCGTAGCTTTAGATCTCAATATTGTATTTTATCAGGAAGCAGACACATTGCGTCTGTTTTCAATTGCAGATTCTATTATTTTTTTTTATATATCATAAGAAAACAAACAAGCAGATGGGTCTCCTGATGGAAAGAGTCAACCATCGCCTATAGACACCAAAGGTGTTAATGGTGCGTTGGTATCTTGTGGTGAGGTCTAATGCCTCGTGCAAAAGTTTACCAGCTACCTTACCCTTCAAACCGAAACACGACAGTGACAAGCATTGACGCTATTGCGGCAGGAATATGTAAGGCGGTGGTACCAGACCCGGGCGAGACAACGCAGAACTCTACCACCTAGTAGCCACAATGTTAGTGACTTGCATAGCAAATCAATTCCATGGTCCTAAAATTATAGAAATCTTTGTGGGGTACCATGCTCTTAAAAACGAGGTAAAATAAGATAATAGAAAATGGACGATTACAAAATTAATTCTACTATAGCAAAATAACTGATAACAAGGTAAGTAAATTTTGACGTTAATTTAAAAAGGGAGTAATAAGGTGTACGAAAAATATGTTCTTTTAAAATTAGAGAATCAATGTCCATATTTTATTGCAAACAAACGTTTATGTAATTTGAATAACTTCTATTATTTAAAAATACTTGTTATCGTAATATATTTAATAATTATGTTATTTTCCTATGATGCAAATCCTTTTTGTAACTATTTTCATATATCACAAAAAAATTGTCATAAAACGGCCAAATTTTTCCTTGCTCTTACGGATATAGCTGCATGTCACGATTTTTTAAGAGAAAAAAAAATCGATGTCACTAGACAACACGTTTTATATATTTCATAGAGAGGAAAAACTAAATTTGTTAGTCTATTTTCTATAACGTTTATACAGTTAGTAGCTATTACAAATTAAAAAGGGAAAAAATACAGGTACTTTGATTTTGTTCGATCCACATCTGAGTTGTTCGCTCCACTTGGTACAAGGTATAAATTTTATTTATCTATTAAAACATCAAATAACGGAATATCGAATTATAAAAATAAAGTGTCTTCACGCCCATATCCCCGAAGAGGTAGGCAGAGGTACAGCAAGTGCACCCACGATTAGCCGAAGATACTTAGTCCCACAAATGTGATAGACGCTTAAAATAAAATTTTATTTTAAGCGTCTGAGCGCAGCTGGTCACGTTCAGGAGTTGGGATACACTTACTATTTTTAAGTAAATTTAAGGAAAAAGTATCAGAAGTATATCATGATGCCATTACATACTAAGTTAAATGCCTGCAATGAACAATATCTAAGTAATTCCAGGCGAAATGTTGCGAAACTCTGTCATTTAATTAATATTCACGATGTTGGTGACATTTTAAGCCAACAGTTCGCTTTACGCAAAGTGCTTAACAATATGGCCGATGAATCGGAAGATGATCCAAATGAAGATTCAAGTAAAAGTGTCTTAAGAGTAAATAAAAAAGCAAATACCTTTGACCTGAACAAGGACCGTGTATAGTTACGTTGACCTTTAGTAAAACGTCAGAATATTGCCTTTTCTCTGTTAAGCCCCAACCTGCGACAGTTGCTGTTTTGCCTCGTAAAGGCACATTTCTCAGCTTACTCGACACGGGTAAGCAAATTGATAAGGCATTTTCTGGTAAAAGAAAATAAGCATATTTAGTTCTATAAGCAACAAATTCTAATAAAAAAAATCGAATTGTCCTACTAGACGTACGTTTATTATGTCTAGTAGGGAAAAGTTTTTTTTAATGTACCTAGCTCTCATTTTGTAAAGTCTATTTTTATTATATTTTGTATTAGTTCATAATAAGCATAACATTTAAGCACAATGTATTCACATATATATCGTCACGCCAGTTCCCTTTCAGGAGAGGCAACGAAAATTGAGTGCTATACATTACCAAGCCCTCAGAGATACTATGCTTTTTCCACGTTCATGAATTACTTCATACAGACATGCGTATTACGATTACACCAACTACGAACAACATATAATGTCTTCCCGTTTCCTACATTCATACATAATATATGTCCTCTGTTTCTATTTTTTAACCATTCATCTGTCATTCTTACTACATGAGTAAAACATTTTAAATCGATATTTTCTTTCACTTTCACACCCTCCTTTCATCTCATTTCACTTAACAATATATATATATATATATATATATATATATATATATATATATATATATATATATATATATATATATATATATATATATATATATATATATATATATATATATTCAGTTCTCGTTTTTTTCTATTTATAGTATATTATAAGTATAAGTAGTAGTAGTAATATTTAACTCAGTTTACTGACTTGATGAGACTCAGCAAAGTTATTTTAATTATTAAGTTAGGTTCTAAAAATGAAAGCACCAATTTTCAACCTATTTTAGTTCTGCTAACACTAACTGATATTTGATCTAGACAAATTTTGATGTAATGAGGTTATGTCATATTAAACAATTCCGTTTTGCAAAGCATTGCTAAACCATAGATACTAATGTTAAATTCTAGAAAAACGTTTGTAGAAACTAGAAATATTTGCTAGATCGATGCGCTTGGAAGTGTTTTGTAATTTTTCTATTGTTTTTAGCTCTTCGCTCTTCATCTCATCTACCAGCTGTTACAATGGGCATACCTTAGGGTTCCTTTCTTGGTCATTTCTTAAATTATATTTTTTTTTATATCATAAGAAAGCAAAAAGGCAGATGGGTCTCCTGATGGAAAGAGTCAACCATCGCCTATAGACACCAAAGATGTTAATGGTGCGTTGATATCTTGTGGCTAGATCTAATGCCACATGCATATGTTTACCAGCTACCTTACCCTCCAAACCGGAACACGAACATATTCATTAATGACTAACCTTATTATATAGGAGATTATCATTGAATTTTACTGTTTGCGGAGGAATTTTACTTTTATTTTAAGTGAAAAGGCCATTCGGTAACACAACGTACATAATTTGGAACATACATAATTTGTCATTATCGTTTTCCGGTTATTTAGTTAGCAATGATACAAAGCCTGGAATAGACGTTGCAGGACTCTAACACATATAAAAGTAAAGATTTGTTCTTTGTAAAAAGCTCGTAATAAATTAGGGATCTTACGTGATAATTTAGATATAGAGTATAAATTCTTTGTCTTAGTGCTGTTTCGCAAAAGGAAATTTTATTTTGTTATGTTTGTTAGCCGACTAATGCAATGATAAAGTAGCCTCCTAGCGCCTCAGATAAGATTATTTCAGAATTGTCTCTATTTTTGAATGTTATATAACTTAAAATAAATATAGCAACCAACAAATAACTTACTGGGTCTAAAATCGATTGGTCTTGAAAGACGTAGTAAAGCTATATCATTAGTTTTTTCATATATGTCAAAGGTTTCGTGAATAATTTTTCTTTCGACACGTATATCCTGCAAATATAATAAATAATAATTTATTTTACTTATTACAGTAATTGGATTAAACTATTTGGAGAAAGCCTCAAAATGTGAATATTCCTAGTGATGGTGAATTCAAGTATACCACCAGAATTCTAATGCCATATATATGTGGTGATAATCATTTCTAGATTGTTTGCTTTCTTCCAGATATTATGTTGGTGACTAATGAAATGTGCAATCAATTTTAGTGACATGTATTATATCACTGCTATAGCTAATTCTAACTCTATATTGTGACACTAACTTATAACATAAATTTTAAATATACAGTAAAAGGTATAAAAACATTATAAATTTAACAAAAAAATCACAAAATAATTACTATATTCAGTCTGCTTAAAAACAAAAGTAAAGCCACTTGGAACATTATTAATAATAATAAAAACAGTATCGGTTATAGTACAATGTCAATTGAAGTACCTAAGTGGGAAAAATATTACAAATCCAAGGGAAATAGCAGAGGTACTTAATGAGTACTTTACAGAAAGTTACACAAAACAAGCTCATAAAATTGATAAGCTACCTTGCCATAGCCTAAATTCTATTTTTATAGTACCATGCACGCCAATTATCATTCATAAATTAATTCAATCTTTAAACAAGAGCCACAATATGGGTTACGATGAGATATCTACAAAAGTGATTAAGTTTGTAAGTAAAGAAATATCTAACGTTCTCAGTTACTTAGTAAATTTAAGTATCGAAAGGGGTATATTTCCCGATAGACATAAAATTACAATAATAAAACCACTGCACGAAAAGAATGATCACAAGGAAATTAAAAACGTGAGAAACCAGTTTACCACTAGGTGGCGATGTACAAATCACATACAAATTCCTAGTAAATTCGAAACGCGCTCACAATCGAATGCGAAAAGAAAAACTCACACTTAGCACTCTGTTCTCAATGAAGTATTTGATCGACTACCGCGTATTATGACGAATAAACCAGTATACACCTGAGTGCTAAGTGTGAGTTTTTCTTTTCACATTCGATCGTGAGCGCGTTTCGAGTTTACTAGGAATTTGTATGTGATTTGTACAGCGCCACCTAGTGGTAAACGTGAGAAACAAAACATGCAAGTGCGAGATTTATGTTTACTTGTTCCCTGTCGAATATGGCCATTGACGGCCATTTTGTATTCGATAGCGAGAGCGTTAACGCATGTGATTGGTGGGTTCAAGCGGAAGGTTAGTGTGAGAAGCAATTTTGACGTTTCGAGTCACTAACATTGGTGAATGGTACGCTTACACCGAAGCAAAGTTATCACTTGGGTTTATCGTAGTGAGAACGTAAAAAAAGAAGAAAATTTTACAATGTGTAAAAAATTTAATTTATAAATTTGACAAAAATCATAGTTGGTGCCTCTTTTTCGCTTAGACAATGTTTGCAGTGGCAAAGACAGAGGTTATACTGGTTGGAGCAATGCAAGCTTTCAACCATTTGATGCGCTGCTTAGTAAATACTAAAAAGTATTTTAAATAAATCACATATATTAAAACTACATATAAAATGTGTTTCAAAATAATTTACTGTGGTGTGTGTGCCAGTAATGGTTGAGCATTCTACTGTTTATCATATTTAGAAACCTGTTGTTATTCTGTCGCAAATTTGAGATGGTAGTCGCAGTTTTCTTCCACATTATAGCATAGAAATCCTCAACATGTGTATAGGACATGTACATTTAAGATAGTGTGCCAAACCCATGTATTAACCACACAGTGATCCAACCACCTTTTACACCCCTGAGCCTCACTAACATAGGTATGAGTGTCTGAAGCTATACCATGCCTTAAAATGTCTCTACACACCCACTGCCTTTATTACAAAAATTAAATAATTCATTGCAAAATGATGCACCCTGGTGTGCGTTGTAATCCCCTAACATATACACTGTTTTAATGTCACTGTCTTCAATGATTGCATTTAATTGGCCCAGGCACTGAACAAATATTGACAAATTATCAGGCTGATCTGTACCATATACACAGATGTAATCAAGATCTTCGGCATGTCCCTAGAGTAATTGCTTTTATAGTTGTTATACGCTCACTTTCATAATTTAACACTGAAACTTCACTAAACACATTTCTCTGCCACAATAGTGCCACACCGCCGTGAGATCTACCGTGATGTACACCTGTTGTTAGATCGACAGCTGATTTCCCTGTGTAGCACACCGCTGCATCAGTACCACCAAGGAGAGGCAGGTCGTGGGGCAGAAGTCAGGTCTCCTACAGTGCCACTACATACACCAAATTACATAGTGTTTTGACACACTGAACACTGCGTTTCACGTTTTTGCAATTAAAGCTAATAAATATACTAGGTTTGGTTTGATCCATTATCAGTTAGTATTTGTTCACACTGCATGTCCCAGCACTGGTTGGAGCAATGCAAGCAGTGGACCATCACTTGATGCGGTGCTGGACCTCACAGAAAAACAATTCAGTGACGACTATCGCATAAATAAAAATCCCCGTGTTGATCTCGGGCTCCTTTAAAGAATAGGTCAACTGCCTTTCTGTCAGACAGGTCGTAAAAGGTGACCGATTGGCTATACAAGTCACTACCATCATGGGCTATTATGTGGTAGAGTTCTGCATTATCTCGCCCGGGTCTGGTACCACTGCCTTATCTATTTCTGACACAATAGCGTTTTCATTGAATTCTGATTTCTAGGAAAATTAATTAACAAACATTGGAATTGGAAAGCGCACATTTATTCCCTTTGTAATAAAATTGATAGATTTTTGTATGTTTTGAGAAGAATAAGAGAGGTTTAATTAAATTACTAGGTGGTAGAGTTCTGCATTGTCTTGCCTGGGTCTGATACCACCACCTTGCCTATCCTGTCGCAATAGCGTCAGTGCTTGTCGCTGTCATGTTTCGGTTTGGAGGGTAAGGTAGCCGGTAAACTTATGCATGTGGCATTAGACCTCGCCACAAGATAGCAAGGCACCATAAACATTTTTGGTATTTATAGGCGATGGTTGACTCTCCATCACGGCACTCATTTACTTGTTTGCTATCTTAAGATTTAAAAAAATGTCTAAAAATGAATTAAAAATCATTTATTTCAAGCACTTGAAGCCTTTAATGTAACATATTTTCTTATAAACTATGTTAGTAAATAGTATTTAAAAAAATTCACATATATTAAAACTTGAAATATAAAATGTGTTTCAAAATAATTTACTGTGGTGTGTGTGTCAGTAATAAGCACCCATGCAGACACATAAACCTGTCCATAAAGGATTCTACTGTTTATCATATTTAGAATCCTGTTGTTACTCTGTCACAAATGTGAGATGGTACCTAGTCGTAGTTTTCTTCCACATTATAGCATAGAAATCCTCAACATGGGCATCTGCAAACATGTCAGGGGCACTGCAACACCATGGCAGCCGCAACAGAACTCTAAATACATTATTGTATAGTATCTTAACCACTCAGTTGGTCGAGTGGATAGCGACCCTGACTACGCAATTGACGGGGCTCGGATTCGATCCCCCCCGCGTGGACAAGCATTTGTGTGATGAACATAAATATTTGTATTGGGTTTGGGTGTTTTTAAATATATTCCAGTATTGATATAGGTATGTATTTCTATGTATTAGTACTTACCATTGACTAACACCCATAACACAAGCAAATAATTTGCTTACTTTGGGGTTAGTACAGTAAGTGTAATTTGTCCCTTAAATATTTATATATTCATATCTGGTATAACTTATCTATTACAGGCATATAAATTATACATTAATTATACCAGAATATTATATAATAATCCGGTATAATAATTTATATATTATATACCTGTGACCTAACATGTTACACATTTCATATGCACAATCACATAATTCTAAAGGAAAACCTAACAATGTTAATTTGTTATTACATAATTAACTATATTTATTTATTTCATCATTATTTTTTATACCCCATATAACATTATTTTTATAGTGATAGTCACTTAATTCTATTGTATTTCTTATTAAATCTAAGTTACATTCTATCTAAATCGGATAGTGGTAGATCAGTATGTTGTATAGGACATGTATATTTAAGATAGTGTGGCAAGCAGATGTAATAACCACACAGTGATCCAGCCACCTTTTACACCCCTGAGCCTCACTAACATAGGTATGAGTATCTGAAGCTATAGCAAGCCTTAACATCTCTCCACACGGCCACTGCCCTTATTACAAAAATTAAATAACTCATTGCAAAATGATGCACCTTGGTGTGCGTTGTAATCCCCTAATACAACATTTCATAACCTTTTTTAGTCTGCTGACCCCTAGAAAACCAAGCACAGTATCAAGGGCCCTGTTGATAAAAAAACATTGACATTTATATATTCATTCAAATATACTCGCAGATCCTCAGGGGTCCATGGACCACAGGTTAAGAAACACTGCCCTAATATATACACTGTTTCAGTGTCACTGTCTTCAATGATTGCATTTAATTGGCCCAGGCACTGAACAAATATTGACAAATTATCAGGCTGATCGGTAGGCATATACACAGATGCAATCAAGATCTTTCGCATGTCCCTAGTAATTGCTTTTATAGTTGTTATATGCTCACTTTCACAATTTAACACTGTAACTTCACTAAACACATTTCTCTGCCACAATAGTGCCACACCGCCATGAGATCTACCGTGAAGTACACCTGTTGTTAGATCAACAGCTGATTTCCCTGTGTAGCTGACCGCTGCATCGATGCTATCAAGGCACCAAGGAGAGGCAGGTCGTGGGGCAGAAGCCAGGTCTCCTACAGTGCCACTGTATACACCAGATTACATAGTGTTTTGACACACTGAACACTGCGTTTCACATTTTTTGCAATTAAAGCTAATAAATATACTAGGTTTGGTTTGATCCATTATCAGTTGGTATTTGTTCACACTGCGTGTCCCAGCTGGAGACTCCATTGCTTTTGAACGCATTCTGAAATGTACAAAACGCCTGAACTTTATACCATATGGCCATAACTCGTTCGTGTAGATATTCAACTTGTGTTTTGACACGAAGATCTTAAACGCGTTTTAAGATTTCTCTCGTTTTATATGTATTTTTTCCATCATAACTTTTTCACTTGTCTTTGCCCATCACAAATATCTTTTTCATGCGTTTCTTTGTTGACGTTAGATGTATAAATGGTAATGCAGAGAACTATAATCCTTGCTAATTGCTTGATTCAACTTGTGTTTTGACACGAAGATCTTAAACGCGTTTAAAGATTTCTCTCGTTTTATATGTATTTTTTCCATCATAACTTTTTCACTTGTCTTTGCCCATCACAAATATCTTTTTCACACGTTTCTTTGTTGACGTTAGATGTATAAATGGTAATGCAGAGAACTATAATCCTTGCTAATTGCTTGATTCAACTTGTGTTTTGACACGAAGATCTTAAACGCGTTTAAAGATTTCTCTCGTTTTATATGTATTTTTTCCATCATAACTTTTTCACTTGTCTTTGCCCATTACAAATATCTTTTTCACACGTTTCTTTGTTGACGTTAGATGCATAAATGGTTATGCAGAGAATTATAATCCTTGCTAAGCTAAGCTGAACAACACAGAACAATATAACCTAAAAGGCTAAACAACTAAAATATGTTTACTCCTTCATAAACGCCATCAATCCAAATGTTGATGCTCCCGTCTTCATTTTTAATTTTCACTATGAATAATCTCAAGATTTTCAACAAAGAGTATGTAATTTATTTATTCTCAAGACAGTCACAATCGAATAAAAAATACAATAATATTTTGTTTAGTAGTAATCCGTATAAGTTTAAAACACTACTTTTTTAGATATAGACACTCAAGAATTGTGTACTTCTGAAAATGTTTGGTTATTCATTCGATGCTAACGTACAACCAACATTATGAAACAAATGTTCGCCATTCACGATGAGTGGACGCCGACCGAGTGGTTTGGCTAAATCGCGACTAACACTCGCAGCTTCCCGATACTCGTTAAGTAAAGAGTTTATTCGATTAACGCGATGGTAAAGTTATTCGAACGCATTTGAGAAACTCACACTTAGCACTCTGTTAGCTCGGCGCCCATACGTAGCGAGAGATCGGGACGGAGTATATATATTGAATAGCGGTATCTCACTCTAGTGAGAGCGGGAAAAAGTATACAAATCGTATTGCTTGATCTCGTTAGCATTTTATCATGGGTGAGCAAGATAGCAAAACACGTTTTCACATAAGAGTAAAGGAAACGGTACAGCGTATGCGATGAGCGTTTTATGCTATGATTATCTACAGAGAACAAGACTACACGGACTTAGTCTTGTGAAAAATGGAATAGGTGCCGCCTAGTATCGTAAAATACCTAGTATTTGTACCTGTTCTAGTATTTACGACTCATCTCTATTAACAACCTCTGTATTTTAAAAGACTCTCTGTGAATGTATTATTAATTTTTTCATAGTATATTGGATCTATCGTGATTTCAGTTAATTCTTCTGTTTGAGGAGTTTCAGTAGTATGTTCACTATTTTCCCCAATTTGAAAGGTAGGTGTTATAATAATAGGTTGCTGTGTATTGTGGAAGTTAGATAATGTACGCTGTCAGTGTTATTGAGTAAATCGGTAGCAGTATGTTGAGAGGTGTTAGTGTTACTTGTAGTTTGAGTATTTTTACAACGTGATATACTCAGCTGTTGGCAAATTTCCATTTAAAAATATATGATAAAAATGCATATCAATAAAACCTGGTGTTTGATATTTTTTAATACCTTTAACAATTCTAACCAGTCTTGCGTATTTGCGTAACAATTCGGTAGGTGAGAAAAAATCTTTCGCATTATCAAAAATGCTTTATAATGTGTCATCATTTCTAGAGTACTCGAAATTATAGTAGGTACTTACACTTGCGTCAACAAATGGTAAAAAACTTGTGTTTAAAATTTTATAAAATGTCTGCTGCAAATTTTAAATACTAATAATGTAATTATGTTTATTTAGTTTTATTTATTTATTTAACACTTTATTGCACACATAAAATAAAAAAAAAGGAAATAACAGGTGAAAAATTACAAAAGTCGAGCTTATCACTAATAAAAAGAGTTGTCTTACAGCTGACCCAAGACAGAGAAAATTTAATACATTGACGAATAAGGTAGACGGTGTACAATAATAATTAACTCTTAATTATTCAGGTCATTCAGGAAAGAACTTTAATTATTTTAATCAAGTGATAAATAGCATAATTTTATTTGATTTTTAAATGTGCACAGAGAAGTAATATTGCGGTTGTAATATGGAAGTGAGTAGACGGTGTACAATAATAATTAACTCTTAATTATTCAGGTCATTCAGGAAAGAACTTTAATTATTTTAATCAAGTGATAAATAGCATAATTTTATTTGATTTTTAAATGTGCACAGAGAAGTAATATGGAAGTTGTAAATGGAAGTTGTAATATGGAAGTGAGTCCCAAAGTCTTATTGCAGATACTGTGAAAGGATGAAAAAAAAAACGAATTGTGTGAAAGCATACGTAACAAAGCAGAACCAGGGAGACGACAAGAAGAGCCAGGTAGGTGAAGAAATTGGAAGTGTTCTTTTAAATTGGCAATCCAATTAAAATGTTGATTAAGAATTATTTCAGTTACTAGTCCTTTAACTTTCTGCTACGAGCATTGAAATTTTTTAAGTTGGTAAGATATTGATTTTTGTCTATCAAAAATCAGTTTTCTTTAAATGTTTCGAGGTCAATTCTAAGCAATTTAAATTTTTTCCTAAAACGAGAGATTAATGGTAAAGTGATTCTCCCATGTGTTTGGCTTAGTATAAAAATATTACCTGTATATTAGATTCACAGACAAAAGATTCACCTTCTCCAAGACAATCTTGTTTGAATCGGGTGTCGTACTCTCCGATCCACACTCCAGCTATATTCTGATACTGAACACAATGAGCAGCGGTTAAAATGTATCTTGCATTGATAATGCTTCCTCCACAATTAAACTCTTTTTGGGTAACACCTATAAAAATTGTTAATTAATGGTTAGTTTTTGAAGTTCCGTAATCACAAAGTGACAAATAGAAACCTATTGATTTTTTTTTCACAGGGATATAAGGTATCTTAAATGTAAATTACCTAAAGGATAGAACGAATATAACCTGATAACGAATATAACGGCGTAATATAAGTAATGGTGGCGGCCAAAGTAGGCCGCCACCATTACAAATAATAAAAAAACGGTCAAGTGCGAGTTGGACTCGCATATCGAGCGTTCCGAAACGGATCATATCTGTTGATCGAGGTTTCGGATTTTTTTCTTTACATGTTTTGTAAGAAGTTGCTTCTTGCCAACTTTCATAATTACAAGCCAACGGAAAGTACTTTATAGGTTTTAATTCTCTTTAGACGTCGCGTCGCATAAATCGCAAAATATGCGACATATTATGTAAATGGTTATATGTTTTGATCTTTGACTTGTTCACTTCAAAGTTTGATTTTTTCACAAATGAGAAGCACCTTAGACTCGAGCATTTGATTGATATAAATTTTGATTTGATACCTTAACGTATTTCTGAGAAAAATGTCTTGACAGACGAACAACAAAGTGATTCTATAATAGTTCCGCTTTTTCCATATTAGGTACAAAACCCTAAAATGTAAAGTTATGTAGATCCAAAAGGGAGCCGCTTACACCTAACCTTATTTAATACAGTTCTATTTTTTTATATTTCATTTTTTTATTTTCATCAAAAATACCAATAAATTAAAATACCTTAAATAAATTAAAATAATTAATTCCTACTCCTACTACCTGTTGACCCGGCCAAAATATTCACTGCAAATCCATACTATTCATATTTATATTACTAATCCGAAAAATCAACCCCTAGGATACATAAATAGGGGATGAAAGTTTGTACAAAGTATACATGAACGACATATAGCTCTCTAGCGGACAAAGCTGCGTGGATCGGCTAGTAATTTATATGGCAGATTAACGATTGCCTTGTTAGCTAGTTCTCAAAAGTTTTAATTATTAAAAAGCTTACACTGACAAACTAAGTTGACCTAGAGAAATATGACGTTGTAGCATTGACATGTATAATATATTATACACGTCAATGCGTTGTAGATACACATCTTCTTCACGTAGTATAAAACAAAGGACGACGGATTTCAACGCAGTTTTCATAAATAGATAGAGTGATTCAAGACGAAAGTTTATATGTACACGCATATTATAGTACAAAAAGCAGAGAATTTTAACATATTTTTGTGCGCTTACATTATACCCGTGCGAAGCCGAGGCGGATCGCTAGTGGTACTTACTAACGTCTTTTAAAGGTTTTACCCTAAAAGGAAGTAAAATAATAAGAGGGAGGCTGTTCTTTTTTAAGAAGTAGGAAACGCTCAAGAAAAGTCGTGCGCATCACTAAGTATTTAAATATAGGTATATAACAATTACAAAAAGCATTGTTTCGAATATTCATATTTACATGTATCTATGTTAATAAGATTATAAATGAGAAAGTTTGGATGTTTGTACGTTTGGATGGATGGATGTTTGTTACTCAATCACACAAAAACTAATGAACGAAATTGAATAACATTTGGCACACAGTTAGATGATGACCTGGAACAGCATATAGGCTACTTTTGATTCGCCAAAATCTTTTATAATACAGGCTCCAGCGGGCTACACATTGCTGCTAGTATGCTATATTATTTAAAAACAATGTACATCTCTTTAGGAAAACTGTATGTTTGTTTGAGGTCCTGTGACTATTGTCATGAAAAAATTTTATTACTAATTCACTTAAACCGCGCCATGACGCACATTCAGCGCAGTTTTATTATCATCTGCAAATTACTAGAAATGAACTAACAAACCTAAGCTACTTATACTAAAGAAACAGACATCAATCAGTATTATAGGCATGTATTTTTAAAAGGTTTTGCCCGAAATTAACGTATGAGATGTGAGTAATTGCTTCTACGCAAGTGATTTCAATAGGTAGTCAAAATGGATGATGAATATATATTCAGAAAATTAACCTACATCTGTCACCTGTCTTTATAGAAATTAGCGCCATCCAAGGAAACTCATAAAGATTGGCAACTTTCCCGCCAACTGTATAAATAATAATAATAATCTTTATTGTTCCAACATTTACTTATTTTAGGTTGACCGCTGACCTCTACACTAGTTGATACTGTTATGTAGAAGCCAGTGCCCCCCTTCTAATTACAGTTACAGAAAATGTATACATTTTCAAGTGTGTTCGTACATAAGTGTGTGTCTATGTGTATGCGGGTGTGTGTGTGTGTGTGTGTGTGTGTGTGTGTGTGTGTGGGTGTGTGTGTGTCTGTCTATGTGCGTGTGCACGAGAACGCGTGTGCGAGTGCGTGTGTGTGTGTTTATGTGTGTGTAATTTATGTGTAAGTTTTATTGGTATTTAGCATTTTGTACCAACTATTAGTTTTTCGCAATTATTGTAGTCATATCTACTTAGCCAATCTAACACAGCTATTTTTAATTCGTAACCATTTTTTTCCCGAATAGGCATGAATTTATCTACAGCATTATATAATATAGGAGCTAAATAATCATAGTATTTTTGTGCAAACGCAGTGTTTGTTTTGCTAATTGGACAATTTATTCTTCTCTTTTCTGTTTGTCTACTTATTGATGTAACTGATGCGTGATACCTCTTAATTACATTATAAATAAATAATTTACGGACACTAAGTACCTTAGCTTGTTTGTATACTGCTTCAGTAGGATGTCTATAGGGTAGATGTAAGCAAACTTTTAGTATGGCTCTTTGAGCTCTCTCCAGAGTTATAAGATTTGACTTAGCAGCGCCACCCCATGACGTGATACAATATGTTATAATACATTCAGCGAGAGCCTTGTACACATTAATAATATGAGAAGAAGTTAGTATATTTCTTAAATTTTTAAATAATATAATTAGTTTTCTTATTTTATTTGATGTGTCATCTATATGTTGCATCCAGTTAAGTCTGTGATCAAGTGTAATTCCCAAATATTTAACAGTGTTTGTCTTCTTAATAGACGGACATAGGCAACTTGATACTCTGTCTCGTTTTATGGCCCTACAGTTATTTTCATGTATTTTTAAATTTTGGACTATATTAGTTTTATCAGTTTTATCAAAACACATGAAATTTGTTTTATTTGCATTAAGAGATAGTAAATTATTTTCTAACCAAATACCTACTTTACGTAGGCCCTTTTCAGTTATATCTCTGATATTTTCCCATGTAGACCCATAAAATAGTAAAGCCGTATCGTCAGCATACATAAGTGCACTACCGTTTTCGAGAGGACATTCGCATAGAGGATTTATGTAAGTCAAAAATATGGTAGGACCCAAAGTGCTTCCTTGTGGTACCCCATAACTGCATAACTGCTCATCACTTGTCACTGTATCAATTTTCACTTTTTGATTGCGTTTTGTAAGATAATCGGAAAACCATTTTAATGGTATGCCTCTAACACCGTAAGACTCCAGTCTTGAAAAAGGATAGGAATCGAAACCGTATCAAACGCTTTTTGCAGGTCTAAAAATACCCCTATACATTTATTTCCCTTATCAAGATGTGAGCTAATAGTTGATGTTATTTTTTGTACCGCATCAGCTGTAGAACGACCTGATCTAAATCCGAACTGTTTATCAGAAAATATGTTATTTTTGTCAAAATAGGATAATAGGCGCTTGTTAACTAATTTTTCTAATATTTTCGATAATGTTGACAATAATGAAATAGGTCTATAATTTGATGGTATTGATTTGTCTCCAGATTTATATATTGGTATAACTAAAGCTTGTTTAAATATATTAGGAAAAACTCCGTGCTCTAAGCTGAGATTACACATGTATGTTATTGGTTCAATTAGATATTCTTGAAATGTCTTAATAATACAAGAAGGTATCTTATCTGGCCCTGAAGAAGATGTGTTATTTAAATTTGATATTATAGTTTTTATTTCTATTGTATCTGTGGGATAAAAAGATAGTGATTGTAAAGGAGCTGACTTTAGATTTTCATATTTTGCTAATTCATAGTCTGTTTTATTAAGTTTAGTTAATATAGATGTAGCGAGTTGGCTTCCTACTGAGGTGAAGTACTTATTTATTTCATTGGCAGAATCTTTTCGATTGTTACTAATTTTGCATAATTCTAAAGTAGCTGACTTACTTTTATTTATGTTGCATATATTTTTAATTATTTTCCATATTTCTTTATTATTATTAGAATGTAATTTAATTTGATTTTCATAATACTGTTTTTTTAATTTTTTAATAAGATTGTTACATATGTTTCTGTATTTTTTATAATATATTTGTATTTCAGTGTTATGTAAGTCATTTCTAAGCTGTTTATGTAATTTATTTCGCATATGTATTGATTTAAGAACGCCATGAGTTATCCAAGGTTTCAGAGGTGTAAATTTTTTAGATAATTTTTGTGTGATTATGTTTTGATTCATTACGTTTGTAATATTTTCAACCAAATAACTGGCTACTAAATTAACATCACTCAACATGTAAAATGGTGTCCAATCTAATTTCTGAAATTCTAAATCCATTTCACTTAAGTTGTATTTTATTAAATAATTTTCTTTTAGTTTGCACGCAGATTTTAAATTATTAATTATTAAAAGGATAGGGCAATGGTCTGTAAGTTCATTAAAAACAAAACTACGCCATTCATGTGAAGTTTTCATTAAAAAATGATCAATGCATGATTTTTGTCTTGTAGGTTTGTCAATAGCCTGTTGTAAACCATGAATAGCCATCATGTTTAAATATTTTTGAGAATGCGTGTCTAAGCTGTTGTTTAATATATTAATATTAATATCCCCTGTAAAAATAATGTTTTCAGCGTGTAAAGTCTGTTTTCAGCGTGTAAAGGATTTGATCTATAGATTCTTTGTAGGGGGTAGGATTTCTAAAGCATGGGGGCCGGTAAGATGCGATAACAATACATTTTAATAGTGAAATTTCTAGAACTAAACAGTTACCTTCTACCGCAGTCGGTTCGTAGGAATGAGCTTCATGTTCTGTTCTTACAAATATAATTATGCCGTCATTTTTGTTAATATGCCTCTTCGTATGGAACAGTTGATAATTGGGAATAGAGGGTAATATACTATTTTCATTTATCCAGCATTCCGTTAACACTATAACATCTACACATTGTTTTAACATCGAAAGAAACACCAATAATGAATCAAAGTTACAGTTCACACTACGTATATTCAAGCTTAGTATAGATATAGCTTTCCTATTAGAGTTTTCATTACTAATCACTTTTTGAAAGTCCTCCGGTTCTTTTATCTCTAAGCAATTAATCGTAATTGCATTGTCTATATCGTGATAACAATTATTTAAATCGAATTTTAAAAATAATAAACGTTGTCACATCGTTAGAATACCGAATTAAATAGTTAGCAAAATACAATTACATACACAATAGGACTGAACGCGTTTAGTGTATGGTACAAGCGATACGCTTTTACTAAATATCAGATCGCGTATATGGCTACTTCTATAATATAATATCATGTTAAAGTAGCTTATTTTTTTTATATAATTGATTGTTATATGCATATATATGTTTGTTTTTGTGGGATTTCTGTTAAGTTTAATTTGTAAAAAGTATAAAAGTATGTTTTGCTTATTAAAGTGTAATGTGTAACTAGTAATAATTTTAAACTTATGTAATAAGAACAACAGTAATGCGTACATACAGTCTTTAAATACTAGTCATTTCGCAAGTTTAAGAAGGCATAACTGTTCTTCGTCTTTGATGAGTATGCTGGGAATTCCATCCGATTTTCGCATAAAGATTTTCCCATTAGTTGACCAACAGTACTTATACCCATTGTCCTTGGCAAACTTTCTTGCGAAAAAATACATCTTTTTAACTTTTTCATTAAGCCTTTCAGATATATATATTGGCGTTGGTTCACCAGCCCATCCAATTGTTCTTGAATTAAATTTGTCATTTGGATTCTCTCTGTTATACTTTTTTATACTTTTCAACAGTGAGTTTTTAAGCATAGTGGAACTAAGGTGAGCTATAATTGGGCCATTATTTGTTTTTGTTTTAATACGGTATATATCACTTAGGTCTTCGCTTTTATATTCAACTTTGGAAACTTCGAAAATATTTTTAAGCACATTACGCAAATGATTAACGTTTTCCTCGGGTTGCTGAGGTACATTTCTAATTTCTATGACTTTAGAGTTTGAATTCCTTTCTAAGTTTTCTATTCTATATTCTAATGTTTTAATGTAATTTTCCTTATCTATAAGCTCTTTATCCTTTTTTTCCACTTTAGTTTTAAGTTCTTCATACTGTTTAGAAAGAAAATCCATAGATTTCTGTATTTCTGTGTTAGTGTTGTGTATTTTCAAGTTTTGTTTCTTAAGTTCTCCGACATCAACACTCAGCTTTTTAAGTGCTTGATCTTGGTCTGACTTCCATTCGTGCAGCATACCTTTGATTTCATCTTCAAATGATATTGCCCAGTGTGGTTTTGATGTATCAGAATTTGTGTTTAATTTTCTTTTTTGTCTCCTCGAGTTTGTACTCACTGTAGATCCTTCACTATCTTCTGATCTGTTTATGTCAGACTCTGATACACACAGATGACTCTTGACAACTTCTGGAGGCGTTCTTTGCATGTTTATTCGTTTATTTGTTTCAAACGAAAATAAATAAAATCAGCAATCAATCGCTTGTGCTTGGACCACACGTCAACGTTTGTTTACGTTTCCTGTCGCACCGTTACTTATGGATTTTCGTACTACCGACCAAAATATTAATAAAGTTGTTTATATTTATGCACTCCTGGTACTTTACAAATATTATTTTTAAGTATTTAATTTTGTATTTTACACGCAATTACACAAAACACACGTCTGCATTGAATCACGGCCGGAAGGGAAGGGGACTATTCGTCTTCCATCAATATCTCCACATGAATCGGGCAATAGCCTAATATTCGGATGATCATCTACTCCGTCATTATAAGAAAAGTCTGAGCAGCACACCTGCAAATGATTTTAACTAAATTTCAATTAATCAGTAATGAATGAATTGAAATGAAAATGAATTTTTTATTGAAAATGAACGAAGGAAAGAGTGCAAGCATGTAGAAGACTAGACTAGAAAAAAATCGTAAAATGAAATCTTAAAAAATATATTAGGGTATGTCCTCTACAATTAAAGTAGGGAAGCTTTTTTTTCTCGCGTCTCTCATTTATGAGGTATCATGAGACAGATTTTTTAAAAATAATTTTGTGGCCATTTTATCGATTTTTTCAAGTCATATTAGAGAATTTGTTCAAGTATTAAAAATGCCTGCTAGCCAGCCCATTTAGGTTGTTTCTGGATGTGGAAAAAATCAGGGTAGTGTAACAAACTCTCCCGAAGACGCTCTAAACTCACATTTAAAATATAACAAAATTGTCTGTTATATTTCGTTTATAAAGGAGTCAACAGAGTTATAATCATATTATCTGGCCAAATGATTCATCTAGTGTTAAATTGAGGACTCATTTTGTGTTATATAGTTTACCCATTCATTCTTTTCAAAGGTACACTTCATCTCTTATAAACAACCATACTTTATCAGGAAATGTATACTATAAATTGATTTAAAGGACTAAAATTTATATATTGAAGATATTTGGCTTAAGAAAGGGAGTAATATATTACATAAATACATAATTACATAATAAAGATATTTGACTTTAAGGAAGGGAATAATATATTAAATATATACATAAAATACATAATAAAATATATAGCTTAAGAGAGCGATATGATGATATTAATAATTACATTGACTTCATCCAAAGGAAAGAAGTACGGTAGTATGGAATATATGGACAAAATTATTGTAATATTTAGGTTGGGAGTTGTAAAGCACTTTAGTGCCGCAATTTTATTATTGTGGGATATGTAAGAGGCGCCGCCTCGCCTCACATGTGTGAATACCAAGCCGGCTGAAGGCCTTCCTAGCGTATTCCTCAGAAATATATTGAAACTAAAAGGAACTAAAGTCCTTAATCTCAAAGAGAAAATCAATATATTATGAAGAACCAAGTTAATGGCAGATAGGCATTACTATTGTGGGGTCACAAAGTGATAGCCATATAGTTTAATGTCCAAACATGTGAATACATTGTTTGGAAGTTGATGAGTATAGGCATGACCAAGGTGCATCATTAATATTGAGCACAGCCAAAAGGCCAAATAACAAATATATTTCTCAAGTATACAATTAAGCATTGACTTGAAGTAGTAAATGTTGATAAAAATATATACTGTTGCTATTTTTGTAACAAACAGTAACAAAATAATAAATAAATATTGGCATGACCAAGGTACATCATTTATATTGAGCACAGTCAAAAGGCCAAATAATAAATATGTTTCTCAAGTATACAATTAAGCATTGACTTGAAGTAAGTAAATGTTGATAAAATTATATACTATTGTTATTTTAGTAACAAACAGTAACAAAATAATAAATAAATATTGGCATGACAAAGGTGCATCATTTGTATTGAGCACAGTCAAAAGGCTAAATAATAAATATGTTTCTCAAGTATACAATTAAGCATTGACTTGAAGTAAGTAAATGTTGATAAAAATATATACTGTTGTTATTTTAGTAACAAACAGTAACAAAATAATAAATATTGGCATGACAAAGGTGCATCATTTGTATTGAGCACAGTCAAAAGGCCAAATAATAAATATGATTCTCAAGTATACAATTAAGCATTGACTTGGAGTAAGTAAATGTTGATAAAAATATATACTGTTGTTATTTTAGTAACAAACAGTAACAAAATAATAAATAAATATTGGCATGACAAAGGTGCATCATTTGTATTGAGCACAGTCAAAAGGCCAAATAATCAATATGTTTCTCAAGTATACAATTAAACATGAACTTGAAGTAAGTAAATGTTGATAAAAATATATACTGTTGTTATTTTAGTAACAAACAGTAAAAAAAAATAATAAATAAATATTGGCATGACAAAGGTGCATCATTTGTATTGAGCACAGTCAAAAGGCCAAACAATAAATATGTTTCTCAAGTATACAGTTAAGCATTGACTTGAAGTAAATAAATGTTGATAAAAATATATACTGTTGTTATTTTAGTAACAAACAGTAACAAAATAATAAATAAATATTGGCATGACCAAGGTGCATCATTTGTATTGAGCACAGTCAAAGGGCCAAATAATAAATATATTTCTCAAGTATACAATTAAAGTTTGTGCAAGTTTGTTTTAACAATTACTTGACAAAACTAAGACAAGATAATATGTTGTCTTCAATCACAATACCGAAACATTAATAGTCGGTACGCGATAAATAAACATATATAAAAGTAATCATTGCTCGCAATGAACTTCAAATAATCCAAATCATAAAAATTTCATAAGTAAAATCAATTAAGATAATCCTTATGACGAAAGTCAAATGAACTCAGGTTAATGTATAAAAATACATTAAAACAAGCAATTTAATATATCCAGCTCTGTGATGTAGCTCATACCTGGTTGAAGATTTGATTAGTTATGTAAATAGAGCAACTTTGCTAGGCGATACATAGTTGGTGTTTATCTGGGTTAACCCTCTGAATACACTGTTTGCGGTAGGGCTTATCCGAGTACCACGCACTGGTAACGAGGAGATAACCATAACGACAATATTATATGTGTCTTTATATAGATATACACAATGCATGCAACATGCATACAACCCTGATGCCTTCGCAAAGTCGACACTACCTTGTGACGAAGGTATGGTCCAATCAAAAAGCCAAATAATTAAAATAAATTATGACTGAACTAGAAATTAACCTTTGTTCTAAAGATATTATAGTCAAATTTCCTCCTATAACCCTAATAATTTATAGTCACCACAAGCAATGAAATATTACTTATTAATCGAATTTGAAGTTATAGATGAAATTTAGTAAGATCTTTGAACTCTTTAATATTGTGATTGAATACTCAATACATCTTAGTCAGAATCCAAACAATTCGTCTTATACTCGTTTTCTAATGAAACTAAGTTATTTATGTCTTCTCCAGACTATTAGAGTTCTATTACTCTTATTTCAATTTCTCTTTAATCAAATTTCAGAATTTAATAAGGTCTGAACTTTTAGAAATCAACGCTTATTAGATCTATTGTTGCTTTAAGTGAACAGTATTATGAAACATCTATCCACCCGAATAATCATAAGTAAAGTTCATTTGTACAATCCTTATGATGTAGAGATTCAATCATGGAATCCAGGTTAATACATGAATATATACAGATAAACAATTTAGACAAATAACTCTAGTTCTGTAAAATAGTTCATGTCTGAGATGATTAGATATGAAAATGGATCAACTTTGCTTGGCGGTATAGTTGGGTGTATATCTGGGTTATCGCCCCAAACACCTTGGACTCACGACAGAGGGACATATTAACCGTGTGTCTGCACTGGTGAAGAGAAGATGACCATAATGACAACATTACATGTGTGTCTTTATATAGATATACACAGCACAACTTGTTGCCTTCGTAAAGTCGATACTCCCCAGAGATGAAGATGACATGATCTATTTACCAAGGTAAAAAGTAAAATATCTAATCCAAAATTAGTAATTAACCTTAATTTCAGATTTATTTAGTAAACTTCCTATCTTACTAAAAGATCTGTTATGCACTGTCACTATAAACAATAATATTTCAATTATCCAAAAGAATTAATTTGATGAAGAAGTTTAATATTATAATTCCTATCCTCCTAAATCCCTATATAAATAATATAAAATAAGAATAAAATAAATCAATAAATAATTAAATTAAGTAAATAATTTATACAAAATATGGTTAAATAAACATAATACGTTTGGACTAAAGTTCATTCATTCCTCTCTTGCACTCTAACTCCCTGAAGCTTTATTAAAGTCATTTAAGATTTTCGCTCCAAATTTAATTCAACAATTCAGTTTATATTAATTATTTCTTTGTTAGACACGAAGAGAGTAATTTGTATTAGTTTGTGATTATCTCGTTTAATATTTGTACTCGGTTTTAAATTTGATTGTAAATAAAATAATGTTTTATGAAGATTTGATTTTAAGAGACTGGTCTATGCAGTTAATTTATGTATTAGTTAATATTTAGTTTTATAATAGGAAATAATAATTCGTATTAACATTTCATAATTTTAATAATTCATATTAAGGTGGGTTTTCGTGTGAATTTTGTGTAGGTTTATGCCCCCGCTTATTGGTTATAATATATTATTCCTACAATGACAGACCTTCTGCTTTCAACTCCTAAAAGATCCCATTTCCTCCTATCAATATTTCCAATTTGAAGCATTAATTCAAGTAATCATTTAAACTAGAGAAAGTTTCTATAATAAATATTTCCTAAGCTTGAATCACCTAGTTTTAATTGAAAGCCAATAATAAACAAAGTATTCCTTAAATTCCTCAATATATTAAAGCATCAGTTCTTCCACCTAATATCTACACGCCCTACCCTATCACCTAATTGTTCCTTCATAAAAAATTATAACTGCCCAAAATTATAACAATGCAGAAATTAAAATCGTATTTGCCATACCTCCAACTCTGCAACAAACCTACAGTAACTCTGCATTCAGCTCCGACGACAGCTAAGAAGTCACCCCCACGCGGCCTCGAAGACTCCAAAGGAATCAGCTCTCGATCCCTAAAGTTTAAATAACAAGCAGGATCAACTGTACTATGGAAATTATTCTAAGAACTTCCTTAGCCGGGTCTCATCTATAAAGATATGTGGTAGCTATCACTAGTTAGTAGCTTTTAAAATATAAAAACGCACGCAAAACTTACGAAACGGATTTGAATTAAATTTTACACACAGATAGTTGATGACTTGGATTAGCACATAGGCTATTTATTATCCCGGGAAAATCTAGTGATCCAGCGGAATTCGCTTCTATAATGTTGCGGGCTGTACGTTGAAACTAGTTGATAATATTAATTCAGGTGCAGTAGTATTAGTATCTAACAATGGAATTCCTTCAAAATGACGAAGATGAAAAGTATAATATAAAGTAGTTAAAGCACTTAAATCTATTCCTAATTAATAAGCTATTTAGCCAACATGCTTTTGAATTTGGTAATGCAAAGCCATTTCTTACTCCTACGAAAAATAAACAAACATAGCAATATCGGCCATTTGTAAGGTAAAGATGCAATAATGATAGTTCAAATGCATATGGTAAAAGTATAGTATAAACAATTAAAGCACATAAATCTATTCCTTGTTAGTTAATAAGCTATTTAGCCAACATGCTTTTGGCATTTGATAATGCAAAGCCATTACTTATTCCTGTGAAAAATAAACATAGCAATATTAGCCAATTGTAAGGTATAGATGCAATAATAAGTGTCTAGAGACAACGGAATTCCTCAAAATGCCGACGATAAAGGTATAATATAAAGTAATTAAGTCATTTATTTCTATTTCCTAGTTAAATAATAAACTGTCTTGCCAACATGTCCTGAAATTTGATAATATAAAGCCTTTTCTTTACTTATATAAAAATTAACAAACATAGCAATCTTAATCACTTGCAAGGTATAGGTATAATAATAATAGTGTCTAAAGGCAATGGGTTTCCTTTAAATACCGATGATGAAAATCTATATTCATTTAATTAAATCCATAAATCCATTTCCTAATTAATTAATAAACTGTTATCCGTCAAGCACTGAAATTTGATAAAGTAAAGCCATTACTTAGTCTTGTATAGTTATACTAACATAATAATCTTAGTCACTTGTACGACTCTGCTAAAATAAAATCAAAATGAGTTATTTATCACACACACTATCATCCGATCATTACAATAATTTAATTTAAATTGGAAAAACTACATCACCTGTGTTGTTTAGAATTCCGATTTATCCTGCGTCTTGATTAGCAACCCTGCTGCAAAACTGTAAGACAGCAATTGCTCCACAACCATTGCTCACATTTTTATGGAAGGAAAAGAACATTTAAATAACAGCATAAATTATGGTTTTATTTTCCTAAAATCAAAATAGACTTCCCTAATAATAATATCACACAATTTCTATAAAGCAAACAAGTCCACGTTTCTCCCATGTTATTAAACATCTTTTCAACAGCTATTCCTTAAAATAAATAATTTCCTTTCTTCATACAACAAACATTCTTCACTCAATCAAGGATCGATCCACTTTTACACAACAATTTGCACAATATCATTCTTGTAAACCTAATCACATATTTATCGGTAATGTGTTTATTAAAATTGTATAGTCACATTCAAAAGATTTACCTCTTAATAAAATCTACTTTCTACCAATACTGCTAGATTTAAATAAACTCAACGACTACCATATCAAATACGAAGTTGCATAAATACATACGTAATCCTTGTATAAATCTCTATTCTACATACTCACGGTTTTGATCAATACATTTTTACAAATTATCTTTTCTCATATTAAGAGTATTTCTTTAAGAGTTTTTAATTTTTGATTTTCCTTTTAATAATTATTGTATCAAACGAAGAATATCTTTTATAACCTCAAGAACTTCCCAACCAATTCCCCGTTTTTCTCTTCCATTTTTCTATTTCTTTTCCCTTATTTTTCAAATCCTGTCATTCTTTTCTCATATTCGTTCCCCTTTTTTAAGGTTTTATATGTTTATATGTTAGGTCTTATATATTATTGAGAATTAATTTTTTTATTCATTTTCATCTTTAATTCCATTGATATTATTTATTAAACCTAACACTGACATATTTTTAACAAAAAAAAAATAGTATAGATTCTTATTATTTTCTTTTATTACACTAAACCTCTTAAGGGATAGATGAAGTCTGTTACAATTGCCCCCTAAATTTTATTATAAATGATTTGCCAACGATCATGTTATAATAAAATTTATCACTAATTTCCACTTTCCTAAGAAAGAAAGGAAAATACGGTCACCCTATTCTCTTAATCACTGTGATAATAAGTTTTACATTAAATTAAATTAATTAAAAACAAAACCCGAAATATAAACTAATCCCCCATCTCATAAATCTCTGTGATTTAATTAATAAATAATTGTTAAAAGAAAATTGAAAGACCTTGGTTTTATCGTTATGACATTTTTATAAATTTATTTAAATTCGCGAAGCAGGAGTCGTAAGTTAAAACCAAATAACATCCGTCTCTAAATAAATATCCTAACTTCCTTAATATTTAGCTAGTCCTGCACAACAACTCACACTAAGGACTTTTTTTTCAGGCGCAACCTTTATTTTGATTGACTGTGTTGTGTAGTTATCAGGGCGATTGCTCAAATACGGAAGAATAACCCTGACCCCCATGGTGGTGTATTCGCGCATCCCTTTGTGTCAAAGCGAAGCAAAGACTAACCCCTTTCTGAACTTGGTCTATTCATAATTCCGAACACTAATATGAAACAGACATCAGTCCCAATTTCAAGACATGAAAACTAAGTTTCCTACAGCGCGACGTACGTAAGTGTATACCCGTTTATCATGAAAAATACAAACGGTGACACGTCATTAGAAGTTTTTTTTTTTTTTTATTTACTATTATTTTATATTACCTACCCTTTTCAATTCTAATACATCTTTCCTTAAACATAAATGAAGTTGTCCTATTCCTCTTGTAAACCTACTAATCATTATAACAACTTTTAACCCTTCAGTAAGTACACAATTTTAACTTTGTAACTATAATGAGTTTGCATATATAAAGGGCCCTGATGATGCCTCTGTAAGCGAAACCGGTTGGTAATAATTGATAATAGCTTTATTGTGAAACAACACAAGTGTATAAGTGATAAAATATTAAACTATTTTGTATTTATTCAATGAAAGTAATATTTTAAATTTTAGCTAATATTTATTTTCTTTAAAACCTTTATATCATAAAATAATCCTATCTGCTCCTAAATATACCTATACATTCACATACATATATACTATTGCCTAACTATACCTACACATAAATGTTTTTATCCTAAATATTCTTGTTGGAGTAACAACTGTTTTAAATGTAATATCCGACGACCCACAATCTATGACATAACCTTTTTTTTTTTTTTAACCAAACAAATATTAAAAATTAAAGAGTTAGTGATTAATTCTTGCCCCCACTTAAGTTAAATAAAATTTTTTTTTCAACTATAAATTTACTTCTCAAAATTCCTATTTAGTTTCTGTCAACCTGGGCCAAACTATTTTAAATTTTCTACACTACCTATTACTTTCCTTCTCTATCTATAATTGTGATAGTATAACCCTAACTAATCCTACTCCTTAACTATCGATCTATAAATGATAAGCTCTTGTTAATCTGGTGTTGTATAATAATATTTATAAAATTTATTTTATTTTATCAAATCATTTGTGTTTTCTAATATCAATTCTATTTCCTGTTAGTAGTTAATTTAATAAACTTCCGACAATTCTTAAATTTCCTGTATATACTTGACAAACCTTAAGTAAAGACATTTGAAATTCTATATTATTTAAATATAAAGTAATATATTTAATCCTTTCTATGTATTAAATTCGTTTAAATATTCTACCTAATAAATTATAATAATCTAAATAATAATAGTATTATGAAGATTGAACGAATTTGAACTACCAATTCTTAATTTATTCTCCAATCATACATCTTAACAATAATTTAGTTACATCCTAAAACTTCTACAACTATCTCTTAAATTCCTTTAGCTTTGTAGGTATACTATAATTTTGCAATCATTTTTGATAACTAAGATATGGTTTACTTTATTAAGTTTGTGTATATAAATAATTTAATTGAAAGCCTCTATTTAAAAATATGATAAATGCCTTGAATAACTTGAATATTCTTATTTATTAGCATTAGATTAATTGATAATCAGTCTAGGAAATTCTTTACTATTTGTTTATTTGGTATAGGTTATATTTTTTTTTATAGAAGTGTTTAGATTAAATTGATATTTATATTTTAGGTATGATATTATGTATGTAATCACGAATGATTAAATATTAGAAAATTTACATTAAACATTGTTCCCTATTATCAATAACAGCTTTTGAATTGAATTACACTCGAATTTCTAAATTAGTGTAACCACATTCGTTCATACTAAAAATGGTACGATATGTTACAACCGTTAGTTGCGAAAATGTTTTTTATAAGTGCACCTCTCTCTACAGATCAAAAAATAATGTGTAATAATGATTCTAAATGTATTTCAATCAAAGTTAAGTTGTATTGTACATATTGTTTGATTTTTATTATCTTAGCCTTTGCCAACAAGAAACATTCGTTTATAATGCGCACAATTGTTAATCATTAAACCGATTTTTAATTCTTTTTATTTTTATTTTAATACTATTTAAACTAATTTCCGATTTAACAAGTAACCACGAACGGAATGTGGCTAAAATTAAACTTCTATTACGTAAACTACATCGCAATTTTTTTTTTATTTTTTTTTTATTTTATATTATTATCCAATAAGCTTTGAAATTATAATTTAATTCACATGTTATTCCAATATTATTGTTTTACAATTAAACGTGTACTATGATTCTCATTTACTTACATAAGTATTAGATAAACTTTTTTTTTTATATAAGAATTCCGATATACCCAAATTATTTAATAATTACATTCATCTTTAGAAGTAGTAAATAACCGGATTTAAATATCTATTTTAAAATTTTATCAAATACACTGATAAAAAGTGTTAAAAGTCAGATTATTATCCTTATATTATTACATTTTAATTTATAATTAACAAATCATTTAGTTGTACCTCTGCCTACCGCTTTGGGGATACGGCGTGAAGATACTTTGAAATTTCATTTTAAGAAAAAGTAATCTCTTTAAAAGTAAATGTTTATATATTTTACAGTTATACTATGTAATATGATTCAACAACATCGTTCAATTCAATTCATTTCATTTAAATAACCATAAAATAAATTTAAAAATATGTAATTTTATATATATTTAAAATGTTCAAAACTAAAGGTCCCGTATACTATCTGTAGCAAATAGATTTGTACACTAACATTAGATGGAAAATCTTGTAACCCTATTTCAAACAAAATAAAGAGATTTAATTTACCTATTTTAATTTTATTTAATATCAGTATTTCTTCTTATTTATATTCAATTTAAATTTTCTATTTGAAATTTATTATTTACGCAAATGACAAAAAACATAACTGCTGATTGTGACAGATTTATAAAGTTCAAGTTTCTGACGTATCCTTCAAATAATATTTATAAACATAATGTCATTAAAATTGAATTTAGGTCTCACCATTAAGGTTTTATATATATGTATATATTACCGCAATAGTATGTTTTAACAACCCGAAACCTAATAGCAAAACTACATATTTTTTTAATATTATGAATAAAATTTAAAAGGATTAGCTCGTTTTTAAAACATAAATAATTTATCTCGCGTACTTTTATATCTTAATTTAATTTTATAAAACATAAATCCACATGAAAATAACCCATAACAATATATAAAAATTCTAAAATAACTCTATCTGTATTAAACGCTATCACGGCCAATCCGCTGTGTCGATTATGATGCAACTCTATATAGTAATAATTTAAAGTCTTCGAATGAACAAGTACATACTCCCATACTAATATTATAAAAGCGGAAGTCTGTCTATCTGTTACATTTTCACGACTAAATCCCTGAACCGATTTTGATGAAATTTGGTCTGGGTATATATGAACACTCAGGATCAACATAGATATAAAAGCGAATGTCTATCTGTTACCCTTTTACATCTAAACACCTGAACCGATTTTGATGAAATTTGGCCTGGGTATATATATGAATATCTATCCTATAAGGGATAAACCCAAGAAACAAAGTTTATATGAAAATTATATACCTTACCTTAGCTACATGTTAATATACTTGTAGGTGAACTTTTATAGTTATGTAAGTACAACACTTGAATCAATGTGCAATAAACTGTTGTGAATTACTTATCGCTTAATTTCGTTATAACACTATTGTAGGTTTCCTTTACTCAACTAAATAAAAGAGGTATTGATTTTGGATCACGCAAACTAAATCTATACATATAATAAAATCGTAGGAAAGTAAAAACTGTACATTGAATATTATTAAAAAAAAACTTGGGGCGTGATCTACAATCGATATCAAAGCTAAAAATATAGTTTTTAGAATTTTTGTCTGTTTATCTGTTTATCTGTTTATCTGTTTATCTGTTTGTCTGTTTGTCTGTATGTATGTCCGGTGTAAACGCAAAAGGTACTGCATGGATTACTTCAAATTTTGCATGAATATTACTAACAGGTCAGGCCAACATATAGGCTACATATTATCACGCTATCACCTAGCGGCTGGGTGCTGTGCGGAGTAAACGAAGTCCGCGCGGGCGAAGCCACTGGCAACAGCTAGTTATTAAATAAATAAGTTACTACTTATTATTCGTGTATAACAAATTAGATTGAATAAAAATTCAAGATTGTTAGAACTAAAACTTAGCAATTCTTAAATTTAATTCGATAGAGTATAATTTTAAGGGTCTTAATTTATGTATAATCATTGTAGTTTATTTATATTTTTCATAAATATTATGTTAAAGTTTAATTATCCTTTTTATTGAGAATATGTAATACTATTCGGAATTATTATGTTTTTTTGTTATATTTTTGTAATGAATAGACTCCTAACTACTGGACTGAACTAAAACACTTTAACCATTAGAAGCTACTCTATCCATAAAGGAGTCAACAAGAATTGATATAGGCTACTTACCCGACGGGCGAAAAGGAAGTAATGATTTTTAGTCATTTGGATGAAGACACGAGTAATTACTAGTTGATTTTGATTTTATGTCTAGATTAAAATTATGTTTATTGTACTTTAAGATCGTTCTCGATTAACTCATTTTAGTAAATATTTATCTTTTGTCATGTTTTACCATGAATCAAAATATCTATTTATAATTTGTTTTAATATTACTACAACATAATGTTTTCTATTATGAACTCAATCATTCTACCCTTTCACACTAGCAACCAATACCAAGTTGTTCATAAATTTATGGTCTCTGCTCAAAAATATGTTTGTCTAGCTTAAATGTTTACCGAGATGAAATGTTTGAAGACCTTTGTCACACGTCACGGCTCCAAATTGTGACAAAACCTAAGTTTTGTCATGAAAGTCACAGATAATTTTAAATTGCAGAAATACTTTTTTTTGTAATCTGATTAACTGTGTTCAAAATCATAGCCTGGGTCGCGGCACCAAATTGTAACAAACTCTCCCGAAGACGCTCTAAACTCACATTTAAAATATAACAAAATTGTCTGTTATATTTCGTTTATAAAGGAGTCAACAGAGTTATAATCATATTATCTGGCCAAATGATTCATCTAGTGTTAAATTGAGGACTCATTTTGTGTTATATAGTTTACCCATTCATTCTTTTCAAAGGTACACTTCATCTCTTATAAACAACCATACTTTATCAGGAAATGTATACTATAAATTGATTTAAAGGACTAAAATTTATATATTGAAGATATTTGGCTTAAGAAAGGGAGTAATATATTACATAAATACATAATTACATAATAAAGATATTTGACTTTAAGGAAGGGAATAATATATTAAATATATACATAAAATACATAATAAAATATATAGCTTAAGAGAGCGATATGATGATATTAATAATTACATTGACTTCATCCAAAGGAAAGAAGTACGGTAGTATGGAATATATGGACAAAATTATTGTAATATTTAGGTTGGGAGTTGTAAAGCACTTTAGTGCCGCAATTTTATTATTGTGGGATATGTAAGAGGCGCCGCCTCGCCTCACATGTGTGAATACCAAGCCGGCTGAAGGCCTTCCTAGCGTATTCCCCAGAAATATATTGAAACTAAAAGGAACTAAAGTCCTTAATCTCAAAGAGAAAATCAATATATTATGAAGAACCAAGTTAATGGCAGATAGGCATTACTATTGTGGGGTCACAAAGTGATAGCCATATAGTTTAATGTCCAAACATGTGAATACATTGTTTGGAAGTTGATGAGTATAGGCATGACCAAGGTGCATCATTAATATTGAGCACAGCCAAAAGGCCAAATAACAAATATATTTCTCAAGTATACAATTAAGCATTGACTTGAAGTAGTAAATGTTGATAAAAATATATACTGTTGCTATTTTTGTAACAAACAGTAACAAAATAATAAATAAATATTGGCATGACCAAGGTACATCATTTATATTGAGCACAGTCAAAAGGCCAAATAATAAATATGTTTCTCAAGTATACAATTAAGCATTGACTTGAAGTAAGTAAATGTTGATAAAATTATATACTATTGTTATTTTAGTAACAAACAGTAACAAAATAATAAATAAATATTGGCATGACAAAGGTGCATCATTTGTATTGAGCACAGTCAAAAGGCTAAATAATAAATATGTTTCTCAAGTATACAATTAAGCATTGACTTGAAGTAAGTAAATGTTGATAAAAATATATACTGTTGTTATTTTAGTAACAAACAGTAACAAAATAATAAATATTGGCATGACAAAGGTGCATCATTTGTATTGAGCACAGTCAAAAGGCCAAATAATAAATATGATTCTCAAGTATACAATTAAGCATTGACTTGGAGTAAGTAAATGTTGATAAAAATATATACTGTTGTTATTTTAGTAACAAACAGTAACAAAATAATAAATAAATATTGGCATGACAAAGGTGCATCATTTGTATTGAGCACAGTCAAAAGGCCAAATAATCAATATGTTTCTCAAGTATACAATTAAACATGAACTTGAAGTAAGTAAATGTTGATAAAAATATATACTGTTGTTATTTTAGTAACAAACAGTAAAAAAAAATAATAAATAAATATTGGCATGACAAAGGTGCATCATTTGTATTGAGCACAGTCAAAAGGCCAAACAATAAATATGTTTCTCAAGTATACAGTTAAGCATTGACTTGAAGTAAATAAATGTTGATAAAAATATATACTGTTGTTATTTTAGTAACAAACAGTAACAAAATAATAAATAAATATTGGCATGACCAAGGTGCATCATTTGTATTGAGCACAGTCAAAAGGCCAAATAATAATTATATTTCTCAAGTATACAATTAAAGTTTGTGCAAGTTTGTTTTAACAATTACTTGACAAAACTAAGACAAGATAATATGTTGTCTTCAATCACAATACCGAAACATTAATAGTCGGTACGCGATAAATAAACATATATAAAAGTAATCATTGCTCGCAATGAACTTCAAATAATCCAAATCATAAAAATTTCATAAGTAAAATCAATTAAGATAATCCTTATGACGAAAGTCAAATGAACTCAGGTTAATGTATAAAAATACATTAAAACAAGCAATTTAATATATCCAGCTCTGTGATGTAGCTCATACCTGGTTGAAGATTTGATTAGTTATGTAAATAGAGCAACTTTGCTAGGCGATACATAGTTGGTGTTTATCTGGGTTAACCCTCTGAATACACTGTTTGCGGTAGGGCTTATCCGAGTACCACGCACTGGTAACGAGGAGATAACCATAACGACAATATTATATGTGTCTTTATATAGATATACACAATGCATGCAACATGCATACAACCCTGATGCCTTCGCAAAGTCGACACTACCTTGTGACGAAGGTATGGTCCAATCAAAAAGCCAAATAATTAAAATAAATTATGACTGAACTAGAAATTAACCTTTGTTCTAAAGATATTATAGTCAAATTTCCTCCTATAACCCTAATAATTTATAGTCACCACAAGCAATGAAATATTACTTATTAATCGAATTTGAAGTTATAGATGAAATTTAGTAAGATCTTTGAACTCTTTAATATTGTGATTGAATACTCAATACATCTTAGTCAGAATCCAAACAATTCGTCTTATACTCGTTTTCTAATGAAACTAAGTTATTTATGTCTTCTCCAGACTATTAGAGTTCTATTACTCTTATTTCAATTTCTCTTTAATCAAATTTCAGAATTTAATAAGGTCTGAACTTTTAGAAATCAACGCTTATTAGATCTATTGTTGCTTTAAGTGAACAGTATTATGAAACATCTATCCACCCGAATAATCATAAGTAAAGTTCATTTGTACAATCCTTATGATGTAGAGATTCAATCATGGAATCCAGGTTAATACATGAATATATACAGATAAACAATTTAGACAAATAACTCTAGTTCTGTAAAATAGTTCATGTCTGAGATGATTAGATATGAAAATGGATCAACTTTGCTTGGCGGTATAGTTGGGTGTATATCTGGGTTATCGCCCCAAACACCTTGGACTCACGACAGAGGGACATATTAACCGTGTGTCTGCACTGGTGAAGAGAAGATGACCATAATGACAACATTACATGTGTGTCTTTATATAGATATACACAGCACAACTTGTTGCCTTCGTAAAGTCGATACTCCCCAGAGATGAAGATGACATGATCTATTTACCAAGGTAAAAAGTAAAATATCTAATCCAAAATTAGTAATTAACCTTAATTTCAGATTTATTTAGTAAACTTCCTATCTTACTAAAAGATCTGTTATGCACTGTCACTATAAACAATAATATTTCAATTATCCAAAAGAATTAATTTGATGAAGAAGTTTAATATTATAATTCCTATCCTCCTAAATCCCTATATAAATAATATAAAATAAGAATAAAATAAATCAATAAATAATTAAATTAAGTAAATAATTTATACAAAATATGGTTAAATAAACATAATACGTTTGGACTAAAGTTCATTCATTCCTCTCTTGCACTCTAACTCCCTGAAGCTTTATTAAAGTCATTTAAGATTTTCGCTCCAAATTTAATTCAACAATTCAGTTTATATTAATTATTTCTTTGTTAGACACGAAGAGAGTAATTTGTATTAGTTTGTGATTATCTCGTTTAATATTTGTACTCGGTTTTAAATTTGATTGTAAATAAAATAATGTTTTATGAAGATTTGATTTTAAGAGACTGGTCTATGCAGTTAATTTATGTATTAGTTAATATTTAGTTTTATAATAGGAAATAATAATTCGTATTAACATTTCATAATTTTAATAATTCATATTAAGGTGGGTTTTCGTGTGAATTTTGTGTAGGTTTATGCCCCCGCTTATTGGTTATAATATATTATTCCTACAATGACAGACCTTCTGCTTTCAACTCCTAAAAGATCCCATTTCCTCCTATCAATATTTCCAATTTGAAGCATTAATTCAAGTAATCATTTAAACTAGAGAAAGTTTCTATAATAAATATTTCCTAAGCTTGAATCACCTAGTTTTAATTGAAAGCCAATAATAAACAAAGTATTCCTTAAATTCCTCAATATATTAAAGCATCAGTTCTTCCACCTAATATCTACACGCCCTACCCTATCACCTAATTGTTCCTTCATAAAAAATTATAACTGCCCAAAATTATAACAATGCAGAAATTAAAATCGTATTTGCCATACCTCCAACTCTGCAACAAACCTACAGTAACTCTGCATTCAGCTCCGACGACAGCTAAGAAGTCACCCCCACGCGGCCTCGAAGACTCCAAAGGAATCAGCTCTCGATCCCTAAAGTTTAAATAACAAGCAGGATCAACTGTACTATGGAAATTATTCTAAGAACTTCCTTAGCCGGGTCTCATCTATAAAGATATGTGGTAGCTATCACTAGTTAGTAGCTTTTAAAATATAAAAACGCACGCAAAACTTACGAAACGGATTTGAATTAAATTTTACACACAGATAGTTGATGACTTGGATTAGCACATAGGCTATTTATTATCCCGGGAAAATCTAGTGATCCAGCGGAATTCGCTTCTATAATGTTGCGGGCTGTACGTTGAAACTAGTTGATAATATTAATTCAGGTGCAGTAGTATTAGTATCTAACAATGGAATTCCTTCAAAATGACGAAGATGAAAAGTATAATATAAAGTAGTTAAAGCACTTAAATCTATTCCTAATTAATAAGCTATTTAGCCAACATGCTTTTGAATTTGGTAATGCAAAGCCATTTCTTACTCCTACGAAAAATAAACAAACATAGCAATATCGGCCATTTGTAAGGTAAAGATGCAATAATGATAGTTCAAATGCATATGGTAAAAGTATAGTATAAACAATTAAAGCACATAAATCTATTCCTTGTTAGTTAATAAGCTATTTAGCCAACATGCTTTTGGCATTTGATAATGCAAAGCCATTACTTATTCCTGTGAAAAATAAACATAGCAATATTAGCCAATTGTAAGGTATAGATGCAATAATAAGTGTCTAGAGACAACGGAATTCCTCAAAATGCCGACGATAAAGGTATAATATAAAGTAATTAAGTCATTTATTTCTATTTCCTAGTTAAATAATAAACTGTCTTGCCAACATGTCCTGAAATTTGATAATATAAAGCCTTTTCTTTACTTATATAAAAATTAACAAACATAGCAATCTTAATCACTTGCAAGGTATAGGTATAATAATAATAGTGTCTAAAGGCAATGGGTTTCCTTTAAATACCGATGATGAAAATCTATATTCATTTAATTAAATCCATAAATCCATTTCCTAATTAATTAATAAACTGTTATCCGTCAAGCACTGAAATTTGATAAAGTAAAGCCATTACTTAGTCTTGTATAGTTATACTAACATAATAATCTTAGTCACTTGTACGACTCTGCTAAAATAAAATCAAAATGAGTTATTTATCACACACACTATCATCCGATCATTACAATAATTTAATTTAAATTGGAAAAACTACATCACCTGTGTTGTTTAGAATTCCGATTTATCCTGCGTCTTGATTAGCAACCCTGCTGCAAAACTGTAAGACAGCAATTGCTCCACAACCATTGCTCACATTTTTATGGAAGGAAAAGAACATTTAAATAACAGCATAAATTATGGTTTTATTTTCCTAAAATCAAAATAGACTTCCCTAATAATAATATCACACAATTTCTATAAAGCAAACAAGTCCACGTTTCTCCCATGTTATTAAACATCTTTTCAACAGCTATTCCTTAAAATAAATAATTTCCTTTCTTCATACAACAAACATTCTTCACTCAATCAAGGATCGATCCACTTTTACACAACAATTTGCACAATATCATTCTTGTAAACCTAATCACATATTTATCGGTAATGTGTTTATTAAAATTGTATAGTCACATTCAAAAGATTTACCTCTTAATAAAATCTACTTTCTACCAATACTGCTAGATTTAAATAAACTCAACGACTACCATATCAAATACGAAGTTGCATAAATACATACGTAATCCTTGTATAAATCTCTATTCTACATACTCACGGTTTTGATCAATACATTTTTACAAATTATCTTTTCTCACATTAAGAGTATTTCTTTAAGAGTTTTTAATTTTTGATTTTCCTTTTAATAATTATTGTATCAAACGAAGAATATCTTTTATAACCTCAAGAACTTCCCAACCAATTCCCCGTTTTTCTCTTCCATTTTTCTATTTCTTTTCCCTTATTTTTCAAATCCTGTCATTCTTTTCTCATATTCGTTCCCCTTTTTTAAGGTTTTATATGTTTATATGTTAGGTCTTATATATTATTGAGAATTAATTTTTTTATTCATTTTCATCTTTAATTCCATTGATATTATTTATTAAACCTAACACTGACATATTTTTAACAAAAAAAAAAATAGTATAGATTCTTATTATTTTCTTTTATTACACTAAACCTCTTAAGGGATAGATGAAGTCTGTTACAATTGCCCCCTAAATTTTATTATAAATGATTTGCCAACGATCATGTTATAATAAAATTTATCACTAATTTCCACTTTCCTAAGAAAGAAAGGAAAATACGGTCACCCTATTCTCTTAATCACTGTGATAATAAGTTTTACATTAAATTAAATTAATTAAAAACAAAACCCGAAATATAAACTAATCCCCCATCTCATAAATCTCTGTGATTTAATTAATAAATAATTGTTAAAAGAAAATTGAAAGACCTTGGTTTTATCGTTATGACATTTTTATAAATTTATTTAAATTCGCGAAGCAGGAGTCGTAAGTTAAAACCAAATAACATCCGTCTCTAAATAAATATCCTAACTTCCTTAATATTTAGCTAGTCCTGCACAACAACTCACACTAAGGACTTTTTTTTCAGGCGCAACCTTTATTTTGATTGACTGTGTTGTGTAGTTATCAGGGCGATTGCTCAAATACGGAAGAATAACCCTGACCCCCATGGTGGTGTATTCGCGCATCCCTTTGTGTCAAAGCGAAGCAAAGACTAACCCCTTTCTGAACTTGGTCTATTCATAATTCCGAACACTAATATGAAACAGACATCAGTCCCAATTTCAAGACATGAAAACTAAGTTTCCTACAGCGCGACGTACGTAAGTGTATACCCGTTTATCATGAAAAATACAAACGGTGACACGTCATTAGAAGTTTTTTTTTTTTTTATTTACTATTATTTTATATTACCTACCCTTTTCAATTCTAATACATCTTTCCTTAAACATAAATGAAGTTGTCCTATTCCTCTTGTAAACCTACTAATCATTATAACAACTTTTAACCCTTCAGTAAGTACACAATTTTAACTTTGTAACTATAATGAGTTTGCATATATAAAGGGCCCTGATGATGCCTCTGTAAGCGAAACCGGTTGGTAATAATTGATAATAGCTTTATTGTGAAACAACACAAGTGTATAAGTGATAAAATATTAAACTATTTTGTATTTATTCAATGAAAGTAATATTTTAAATTTTAGCTAATATTTATTTTCTTTAAAACCTTTATATCATAAAATAATCCTATCTGCTCCTAAATATACCTATACATTCACATACATATATACTATTGCCTAACTATACCTACACATAAATGTTTTTATCCTAAATATTCTTGTTGGAGTAACAACTGTTTTAAATGTAATATCCGACGACCCACAATCTATGACATAACCTTTTTTTTTTTTAAACCAAACAAATATTAAAAATTAAAGAGTTAGTGATTAATTCTTGCCCCCACTTAAGTTAAATAAAATTTTTTTTCAACTATAAATTTACTTCTCAAAATTCCTATTTAGTTTCTGTCAACCTGGGCCAAACTATTTTAAATTTTCTACACTACCTATTACTTTCCTTCTCTATCTATAATTGTGATAGTATAACCCTAACTAATCCTACTCCTTAACTATCGATCTATAAATGATAAGCTCTTGTTAATCTGGTGTTGTGTAATAATATTTATAAAATTTATTTTATTTTATCAAATCATTTGTGTTTTCTAATATCAATTCTATTTCCTGTTAGTAGTTAATTTAATAAACTTCCGACAATTCTTAAATTTCCTGTATATACTTGACAAACCTTAAGTAAAGACATTTGAAATTCTATATTATTTAAATATAAAGTAATATATTTAATCCTTTCTATGTATTAAATTCGTTTAAATATTCTACCTAATAAATTATAATAATCTAAATAATAGTATTATGAAGATTGAACGAATTTGAACTACCAATTCTTAATTTATTCTCCAATCATACATCTTAACAATAATTTAGTTACATCCTAAAACTTCTACAACTATCTCTTAAATTCCTTTAGCTTTGTAGGTATACTATAATTTTGCAATCATTTTTGATAACTAAGATATGGTTTACTTTATTAAGTTTGTGTATATAAATAATTTAATTGAAAGCCTCTATTTAAAAATATGATAAATGCCTTGAATAACTTGAATATTCTTATTTATTAGCATTAGATTAATTGATAATCAGTCTAGGAAATTCTTTACTATTTGTTTATTTGGTATAGGTTATATTTTTTTTTATAGAAGTGTTTAGATTAAATTGATATTTATATTTTAGGTATGATATTATGTATGTAATCACGAATGATTAAATATTAGAAAATTTACATTAAACATTGTTCCCTATTATCAATAACAGCTTTTGAATTGAATTACACTCGAATTTCTAAATTAGTGTAACCACATTCGTTCATACTAAAAATGGTACGATATGTTACAACCGTTAGTTGCGAAAATGTTTTTTATAAGTGCACCTCTCTCTACAGATCAAAAAATAATGTGTAATAATGATTCTAAATGTATTTCAATCAAAGTTAAGTTGTATTGTACATATTGTTTGATTTTTATTATCTTAGCCTTTGCCAACAAGAAACATTCGTTTATAATGCGCACAATTGTTAATCATTAAACCGATTTTTAATTCTTTTTATTTTTATTTTAATACTATTTAAACTAATTTCCGATTTAACAAGTAACCACGAACGGAATGTGGCTAAAATTAAACTTCTATTACGTAAACTACATCGCAATTTTTTTTTTATTTTTTTTTTATTTTACATTATTATCCAATAAGCTTTGAAATTATAATTTAATTCACATGTTATTCCAATATTATTGTTTTACAATTAAACGTGTACTATGATTCTCATTTACTTACATAAGTATTAGATAAACTTTTTTTTTATATAAGAATTCCGATATACCCAAATTATTTAATAATTACATTCATCTTTAGAAGTAGTAAATAACCGGATTTAAATATCTATTTTAAAATTTTATCAAATACACTGATAAAAAGTGTTAAAAGTCAGATTATTATCCTTATATTATTACATTTTAATTTATAATTAACAAATCATTTAGTTGTACCTCTGCCTACCGCTTTGGGGATACGGCGTGAAGATACTTTGAAATTTCATTTTAAGAAAAAGTAATCTCTTTAAAAGTAAATGTTTATATATTTTACAGTTATACTATGTAATATGATTCAACAACATCGTTCAATTCAATTCATTTCATTTAAATAACCATAAAATAAATTTAAAAATATGTAATTTTATATATATTTAAAATGTTCAAAACTAAAGGTCCCGTATACTATCTGTAGCAAATAGATTTGTACACTAACATTAGATGGAAAATCTTGTAACCCTATTTCAAACAAAATAAAGAGATTTAATTTACCTATTTTAATTTTATTTAATATCAGTATTTCTTCTTATTTATATTCAATTTAAATTTTCTATTTGAAATTTATTATTTACGCAAATGACAAAAAACATAACTGCTGATTGTGACAGATTTATAAAGTTCAAGTTTCTGACGTATCCTTCAAATAATATTTATAAACATAATGTCATTAAAATTGAATTTAGGTCTCACCATTAAGGTTTTATATATATGTATATATTACCGCAATAGTATGTTTTAACAACCCGAAACCTAATAGCAAAACTACATATTTTTTTAATATTATGAATAAAATTTAAAAGGATTAGCTCGTTTTTAAAACATAAATAATTTATCTCGCGTACTTTTATATCTTAATTTAATTTTATAAAACATAAATCCACATGAAAATAACCCATAACAATATATAAAAATTCTAAAATAACTCTATCTGTATTAAACGCTATCACGGCCAATCCGCTGTGTCGATTATGATGCAACTCTATATAGTAATAATTTAAAGTCTTCGAATGAACAAGTACATACTCCCATACTAATATTATAAAAGCGGAAGTCTGTCTATCTGTTACATTTTCACGACTAAATCCCTGAACCGATTTTGATGAAATTTGGTCTGGGTATATATGAACACTCAGGATCAACATAGATATAAAAGCGAATGTCTATCTGTTACCCTTTTACATCTAAACACCTGAACCGATTTTGATGAAATTTGGCCTGGGTATATATATGAATATCTATCCTATAAGGGATAAACCCAAGAAACAAAGTTTATATGAAAATTATATACCTTACCTTAGCTACATGTTAATATACTTGTAGGTGAACTTTTATAGTTATGTAAGTACAACACTTGAATCAATGTGCAATAAACTGTTGTGAATTACTTATCGCTTAATTTCGTTATAACACTATTGTAGGTTTCCTTTACTCAACTAAATAAAAGAGGTATTGATTTTGGATCACGCAAACTAAATCTATACATATAATAAAATCGTAGGAAAGTAAAAACTGTACATTGAATATTATTAAAAAAAAACTTGGGGCGTGATCTACAATCGATATCAAAGCTAAAAATATAGTTTTTAGAATTTTTGTCTGTTTATCTGTTTATCTGTTTATCTGTTTATCTGTTTGTCTGTTTGTCTGTATGTATGTCCGGTGTAAACGCAAAAGGTACTGCATGGATTACTTCAAATTTTGCATGAATATTACTAACAGGTCAGGCCAACATATAGGCTACATATTATCACGCTATCACCTAGCGGCTGGGTGCTGTGCGGAGTAAACGAAGTCCGCGCGGGCGAAGCCACTGGCAACAGCTAGTTATTAAATAAATAAGTTACTACTTATTATTCGTGTATAACAAATTAGATTGAATAAAAATTCAAGATTGTTAGAACTAAAACTTAGCAATTCTTAAATTTAATTCGATAGAGTATAATTTTAAGGGTCTTAATTTATGTATAATCATTGTAGTTTATTTATATTTTTCATAAATATTATGTTAAAGTTTAATTATCCTTTTTATTGAGAATATGTAATACTATTCGGAATTATTATGTTTTTTTGTTATATTTTTGTAATGAATAGACTCCTAACTACTGGACTGAACTAAAACACTTTAACCATTAGAAGCTACTCTATCCATAAAGGAGTCAACAAGAATTGATATAGGCTACTTACCCGACGGGCGAAAAGGAAGTAATGATTTTTAGTCATTTGGATGAAGACACGAGTAATTACTAGTTGATTTTGATTTTATGTCTAGATTAAAATTATGTTTATTGTACTTTAAGATCGTTCTCGATTAACTCATTTTAGTAAATATTTATCTTTTGTCATGTTTTACCATGAATCAAAATATCTATTTATAATTTGTTTTAATATTACTACAACATAATGTTTTCTATTATGAACTCAATCATTCTACCCTTTCACACTAGCAACCAATACCAAGTTGTTCATAAATTTATGGTCTCTGCTCAAAAATATGTTTGTCTAGCTTAAATGTTTACCGAGATGAAATGTTTGAAGACCTTTGTCACACGTCACGGCTCCAAATTGTGACAAAACCTAAGTTTTGTCATGAAAGTCACAGATAATTTTAAATTGCAGAAATACTTTTTTTTGTAATCTGATTAACTGTGTTCAAAATCATAGCCTGGGTCGCGGCACCAAATTGTAACAAACTCTCCCGAAGACGCTCTAAACTCACATTTAAAATATAACAAAATTGTCTGTTATATTTCGTTTATAAAGGAGTCAACAGAGTTATAATCATATTATCTGGCCAAATGATTCATCTAGTGTTAAATTGAGGACTCATTTTGTGTTATATAGTTTACCCATTCATTCTTTTCAAAGGTACACTTCATCTCTTATAAACAACCATACTTTATCAGGAAATGTATACTATAAATTGATTTAAAGGACTAAAATTTATATATTGAAGATATTTGGCTTAAGAAAGGGAGTAATATATTACATAAATACATAATTACATAATAAAGATATTTGACTTTAAGGAAGGGAATAATATATTAAATATATACATAAAATACATAATAAAATATATAGCTTAAGAGAGCGATATGATGATATTAATAATTACATTGACTTCATCCAAAGGAAAGAAGTACGGTAGTATGGAATATATGGACAAAATTATTGTAATATTTAGGTTGGGAGTTGTAAAGCACTTTAGTGCCGCAATTTTATTATTGTGGGATATGTAAGAGGCGCCGCCTCGCCTCACATGTGTGAATACCAAGCCGGCTGAAGGCCTTCCTAGCGTATTCCCCAGAAATATATTGAAACTAAAAGGAACTAAAGTCCTTAATCTCAAAGAGAAAATCAATATATTATGAAGAACCAAGTTAATGGCAGATAGGCATTACTATTGTGGGGTCACAAAGTGATAGCCATATAGTTTAATGTCCAAACATGTGAATACATTGTTTGGAAGTTGATGAGTATAGGCATGACCAAGGTGCATCATTAATATTGAGCACAGCCAAAAGGCCAAATAACAAATATATTTCTCAAGTATACAATTAAGCATTGACTTGAAGTAGTAAATGTTGATAAAAATATATACTGTTGCTATTTTTGTAACAAACAGTAACAAAATAATAAATAAATATTGGCATGACCAAGGTACATCATTTATATTGAGCACAGTCAAAAGGCCAAATAATAAATATGTTTCTCAAGTATACAATTAAGCATTGACTTGAAGTAAGTAAATGTTGATAAAATTATATACTATTGTTATTTTAGTAACAAACAGTAACAAAATAATAAATAAATATTGGCATGACAAAGGTGCATCATTTGTATTGAGCACAGTCAAAAGGCTAAATAATAAATATGTTTCTCAAGTATACAATTAAGCATTGACTTGAAGTAAGTAAATGTTGATAAAAATATATACTGTTGTTATTTTAGTAACAAACAGTAACAAAATAATAAATATTGGCATGACAAAGGTGCATCATTTGTATTGAGCACAGTCAAAAGGCCAAATAATAAATATGATTCTCAAGTATACAATTAAGCATTGACTTGGAGTAAGTAAATGTTGATAAAAATATATACTGTTGTTATTTTAGTAACAAACAGTAACAAAATAATAAATAAATATTGGCATGACAAAGGTGCATCATTTGTATTGAGCACAGTCAAAAGGCCAAATAATCAATATGTTTCTCAAGTATACAATTAAACATGAACTTGAAGTAAGTAAATGTTGATAAAAATATATACTGTTGTTATTTTAGTAACAAACAGTAAAAAAAAATAATAAATAAATATTGGCATGACAAAGGTGCATCATTTGTATTGAGCACAGTCAAAAGGCCAAACAATAAATATGTTTCTCAAGTATACAGTTAAGCATTGACTTGAAGTAAATAAATGTTGATAAAAATATATACTGTTGTTATTTTAGTAACAAACAGTAACAAAATAATAAATAAATATTGGCATGACCAAGGTGCATCATTTGTATTGAGCACAGTCAAAGGGCCAAATAATAAATATATTTCTCAAGTATACAATTAAAGTTTGTGCAAGTTTGTTTTAACAATTACTTGACAAAACTAAGACAAGATAATATGTTGTCTTCAATCACAATACCGAAACATTAATAGTCGGTACGCGATAAATAAACATATATAAAAGTAATCATTGCTCGCAATGAACTTCAAATAATCCAAATCATAAAAATTTCATAAGTAAAATCAATTAAGATAATCCTTATGACGAAAGTCAAATGAACTCAGGTTAATGTATAAAAATACATTAAAACAAGCAATTTAATATATCCAGCTCTGTGATGTAGCTCATACCTGGTTGAAGATTTGATTAGTTATGTAAATAGAGCAACTTTGCTAGGCGATACATAGTTGGTGTTTATCTGGGTTAACCCTCTGAATACACTGTTTGCGGTAGGGCTTATCCGAGTACCACGCACTGGTAACGAGGAGATAACCATAACGACAATATTATATGTGTCTTTATATAGATATACACAATGCATGCAACATGCATACAACCCTGATGCCTTCGCAAAGTCGACACTACCTTGTGACGAAGGTATGGTCCAATCAAAAAGCCAAATAATTAAAATAAATTATGACTGAACTAGAAATTAACCTTTGTTCTAAAGATATTATAGTCAAATTTCCTCCTATAACCCTAATAATTTATAGTCACCACAAGCAATGAAATATTACTTATTAATCGAATTTGAAGTTATAGATGAAATTTAGTAAGATCTTTGAACTCTTTAATATTGTGATTGAATACTCAATACATCTTAGTCAGAATCCAAACAATTCGTCTTATACTCGTTTTCTAATGAAACTAAGTTATTTATGTCTTCTCCAGACTATTAGAGTTCTATTACTCTTATTTCAATTTCTCTTTAATCAAATTTCAGAATTTAATAAGGTCTGAACTTTTAGAAATCAACGCTTATTAGATCTATTGTTGCTTTAAGTGAACAGTATTATGAAACATCTATCCACCCGAATAATCATAAGTAAAGTTCATTTGTACAATCCTTATGATGTAGAGATTCAATCATGGAATCCAGGTTAATACATGAATATATACAGATAAACAATTTAGACAAATAACTCTAGTTCTGTAAAATAGTTCATGTCTGAGATGATTAGATATGAAAATGGATCAACTTTGCTTGGCGGTATAGTTGGGTGTATATCTGGGTTATCGCCCCAAACACCTTGGACTCACGACAGAGGGACATATTAACCGTGTGTCTGCACTGGTGAAGAGAAGATGACCATAATGACAACATTACATGTGTGTCTTTATATAGATATACACAGCACAACTTGTTGCCTTCGTAAAGTCGATACTCCCCAGAGATGAAGATGACATGATCTATTTACCAAGGTAAAAAGTAAAATATCTAATCCAAAATTAGTAATTAACCTTAATTTCAGATTTATTTAGTAAACTTCCTATCTTACTAAAAGATCTGTTATGCACTGTCACTATAAACAATAATATTTCAATTATCCAAAAGAATTAATTTGATGAAGAAGTTTAATATTATAATTCCTATCCTCCTAAATCCCTATATAAATAATATAAAATAAGAATAAAATAAATCAATAAATAATTAAATTAAGTAAATAATTTATACAAAATATGGTTAAATAAACATAATACGTTTGGACTAAAGTTCATTCATTCCTCTCTTGCACTCTAACTCCCTGAAGCTTTATTAAAGTCATTTAAGATTTTCGCTCCAAATTTAATTCAACAATTCAGTTTATATTAATTATTTCTTTGTTAGACACGAAGAGAGTAATTTGTATTAGTTTGTGATTATCTCGTTTAATATTTGTACTCGGTTTTAAATTTGATTGTAAATAAAATAATGTTTTATGAAGATTTGATTTTAAGAGACTGGTCTATGCAGTTAATTTATGTATTAGTTAATATTTAGTTTTATAATAGGAAATAATAATTCGTATTAACATTTCATAATTTTAATAATTCATATTAAGGTGGGTTTTCGTGTGAATTTTGTGTAGGTTTATGCCCCCGCTTATTGGTTATAATATATTATTCCTACAATGACAGACCTTCTGCTTTCAACTCCTAAAAGATCCCATTTCCTCCTATCAATATTTCCAATTTGAAGCATTAATTCAAGTAATCATTTAAACTAGAGAAAGTTTCTATAATAAATATTTCCTAAGCTTGAATCACCTAGTTTTAATTGAAAGCCAATAATAAACAAAGTATTCCTTAAATTCCTCAATATATTAAAGCATCAGTTCTTCCACCTAATATCTACACGCCCTACCCTATCACCTAATTGTTCCTTCATAAAAAATTATAACTGCCCAAAATTATAACAATGCAGAAATTAAAATCGTATTTGCCATACCTCCAACTCTGCAACAAACCTACAGTAACTCTGCATTCAGCTCCGACGACAGCTAAGAAGTCACCCCCACGCGGCCTCGAAGACTCCAAAGGAATCAGCTCTCGATCCCTAAAGTTTAAATAACAAGCAGGATCAACTGTACTATGGAAATTATTCTAAGAACTTCCTTAGCCGGGTCTCATCTATAAAGATATGTGGTAGCTATCACTAGTTAGTAGCTTTTAAAATATAAAAACGCACGCAAAACTTACGAAACGGATTTGAATTAAATTTTACACACAGATAGTTGATGACTTGGATTAGCACATAGGCTATTTATTATCCCGGGAAAATCTAGTGATCCAGCGGAATTCGCTTCTATAATGTTGCGGGCTGTACGTTGAAACTAGTTGATAATATTAATTCAGGTGCAGTAGTATTAGTATCTAACAATGGAATTCCTTCAAAATGACGAAGATGAAAAGTATAATATAAAGTAGTTAAAGCACTTAAATCTATTCCTAATTAATAAGCTATTTAGCCAACATGCTTTTGAATTTGGTAATGCAAAGCCATTTCTTACTCCTACGAAAAATAAACAAACATAGCAATATCGGCCATTTGTAAGGTAAAGATGCAATAATGATAGTTCAAATGCATATGGTAAAAGTATAGTATAAACAATTAAAGCACATAAATCTATTCCTTGTTAGTTAATAAGCTATTTAGCCAACATGCTTTTGGCATTTGATAATGCAAAGCCATTACTTATTCCTGTGAAAAATAAACATAGCAATATTAGCCAATTGTAAGGTATAGATGCAATAATAAGTGTCTAGAGACAACGGAATTCCTCAAAATGCCGACGATAAAGGTATAATATAAAGTAATTAAGTCATTTATTTCTATTTCCTAGTTAAATAATAAACTGTCTTGCCAACATGTCCTGAAATTTGATAATATAAAGCCTTTTCTTTACTTATATAAAAATTAACAAACATAGCAATCTTAATCACTTGCAAGGTATAGGTATAATAATAATAGTGTCTAAAGGCAATGGGTTTCCTTTAAATACCGATGATGAAAATCTATATTCATTTAATTAAATCCATAAATCCATTTCCTAATTAATTAATAAACTGTTATCCGTCAAGCACTGAAATTTGATAAAGTAAAGCCATTACTTAGTCTTGTATAGTTATACTAACATAATAATCTTAGTCACTTGTACGACTCTGCTAAAATAAAATCAAAATGAGTTATTTATCACACACACTATCATCCGATCATTACAATAATTTAATTTAAATTGGAAAAACTACATCACCTGTGTTGTTTAGAATTCCGATTTATCCTGCGTCTTGATTAGCAACCCTGCTGCAAAACTGTAAGACAGCAATTGCTCCACAACCATTGCTCACATTTTTATGGAAGGAAAAGAACATTTAAATAACAGCATAAATTATGGTTTTATTTTCCTAAAATCAAAATAGACTTCCCTAATAATAATATCACACAATTTCTATAAAGCAAACAAGTCCACGTTTCTCCCATGTTATTAAACATCTTTTCAACAGCTATTCCTTAAAATAAATAATTTCCTTTCTTCATACAACAAACATTCTTCACTCAGTCAAGGATCGATCCACTTTTACACAACAATTTGCACAATATCATTCTTGTAAACCTAATCACATATTTATCGGTAATGTGTTTATTAAAATTGTATAGTCACATTCAAAAGATTTACCTCTTAATAAAATCTACTTTCTACCAATACTGCTAGATTTAAATAAACTCAACGACTACCATATCAAATACGAAGTTGCATAAATACATACGTAATCCTTGTATAAATCTCTATTCTACATACTCACGGTTTTGATCAATACATTTTTACAAATTATCTTTTCTCACATTAAGAGTATTTCTTTAAGAGTTTTTAATTTTTGATTTTCCTTTTAATAATTATTGTATCAAACGAAGAATATCTTTTATAACCTCAAGAACTTCCCAACCAATTCCCCGTTTTTCTCTTCCATTTTTCTATTTCTTTTCCCTTATTTTTCAAATCCTGTCATTCTTTTCTCATATTCGTTCCCCTTTTTTAAGGTTTTATATGTTTATATGTTAGGTCTTATATATTATTGAGAATTAATTTTTTTATTCATTTTCATCTTTAATTCCATTGATATTATTTATTAAACCTAACACTGACATATTTTTAACAAAAAAAAAATAGTATAGATTCTCATTATTTTCTTTTATTACACTAAACCTCTTAAGGGATAGATGAAGTCTGTTACAGTAGTAATATAACAAAGTTTAAAAGAAAACTATCACGGCAAGTAATAGTCGATAAATTTTCAAAATGTACTTGGAGGCGTAAAAAGTTAAATATTAGTAGAATAATAAATATTAAAATGATATTCATCAATCAAATTTACAATTCTAAGCTGCTCTTTCATTGGGTGTTAGGCGGAAGCCGCGGAACAAAGTTTGTCGAGTCAGCTAGTTATATATAAAGAGAAAAACTATATATTTCTGCATGTTTATAAAAAATAAACTTAAAAACTACTATAATAATTTTAAAAATACTTTCCGTCCCGTCGGTCGAGTTTTTAGTGACCCTGACTACGCAATCAACGGGGCTCGCGTTCGATTCCCGACAAGGATAAACATTTGTGTAATGAGCATAGATGTTTGTATTTCTGGGTTTGGGTGTTTATTATATATATTTCAGTATCTATATATGTATTTCTATGTATTAATATTGTTGACTAACACCCATATTACAAGCAAATAATTTCCTTATTTTGGGGTTGGATCGATTCGTGTGTCAAGGAATATGTATTTATTATTATTTATTTACTTTTAATCCAGGAATGACATAGGCTACTTTTTACCCGACTAAGCAAAGAGAAGTAATTGACGTACATGAACGATATCTTTGCTCTGCTGAACACTCTTGAACTTTTCTTATACATGTGTAACCTTTTCACAAATGACTGAGAAATTAAACGTTGATGCATATGTCAACTTTAAATATTTAAATAAATGAAGTATTACATAAAACTGAAGTTAGCACTCGTATTTAATCACTTGAAACAAATACATACGTTATATTTCGATGTATGAGGTCCCACCATCTCTTTTTATACTACTGTGTTCGAAAGAGAGGGAGAGACCTCAGAAGATGACAGCAGTATTTAAAGTTATATTTTAATTAGGTATTAGAAGTGTTACCTCCAGATGGAGCTTAGAGCTTCAAGTTTTAATACTAGCTATAATATGGCTGTCAAGAAAGTATTCTCAAAACTGTTGTGTTTACAACAGTAAGTGGAAAAATGAAGTTTAATTAAATAAATGGTAGATGCCAATTCAGAAATATACAAATGTGAATATGCGATATAGGTACCGGGAGACCGAAACTATTGTACCATGATCAAATTAGTCAAAGCTGTCTGAAGGTGGTTTCGAGAGTCACCGAAATCAAAACCTACGCCAAAATGTAGACGCGAATATTTGCATACCAGTTAAAGAGGCTATTTTTTCAGCGAACTTTCTGCAACTGCAGAAAATATATTCCCAGGAAATGATGAGCCGACTTATTCACAATATTTATGTTTCAATCAGTTTTGAGAGCTCAAGACAAAATATTAATATGAAATATTTTTTTATTGCCGACTGCTATTCTCGTGGAACACAATAATGGTACGCCTAAAAATTATTATTACAGAGAACCTTTTTTTATAAATAAATGATACATCCCTTGTTTTTCCCATACCCATACTCATACCCATATCCATACTCATTACAAATAATTGCTGATCAAGATAGCTGCAACATGTTTTAAATTATGGCTTAATCGCCATTATTAATAACAACTTAATTAGAATTAAAAAAATTGTTACCTTTGGTCCTTTGCCCTTCTCAAACCCACAGACAGCATTTTTGAATTTGTCTACAACTTTTTGGTTTCGTTTAATGACTTCAATATAATCGCTACCTCTGGGGCAGTCACTAACTGATACACAATCTCTACAATTACCTAAAAATGATTGTATTAGTGAGCGATCGATTAACGGGACTGTTTTCCTTTCATTTTCTTATATATTGAATGATTTTGTTAATAATCGATGTTCTGGTTAAATACGAGTAGTAAAGAAAAAGTGACAGTTGTTATAAAGGGTTATTAAAATTACACCATTCTGTGTGATTTTCTGGTAAGCCGTACGGTTAGGTGGTAGAGAATGTTTTATGTATTGAGCTGGCTATTTCTACCTTATACATTATGTATGTAGTTCAATAAAGATAAATGAATTCAATAAGAGCTTATTTTGTAAGTCAAAATAAACCAATAAATTTAGATAACAGTAATTCATTTTTTAATTGTATTAAAAAATAAATATCCACTACGACCACGGTTACAGATTTCGATTCTTTCATTAAAGTTTTTAATTACTTATTGACAAAGGATTGGGTCTATTCTTTGATCATGGTCTATTTCGTTAATCACCTTAAGAGTTTTGAATTTTAAGCCTGTAATCAATTTGATTATTAACAGTAGGAGTTATTTTAAAGACAGAGTCTATAAGGAGGCCGTATGTTGTATGTAGTCTTACACACAATTATTTTATGCTTTAACATAACCCCACATAAAATAATCCAGCGGCGTTAAATCACATGATCGAACTGGCCATTTAACAGTTGAAATTTCGTAATTATGGGATCGGAATTTTTAGTTTGCAATAAATTGATTGTCTCGGTGGCTACGTGACTTGTAGCACCGTCTTGTTGAAATCACATGTGAGCTTTGCCAAGAAAAGATAAGTACTTGGCATTAATTTCCATAAGAAATCAAAATTATAAAATACCATGCATTACAACGCTAAGTATATAAAAATAGCTTTCTAATAAGTTCGAATTTTCATAATAGACAAAGCTACAAGCTATGTTTACAATAGTTTTCTATAACTGTGGTGTGTGTATGTATATATACTAGCTGTTGCCAGCGACTTCGTCCACGCGGACTTCGTTTACTCCGCACAGCTCCTCCCCCGTAGGTGATAGCGTGATAATATGTAGCCTATATATTGTCCCGACCTGTTAGTAATATTCATGCAAAATTTGAAGTAAATCCATTTAGTACTTTTTGAGTTACCCCGGACATACATACAGACAAACAGACAATAATTCTAAAAACTATTTTTTTGGCTGCAATATCGATTGTAGATATATATATATATATATATATATATATATATATATATATATATATATATATATATATATAAATCAATTGCTGTTCGTTAGTCTCGCTAAAACTCGAGAACGGCTGAACCAATTTGGCTAATTTTGGTTTTGAATTAATTGTTGAAGTCCAGGGAAGGTTTAAAATATAGAAAAAAAGGAGTAGTTAAAAAACAACGTTTGCCGGGTCAGCTAGTCTTAAATATAAACGTGAAAAAAGTTTAAATCATCCTTTAAACATTTTTTTTCATTTCTGCAGAATTTCCACCCAAAATTTCGAATGTGGTTAACAGTTGCGATGTTCTCATTTTTTATTTCATTTCTCATTTTTATGGAAGAGGGGGCAAACGAGCAGGAGGTGCACCTAATGTTGAGTGATCACTGCCGCCATGGACATCTGCAATACCAGAGGCCTTGCAGTTGCCTTACCGCCCTTTTTAAAATGAGTAAGCTCTTTTCTTGAAGGTCCCCATGTCATATCTGTTCGGAAAAAGCCCTGCCGGTAATTGATTCCACAAAATTGAACGACCCGGTCGAACTCACCTTGCCTAAACAGCTATTTATTTTTAATCTATGGGGATGAATATATTAATATCACCCAAAGTCTATTTTAAATAATTATGCTCGATTTTTTTATTATTCATTTTTAGACAATCCTTAATAATATTTTAGGGGACAAATTACACGAATTAAATCTAAAGTTAGTAATTTATTTATTTGCTATGTTAGCAATATATTTATTTATTTGGGTTAAGAAACGTGCTGTATTGATAGAGGAAATCTGAAGTTGCAAGGTCTTGAAGGTCTTCCGATAACCCACCATTAGTTTTTTTTGCCGGAGACGCTATTTTAAAAAAATAAAACATTCGTATATTTTTAGCTTAGGTGCTTAAATATTTAAGATACATCAATCAACAAGGTGTAGTTTACACCTTGTTGATTCCGGGCTCCTTTGATGAATAGGGCAACTGCCGTTCTGCCAGGCAGGTCGTAAAAGGCTACCGATTGGCTATGTGCGTCACTACCATCGTAACTAGAGAGAAAGACAATGCAAAACTGTACCACTCTACTGGTGGTAGAGTTTTGCATTGTCTTGCCGGGCTCTGATAACACCGTCTTGCCTATTCTTGCCGTAATAGCATCAGTGCTTGTCACTATCGTGTTTCGGTTTGGAAGGTAAGGTATCTGGTAAAATTATGGATGTGGAGGTGTGGTGGACCCATCTGCTTGTTTGCTATCTTATAATATATAAAAAAAATCAGCCTGTGAGTTTTGCGTTCATAGTTTATTTTATAAAAAGATCTTTATTAAAATAATAAATTAAAAAAATAAATAATAAATTTTTATGCAACTTGCGGAAATACGTATTTTTTAGAAAAATAATTATGACAATCTTGTTTTTTCGAAAGTTATGTAAGATTTGCGAGTTTATTTAATGGCGTAAAAATGATTGTAGTTACTTTACAGTAGTTAAGTAGGTACATTACAACATAAATAATTCAAAACATCAATATTCCTCCTTAAATCCGTATAGAAACTTCTAAATTATTGTGAAGGTGTAAAAATGTAATATTAAACTGTTTTGTTACGGTATTTTATTGGGGGTTTTGTATAAATTAAACAAAATTGCAACAGCATCTTCGATAACCTTTAGTTTATTCGTTTTTAGAACAAGTAACCTATCTAAATTGATGGCAGATCCGAATCAGAGCACCCTAACTTGAACGTGGTCTTTTTTGCCCTAACCCTAAAGTGTTTTTAGAAATCGCGAAGGCGTATGTAACTGTAACAAAGCGGGCACCTTGTGAGCCGCAGTGGCTCAGCCACTGCGGCTCACAAGGTGCCCGCTTTGTCGCCCGCTGGTCGAAGAAAATGCCGAAGCTGCGAAGGCGAGAATGGTGCCTCTGCTTTGTTACCTAAAGCACAGTATACTGAAGACTAACAGTAGTCAATCTACATACCTGTGATATTCGAGCAACGCACACATAGACACCTTTCACGGACGCGATATCTCGGAATGGTTCGGTACAGTTTGTACCGCACCAGTCGGAGATATCGCGTCCGTGAGAGGTATCTATGTGTGCTATGCTTGAATAATACTTGTATGTAACATTGACTTCTGGTAGTCTCTAAGTATTCTATGCCTAAAGGCAGCGGGGCTGCCCTTCCCGCAGCGCCGAAGCACACGCAATCCGACTAGTATTTATATAATTAAAAAATTACAAACACACTTTTTTTACGTAGAAAACTGCATATTATATAACCTTAAACCATAGTTTTATGTAGGAAAGCGCATGTTATAGAAAATTGAGAAGAACCTAACTTTAACATTTAAAAAAATAAAATAACAGAATAAAAATGTCTTTTTCGGCGAAGGGGGTGGGGGGAAGGTGACTGTGATTACTTTTCTCTACTCTCCCTTCTTTTTTCTCCAATCTAGTGGTATAAATTAAAATTTTTAGTACATTTTGTATGGTAAATTTACGACAGATTTTTTTTGTATAAAAAAACTACGTGTTTCCGGCGGGAGGTTTAAGAGGTTTAAAAGGTGAGTGAACTCCTTCCTCCTCCCATCCGTTCCCCTGTCCATGCGACACTTTCCAAAACTGTTACTCCTATTTATTTTTTAAAATTTGTTAGCAAACAAGCAGATGGTTTGCCTATTGGAATGATATATACATTGGCTATTCATACTAAAGATATTAAAGGGCCTTTGCAGTCCTCGTAGCGGGGTTATTGCGCTACTTATCAAAGTTTTCTAGCTACCTCACCCTTCAAACTAGTAAACAACCAGTAAACGTTAAGCTCTGACGCTATTTCGGCAATAAAATTTAAGACAGTGACCAAATCCTGGCGATATATTGTAGAACTCTACTACCTAGTAGTTGCGATGATAGAAGAAGTTTAGTGAATTGTTTTCATTTTAAGAACTGCCTCGCTAGTTTATTCTTTAACTTCAACATTTTTGGTGTCCGATAAATTTCTGTTAGCCGTATGGTTAGCTGGTAGATAATGCTTTACGAATTAAGCTCGCCATTTGTACCATATACATTATATATGTGGTTCAATTAAGATAAATAAATTAATTAAAAAATATATTTTAATTATAAAATTACGATTACAAAGATGGCTACTAAGTAATAATTGATGATCCAAAAATATATTAAATTTTCCTTACATCTTAAATAAGTAACTTATCCTTTTGCCTACCTTTAACGACATCTGAATTAAAACCAGTTATAGTATAGTTCGAAAATAACAACACAGAAAATGTTACCAATTATATCGTAACGATCACGATAAATACAAAAAACCAACACTCAAAATTGAAAAAAATATATTTTTAATTACTTACGCTGACATTCACAGTTGTAAATTACAAAAAACGTGACTAATATTATTTTGAACATATCGGCAAGCTGTAAAGAAGGTTTTTAAAAACTTATACGCTTGTCCTCAGAGGTAGACTGTTTGATACTAAATGCCATCGCTCAGCAACGTCCTTTTGTTATAATTGTTGTAGTCTGACAGCGAATAGTTTACGTCCCATCTAGTCATCATCGATAAGTTATTTATTACGACTTGCAAAAGTTCAAGGTGTAAGCGATTTTAATTTTTTAACTTTACTTGCAGATCTCCTTTATTTTTAATAAGTAAAATATATTCACGGGAAAATTACATTTACTGATCTAACCCCAAAGTAAGCAAATTATTTGCTTGTGTTATGGGTGTTACGTGGAAGAGAAGAGAAGAAGCGTTTGTGTGATGAGCATAAATATTTCTACCACCCAAACCCAGAAATATTTATGCTCATCACACAAATGCTTCTCCCTGTCGGGAGTCAAACCCGAGCTCCGTCGATCGCGTAGTCACGGTCGCAAACCATTCGACCAACGTGGTGGTCGTATATAAATGTAATTTTATACGAAATTTATATTTTCGCAGGCATTTTAAAGTTTGAAATATACGTGGGACACACTAAACGTTTTGCACTTCTAGCTAATCGGAATTATTTGCATTTCGAATGTTATATTTTTAAAACGTTGCAACCTTCTTAGTAATAAAAAAAACAATTGGCGGGAAATGATTTGTCAATTGTTTTCTTATCACACATCAAAGGTCTACGTATGCAACGAAAATGGAATTAAGTCGAAAAGATTTTAGAGCGATGATTTTTTATGATTTTAAAAGTTGTCTTTCTCCGCAAGACTGTGCCGCTCGTCTTCAAAATGCTTTTGGGAGAGAAGCACCTTGTTTGAGCACCATGAGGTGATAGTTTGCTCAATTTGAGAGAGGTCGAGTTTCTTTCCATGACGAATTTCGTAAAGGGCGGCCTTCAATTGCCGTCAACGAAAATAATGTGGCTACTGTTAAGCGGTTAATTGAAGAAAACCCCCGGATTACCTATGAGACAATTTGAGGACTATTGGGGATTGGTATGAGCCAAATTTAGAAAATTTTACACGAAGAATTGAAAGTTCGGAAACTTTGTTGGCGTTGGATCCCTCATGAACTGACAGCGGAGCAGAAGCGGGCTCGCGTGGAATGGTGCTCACAGATACTACTGAAGTACGACCACGGACATTCTAATGCTGTTTATGACATTGTCACAGGAGACGAAACGTGGATTTATTGTTTTGAATCCGAAAAAAACAGCAATCTTGTGAATGGGTGTCTGAAAATGAGAACAGGCCAACAAAAGTGAGACAGGCGAGAAACGTTGGTAAAAAAATGATCGCGTTTTATTTCTCAGATACGGGTCCCATCTGTACAATTCCACTTGAAGATCAAAAGAGTGTTAATGCCGAGTGGTATTCTACCATTTGTTTACCCAGGGTGTTAGAAAAAGTTCGCGAAAGACGACCCAAACGCTGCATTCTCCTACACCATGATAACGCTTCTTCACACACGGCCAACAAAATAAAGTCATTTTTAGCTTCCGAAAAAGTACATCTCGCCACTCATCCTGCGCATAGCTAGCACCCTGTGATTTCTGTATTTCTGTATTTTCCCCAAAATCAAAGATTTTATAAGAGGTTTTACTTTTACCAACTCCGAAGGGGCAGTGATAGCGTTCAATCAGCACGTAGAAAACATGCCTTCAGATCTGTGGTTCTCCAGTTTTAAAAAATGGTTCTTCGCATGAAAAAATGTTTAAAATGTAAAGGAGATTATTTTTAAAAGCATTAAACATAATATTTTGGTTATAACATGTTGTTTTTTTAAGTCACGCAAAACTTCTAGACCTACCTACGTATAATAAACACCCATTCGACCAACCATTCGACCAACGGGGTGGTCGTATATAAATGTAACTTTATAGGTAATTTATATTTTCGCAGGCATTTTAAACCAGTTTTTACTAATAAAAAAAAATATCACGTCCTGTCCAGTGTGTGATTGGTAAAATAAACGCTGGAATAAGCTCCGATTTATAACGATCTTTACTAAATGCAAATAATAAGTGAGACAGCTGATAAACTTGTATACATTTTTAACGTATGTAGATAAAGAAGTTACTGATTTTGCCTCGATTTTCTAAAATTTCTAGTAGAGTTTTCAGTAGATCTCCACGTTTAGAGGTCCTGGGAACATTTTCCGACTATTTTTACGATGACGTCAGTATGACTGTATATATGTATACGTGTGTATGATTTCATAACTTTTGAACGACTTGAGTCACTCCTCAGTGAAAACTGAGGCACTCCAGTGAAGATGAGATTCGAGTGCCTTTTTTTCACGCTTGTGAAGGATGTGATTTGAGTTGCAGAAGTAAAGATTGCTGAAGCTGATTTTTATAGTAAATAAATAACAAAAATAAATAAAATATTATAAATCAATCAAATCAAACCTTTAATTTTGCTATCTTCTTTCGTGTCTTACAGTCGCTGTTATATTATTACATAAATTCAAAAATACATCTATACAGGCTTTATATATTATAGGCTTTCGCATTACCTTAACAACTTAGCCATGTGTTATAAAAATAATAAAATGAAATATTTTACTATATTAGTCGTCATTCTCTACAGATTTGTACTAAGTTTCAAATGGAAGATAATATATCGGTAAAACCTGTCATAATCTGAACACTCAAGTGGTCCGAGTCATTCGAGTTGACTCGAGTCACTCGTAATCTGAGTTATTATATAATTTACTCGATTGCGAGTAGAATAAAACCTACTCGAGTGACTCGAGTGAAACACGGCTCGAGTCCCATCACTGATTGGATTCCACTCAACTTAGACTTTCCGAAAATTCGACCCAATTCGCTCAAAAAACTGCGACCAATGCATTAGGTGCATTGAAATCGGTTTATCCTTTCGAGAGTTATCGTTGAAGAAAATTTTTGAAAAAAGTGTTTTTTCGACGTAACGTCGAGCAATGAATTATTTTTCAACCCTTTACAATATATTTGTTCGTAGAAAACTCCGTCAAATGCAGTTTTAAAAATCAAAATCGAATCAAGTTTTCAAAGGTTACAGCTTTTCTAATATTTAATTATGTTGTTTACATCAAACTTACTTCACATTTTTAAAATATCTCACCAATTTATTTAAAAATCTAGTCAGCTTTTCTCCTTAAAAAACTGCGTCAAACACCGTAAATCGGATTAAAATCAGTTGATTCGTTCGGGATTTATCAATAAGGCAAGTCTTTGAAAACAATGTTTTTTGAAATTTCTTCGACATTTATTAACCCATTGATTTTGTAGCTAAATAAAACAACTTAGTGGTTAAATATTGCTTTAAAACCCATTCAAAAGATCAAAATCGATCATCATTTTGAAAATATTCAACTTTTCGAACATTAAAACGCTATAACTAACAAACTTCAGACTTGAACTTTTCGAAAATTCATGCTTAGGCATAGTGTTTGCTGCTTATATTTCAATTTTGTGGACTCAATCACGAGAAAACGGCTCAACTGATTTGGATGAAATTTGGTACACGTATAGGTGATGACCTGAAATAGCATATAGGCTACTTTTTATCCCGGAAGAACAAGTTGTTTCCGCGGGATTCACCAAAAAATGTATAATGCAGTGCAGCAAGTATATATGGGCGCTGGAATAATTTCGTTAAAGTGTCATGAGTATGGGAAATAAACCGACATTAATTTAAGCTGTGGCTATTATAAATCTGTGTAGATTGAAATAGTTATTTAAATAGGTTAAGCTATAGATAAATAAGCAATTTATAAATAAATAGAATAAATGTATTATTGAATTAATTTCTAGTGAAATTTGAAATGTTACGTTACAACCGTTATTTTAAATTCATATCACGTGTTGATTGTGACGTCATGGTATGATCTCATGACTAATGCCGTCTATAAAAGAACAGTTATTGTAAGCGGGGCGCATTCGATCACTATCCTTCATAGTGTTTGTATCAACATTCTAAAATAAAAGTTATTATTGTCAAAAGTGCTGTGGTTATTTTATATAAAATAATAAAATATTACATATAACGTAGTAATAAAACATAAATCATGAGTGGCGAATACCCGAGTGACGACAGTACGCCGACAGCAGCGGTGGGATCCCAATCTCCGATTTTGGGCCCCTCACATCTCCGAAGTAACAAAGAGCCAATATTTACTATGCAAGAAGTGATGAGCATGGTATCCTCAATAACCAAGACGGCAGCGTCAAGTGCTGTAACGGCCGCCTTATCTGCGAACACTATACCGATGATGATGCGAGAACGAGGAAATTTCTACTTACCACCGTTTGATCCAGATGTCCGCTCACACGACATTCGAGACTGGTGTGATAATGTTGATCAGACAATCGCAACCTTCAATATACCACAACAAGAAGCAAGAATGAGGGCAATACTTCAGTTGAGAGGTAGAGCCAAAATCTGGGCTGACACGTGGTCTCTGCAGACAACATGGCATCAAGTAAAAGACGACCTCATTCGTACCTTTGGTAAGGAGTTTCGGTATGCTGATGATGTGCAAAAATGGCGCAGCTTTACTTCTGATCAAGCCCACAGTTATGCCGAGTACGCTACGACGGGCTGGACCCTATTTAAGCGCGTAAGACCAGAAGCGTCTGATTCGGAGGTGATTGACGCAATTGTTACAGGTATTTATCCCGAGTACATTAGATTAGAATTGTTAAGAAATACGCCAGACACCCTTCCTAAGTTAGTATCAGTTTTAAAAACATATCGTAAACGAAAGGTTGATGGCTTAGAAGGAAATAACAGTACACAGAGTAAGAAACCGCATCTGGCGGAGTTACGGAATAAAGTATCTAGTAATTGCTTTAATTGTAATAAGCCTGGTCATTTTTCTCGCGATTGTAAAATTAAAAACGTTATTTTGCCTTCTGAACCGTCGACCTCTAAGGCTCAGGCATCTAGGAATACAGATAAAGTTGTAGAATGTCGCTATTGCCATAAGAAAGGTCACGTCGAAAAGAACTGTTTTCGAAAACAAAATGATGAGCGTATAAAATTATTGAATAATCAAATTTGTGCCCCGAAAAACCGTTGTATTACCGAATTCAAAATAGGTAACAAATTTTATTATTGTTTATTTGATACGGGCGCAGACTGTTCATTGGTGAGAAATAAGATTGCCAGTTCTATTCCGGGGAAAAGAAAAATTATAAATGTCGCTTTCATGGGGATAGGTGGTTGTCCGGTAAATTCAACACAAAGTATCACGACTATAATTGAAATCAGCGACGTTTCTATTGAAGTTGAATTCTATGTGGTCAGTGATACTCAAACTCAGTTTGATTTCTTGATTGGTTTCGATATTATTAAAACTCCTGGCCTTCGTGTTATATTTAGTAAAGAGGGAATATCAGTTAAGCGCGATATCCTTATTAATCAATGTACTAATATATCTGAAAAAACTAGCTTCATCGTTAATAGTGAAATAAAAGACCCAAAACTGTTAAAAGAATTGCACAGTACACTCGAAAGCTTTAGCTCTAGTTTCACAGTTGGCAATCGTGTCACTGAAATAAAGACGGGAGAATTAAATATAAAACTAAAAAACCCAGATAAAATTGTTCAACGTAGGCCTTACAGACTATCGCCTGTAGAACGCGAAAGTGTAAAAAATATCATTAGCGATTTAAAAGCAAATAACATAATCCGCGATAGCTGCTCTCCTTTTAGTAGTCCCATCTTACTTGTAAAAAGAAAGATGGTTCTGATCGACTCTGTGTAGACTATAGAGAATTAAATGCTAACACTGTTAGAGATAACTACCCATTACCATTAATCGCAGATCAAATTAATAAATTAGGTAAAGCTAGATATTTTAGTTGTTTGGATTTGGCAGCTGGTTTTCATGGGATTCGTATAGCAAAGGATTCTATTGCAAAAACAGCATTTGTCACGCCTGATGGCCAATTTGAATATTTACGTATGCCGTTTGGTCTCTGCAATGCACCTTCCGTGTACCAACGCGCAATCAATAAAGCATTAGGTGATTACAAAGATTCGGTAGCCTTGGTCTATATTGATGACGTCATAATTATGTCGTTAACAATCGAAGAAGGAATAAGGAATTTAAATCTAGTATTAAAAAGACTAACAGATTCTGGATTTTCTTTAAATATTTCAAAATGTTCGTTTTTGCAAACTAGCGTAGAATATTTGGGTAATATTACAGAGAACGGAACAGTTAAACCAAGCCCTAGAAAAATAGCTGCCTTATCTAAATCATTAGTACCCAAAAACATAAAAGGACTTAGACAATTCAATGGCCTTGCGGGCTACTTCAGAAAGTTTGTCCCTAATTTTTCAAAAATTATGGCACCTTTATACGAGTTAACTAAAGCTAATGTCCCTTGGAAATGGACAGTAGATCAAGATAATGCCAGAAATGAAATAATTAAATTTTTAACTTTATCCCCTTTGTTAACTATATTTGACCCAGATTTACCATGTGAACTTCACACAGACGCTAGCTCCCTTGGCTATGGAGCTGTATTAATACAAAAGCGAGACCTAAATTCTCATGTAGTCGGTTATTTCAGCATGCGAACGACCAGCGTTGAGAGTAAATACCATTCGTACGAACTCGAGACGCTGGCTGTTGTCAAAGCTATCAAGCACTTTCGTCACTTTCGACCATTCAAAGTTGTCACCGATTGCAATTCTCTTAAAGCCTCCAGACATAAAAAGGAACTAACTCCTAGAGTGCATCGCTGGTGGGCATTTCTTCAAAATTTTGAGTTTGAAGTAGAATATCGAAAAGGAGATCGCTTAGCTCACGCTGATTATCTTAGCCGCAATCCCATAGGACCATCTAGTATTTTAGATGGCAAAAATATGTTCGTGAATCATTACGGTTTATTATAAATTCAACAACACTTGATCACAATTGGCTTTTAATCGAACAAAAACGCGACCCAGTATTAAAAAACATAGTTGAAAAATTAAAATCCGATTCAATGCCTCAAACTGTAGCCGACACCTATGTTATTTTGCAAGATAAATTATTAAGACGAAAAATTCAAATAGACAATAAAACAAGGAAACTTATTATTGTACCACGTAATTACCGTTGGAATCTTATTTCTCATTATCACGATTCATTGCAGCATTTTGGGTGGGAAAAAGTATTATCAAAAATTAGAGAACAATATTGGTTTCCTGACATGTCAAAATTGGTACGCAAATTCGTGGAGAATTGTGTTAGTTGTAGAATTAGAAAGGGGATATCGGGTGCTAGGCAAATAACGTTACATCCTATTGATAAAATTGCGATTCCATTTCACACTGTACACGCTGATGTTACAGGCTGCATGAATGACAAACGTGATCAAGCCGAATACGCGTTTGTCTTCATAGATGGTTTTACAAAATACGTTTATTTAGTTTATACAAATGACCGTACAACTCACTCCGCTATAAAGTGTTTCCGTGAGGTTATAACTATATTTGGTACACCCACCCGTCTTATATCTGATCAGGACAAAAGTATGACTTCCACAGAATTTAAACAGTTTTGTCATAATTATGGGATTGAACATCACGTAGTGGCTAAAGGAGCAAGTAGGGCAAATGGTCAAGTAGAACGCATTATGAAAATTATAAAGGATAACATGTCTGTTGTTGAACTTAATAAACCGTGGCATAATGCTATCCAAGATTTACAATTAGCTATCAATTGTACAGTTTCAAAAACTACCGGTAAAAGTCCCATGGAGATATTATTCGGTAAAAAATGCGCACCACCTCTTATTAAGCTATTACAAATTGATGAAGATGAACCCATCGATGATTTGGTGTCTGTCAGGTCATTTTGTAAAAAAAGGATGGACGAGCGATCTTTCCAAGACAAACAAACGTTTGACAAAGGTAAAGCAAAAATTAATTCGTTTAAAGTAGGTGATTTTGTTCTCATGCGCCGTCACGAACGGCACACGACAAAGCTTGGTCCTAAATTTGATGGTCCCATGGAAGTTCTAGAAGTATTACCTAATGATCGTTACAAGTTGAAACACGTTAATCTTCGCGGCTGTAGTGAAAAAATCGCTAGCCATGACTTTTTACGACCAGCACCTACTGCGCAGACAGACCCATTTCTAGACGATGATTATGCCATATGGGCGAAAGAGTAATGCTTTATATGTATTTTATTTTATTATATTTAAATATTTATATGTATTTATTTTTCTTTCCAAAACATCCATCCTTAAACGCTGGCTGGCCACCATGCGTATCCTTATTCCCGGTCTTGATGGCTAGATCCCGTGGTGGGTGATGCCGTGTGATGGCTAGATCCCGTGGTGGGTGATGCCGTGTGATGGCTAGATCCCGTGGTGGGTGATGCCGTGTGTTGGCTAGATCCCAGGATGGGTGATGTCAAGTGTTGGCTAGATCCCAGGATGGATGATGCCGTGTGCTGGCTAGATCCCGTGGTGGGTGATGCCGTGTGTTGGCTAGATCCCGTGGTGGGTGATGCCGTGTGTTGGCTAGATCCCGTGGTGGGTGATGCCGTGTGTTGGCTAGATCCCGTGGTGGGTGATGCCGTGTGTTGGCTAGATCCCGTGGTGGGTGATGCCATGTGTTGGCTAGATCCCGTGGTGGGTGATGCCATGTGTTAACAAGATCCTGTAGGTAATACTAGATCTTGAAGATTTTTCAGCGCAGGGAGCGCGCTGGATCAGAATGGCCGTATGGGCGCTGGAATAATTTCGTTAAAGTGTCATGAGTATGGGAAATAAACCGACATTAATTTAAGCTGTGGCTATTATAAATCTGTGTAGATTAAAATAGTTATTTAAATAGGTTAAGCTATAGATAAATAAGCAATTTATAAATAAATAGAATAAATGTATTATTGAATTAATTTCTAGTGAAATTTGAAATGTTACGTTACAACCGTTATTTTAAATTCATATCACGTGTTGATTGTGACGTCATGGTATGATCTCATGTCTAATGCCGTCTATAAAAGGGCAGTTATTGTAAGCGGGGCGCATTCGATCACTATCCTTCATAGTGTTTGTATCAACATTCTAAAATAAAAGTTATTATTGTCAAAAGTGCTGTGGTTATTTTATATAAAATAATAAAATATTACATATAACGTAGTAATAAAACATAAATCATGAGTGGCGAATACCCGAGTGACGACAGTACGCCGACATATACATATATCAATGAAAATGAAAACCGAATCGCTGACACATATTACTTAAATGTTATAAAAAAAAAACATTGTTTAAACGTTTGGTGAAATATTATTAGCGCACCACGCTGCATTTTAAAAGTTTTTGGTGAGTGCCGCGGGAACGACTCATTTTTCCGTGATTAACAGTAGTAGCCTAAGTGCTAATCCAGGTCGTTATCTACCTGTTTGCCAAATTTCATCTAAATCTGTCCAGTAGTTTTTGTGTGATTGAGTAACAAATATCCATCCAGTCATCCAAACATCCAAACTTTCGCGTTTATATTATTATCATAAGATAGCAACCAAGCAGATGGGTCTTCTGATGAAAAGGATACACCATCGCCGATAGACAACAAAGGTGTTAATGGTGCGAAGCTGTCTTGTGGCAAGGTTTAATCTCACATGCATAAGTTTACTGGCTACCTTATCCTTCCAACCAGAAAACGACAGCGACTAACACTGACGCTATTGCGACAGGAATAGGTAAGGCGGTGTTACCAGACCAGGCGAGACAATGCAGAACTCTACCACCTAGTAGCCACGATGGTAAGGACTCGTTTAGCCAATCGACGACGAGTTTACGACCTGCCTGGCAGAATGGCAGTTGGCCTATTCTTCAAAGGAGCCCGGGACCAACACGGGGAAAAAATTAATGAAAATTAAAAGTGCTGACACTTATTACTTAAACTATAGTATGAAAAATTGACTTAGAGATAAGTAGTCAATATTGTACAAGGTTTCTGCAGTTAGAAAGAAAATTATAGAGAAAGTGAAAGATCGGTAAACTAGTCAAATTTAAAAAAGGGTAGAAAAATAATAAAAAGAAGCACAAGAAAAGTTCAGGTGCTTTAAAGATTAACATATTTATTTGATAGTACGCAATAAAAAAAAGGTTTGGAATGGTAGGATAAGAAGGAAAAGAAAATGGATAAAATTAATTATGCTAGGTAACTAAAGGGAATATTTACAGTAAATTTTTGGATATGAAGTTGTTTATATATAGATTAGATTAAATAAAACCAATTTATACAGAACTATAATCACTCTTCACTTTATTGCTAATTTTAAATTCAAGCTTCGATGTTTTTTCGAAAGTATGAAATTTAAATTTGAGACTGTTTTTATTATAAAATAATATTCTCGTAAAAAACTAGAAATATTTGTCTTAAAATGAGTAATAGATCAGCCTTGACACAAAATTTAACATTTTAATGTAAACGTTTGCCCCCTATACTTTAAGGTGATCTAAAATCCAACCAATATATTTCGTGACGTCTGTGTAAATTCCGGGTGCATTGGATCCACATTGACGTGGTCCATAGGAAACAACACCATATTGAATAATTCGTTGGGCACCGTTATATTTACTCTCCAACATCAAAGGACCACCAGAGTCACCGTTACAGGAATCTTTTTGGAATGATCCAGCACATAGTTTGTTTTCTGTTCTGTCACTTTCACCCGGTGCTAATTTTCTGAAAATAAACAGTTAAGTTGCAAAATTGTTATGTTAGAAAATAATACAATACATACCAATTTGAACAAGTTTCAGATTGTTATGATTTACTTTCTACTAGAATTCGAACTAGAAATATATATTTTTACGACCTTCTACGGTATAAGACACTAAAGTAATCCTAGTGATACATTAATTACAAAAATCCGTCTAGCCATTATCACAGTATACAGATGACACAGTATGGAAACTAAGCCTAGTTGATAAAATAATTACCTACGCTCCATTGAAGCAATAGGGTTGTCACTTTAAATGTTTTTTGGTATTGTTTTTTTTTTAAATAAAACTTTCTATGTTTTGTAGAGATCAATCATTTGAATTGAAATTTACAAATAAAATTTAAATACTTAGCTATATCATGTCGTCTGTTAATCGCCATAGTTTAAAATACGGACACAGTTTAATATTGACACACAACTTATAGATCTTAGTTTGTTTTTTGTAGGTTACTAACATAACATTATGTCGTACCTAACATTTTTCAAGTTTTGGCGGGAGCATACGCATGCCATGGTTGGGCGTACGGTAGGCGCCGCTTTTGGCACGCGGTCAGGGGCCTAATTCACGTAATCAAGCCGCAAGCGAGTCGAAGCATTTAAGACACTTACACATTTTCTTACATATTATACCGCGTCGTAGCACGTCTCGACGTTCTATCGGGTTTATGTGTGTGGAAGCCCTAAGCGCATTGACTCAATTACGTGAATTTAGGGAGTAGGACTCATGAGCTCTGTTTTCGTGTGTTTGTCACGAATTTTCGGGTTGAACCACATCGCGTTTAAACCTCAAAAAACCGTGTTATACCTAGAAATTAAAAAAATATTACATAAAAAATACATTTATTTGTAAAAATTGGAGTGTCTGTTTGTAATATTACCGCCGTTTTTTACTAAATGCATACGGATGTATACACGGCACGTATACCAAAACAACATTTCTTCACAATTTTTGTCTGTCGGTCTGTTTGTTCCGACTGATCTCTGAAACGGCTGGACCGATTTTGACGGGACTTTCATTGGCAGAATGGTGATATAATAAGGAGTAACTTAGGCTACTTTTAATTTATCTGTACATCTGTACAAATACAAAAAAAAATTGGAGTGTCTGTTTGCAATATTAAAATAACCGCTTTTTAGTAAATACATATGGATGTATAGACGGTACGTATACCAAAGCAAAGATTTTTTACAACTTGTGTCTGTCTGTCGGTCTGTCTGTCTGTTTGTTCCAGCTAATCTCTGAAAGGGCTAAACCGATTTAGACAGGACTTTCATTAGCAGATAGGTGATATTACAAGGAGTAACTTAGGCTACTTTTATTTTAGAAATTTTTCCATGCGGATGAAGTCGCGGGCACAGCTAGTTTTTTATATATTACAAATTATTGACTGCAAAATACTTTCGTCTGCTACGACACGTTCTGAATTCTTTATTGTTAAATTTTATTGTGTAAAAAATTCTCATTCTTATGAACAGCTTTTTTAAATAAACTATTGGGAAACAGGAACAAGGTAATATAAAACTGATTTTGTCTAATTCTTTGTAAATTAACTCGGCTATTTTGCAGTTTATGTGTTCTCTTTTAAAGCAGCAACGAAAAATTTCATCCATTTTCTCAACATATTGAACAAAATCATCTGGTGGTACTATTAGTAAGCTTTGGTTGGTATCTTTGCTGTATTCTCTGTATCTCACGTAGTTACTTTCTAAACTAAGGTTATAGCTGGTTTGATTTGGTTTGATGTATGATTTCAGAATTTGACAATTGTTGTGACGTTCGCCGCATTTTTTCAGTAGATAACCACACACATAAACAAGTGAGTTTTTTTAGTAACATCCATTTGATTATATTCTGAGCACACAATTTGAACGTTATCCGAGTTTTCATTGCTTATACCGGGAGTTTCTTGTTCCTCTTTATGTGATGTTTTGTCATTCAGTTGACTCAACGCACTCGTCTGAATAAGGAGTTTTCCCAAATCTACTTCACAATTACCAGCTTTTGGAGGTTTTATGATGTTGGAGAAAAATATTTTTTGATAAGCAGATATAAACTGTCTGCTCGTGGGTTCAGTTGCCAGACCATTTTTAGTTCGAATTTATCCGAAAAAATTCTCAAGCACATCCTGATTGAGCCTTCTTGTATGTAAAAATGTATACCCTTCTAACTTTAAATCTTCAAAAAGCATTAAAATAGAAGTAATTGTTATTTGAAAGCCATATATAAACTTAACAGATGAAGTAACATTTTTTCCATTTTTCGGATTAATTAATTGCAGATTTTGAAAAAATATTAACATATCATTAAAAAAAGTTATCTGCGATTCTTTTCCACAAAATGCTTTTCTGTATTCATAACTATCGTTAAGATTTGATGAGTTTAGTGCATCAAATAAATTGTTGAACTTTCTAATGAGTTCAGCAGTGTCCCTCCCGGGTTCTTCAATATGATTAAAATCTACGTAAGTGGATATACCAGCGGCAACAGAATTACTTAAAAGTTAAGTAGCAAAGCGAACATTCATTTTTTCAAAACTTTTTGGATAGATGTGGTTGTTCGTCAATTTATGTGCAAGTTTGAAGCTCTTTTGTTTATTATTCTCATAAAATTTAACGATGTGCTCGTATTTAGCTACGCGGTCTTGAAAATGGAAGTCGTAAGTAATCAAATTATTGCGAACCAGTTTTATGAGATGGGGTGCATCAAAAACATATATTTTTTTGTCATTAATAAAAAAATAAGGTCGTTCAATAGTGACAGATCTATTTTTTGCAGCTTTAAATAGATCAGGTCCCATGTCGGAAACAAATATTCTAATGTTAAGTCCTATCTCAAAAAGTTTTTCTAAAATTTTGTCAATCCATTTACCTATCTCGTCATAGTTTCTACATTCAGAGAGTAATGCACAGGTTGCTTCCAATTTTATCTCGCTTTAAGTTATAAAATAAATTAGCCTTTAAACTCATTGCATCAATGACAACTGAGCAGTTCTTTTCCATTTCACTCATGGCATCAACTTTAGTTTTCATAATTGACATAAGTCTATCATTTATTTTAGATGTTATTGATATTCCGTGTTTATGTAATGTTCTTTGACTTGGGAGGCATATAATACGTTGCAGTAACCGGTAAGCTTGTGGACTGTTATCATATAAATTCAAGCAAAACATTTTGTAATGTTGGCCATATATATTTCCGGTATAATTAAATTTTAATTGAGTTTGTTCTTTTACCAATACAGCTAGCTCTTTTGACAGAAATTTGTCACATAATTCATGAAATTTATCTCTTTGATATTTCTCCGTTTTTTTATCAATTTCGTATAATTTAATTTTTTTTCTACATTCTAAAAGATCAGATTTTAGTTTCCTTTTCCATGGTGTGTCATATGAAAGAGATCTGGAAGTTTGACTGCTGTCGCTCGATGAAGCTTCGACATTTTCTTCTGTCTGTGTTCAGATTTCACCCAACTTCGGAGCTTCGGTTAGCGTTTGCGCATCTTTTTTTTGTAAATTTGGTAGATGAAGAGATGGCAATAAATTAGTTTTAAGCTTTTTGCGACGGGATCCCCTTAGAATATCTATAGCATTAAAATGTTCCTCACAAACGGTATTGTTTTGAGGCGGTCTGTTCATCAAGTCTTCACGAGCTAACAAGCGAAGCCATTGGGATCGTCTGAAAAAGATAGCAAAAATATTCTCTTTGTCATTTTGATTAGAAAAGGTGTGGGTTTGATGAACAAAAAGATCAAGCTGCTAAATTAAGGAGGAAGGTAAACACACTTTTCTACAAAACTTAACTTTTGTACAAAATGCTGTCCTGTTTTAATTTTGGCAGTACTATCAGTTTAAGCACCTTCGAAAACCATGAAAACGACACCCATGATAAACAACACGATATTCTATTGTAGACACCATCTTGTATTTCTATTTTGTGAGCACTATCAGCTTCAACACCCTCAAAAACCATGAAAACGACACTCATGACGAAAAGTTGATAATTTCGTGCAGCTGCTATCTTGGATTTCTATTTTGATAGCACTATCGAGTTTACAACCCTATAAAACCAAGAAAACGACACCCATGCCGAAAAAGACGACAATCTGTTGCAGCCGCCATCTTGTATTGCTATTGTGACAGCTCAATCGGCTTTAACACCCTCGAAAACCATGAAAACGACACCCATGAAGAAAAAGAAGATAATCTGTTGCAGCCGCTACCTTGGATTTCTATTTTGACAGCACTATCGAATTTAATACTCTAAAAAACCATGAAAATGACACCCATGATGAAAAGTTGATAATTTCGTGCAGCCGCCATCTTAGATTTCACCCTAGAAAACCATGAAAACGACACCCATGACGAAAAAGCCGATAATCTGTTGCAGCCGCCATCTTGTATTTCTTTTGTATCAGCACTATCGACTTCAACACCCTCGAAAACCATAAAAATGACCATATCTTGGATTTCTATTTTAACAGCATTATCAACCACCCTAGAAAACCATGAAAACGACACCCTTGACGAGAAAGACGACAATCTATGTTGCAGCCGCCATCTTCTATTTATCAACACTATCGGTTTCAACACCCTCGAAAACTGCGAAAACGACACCCATAATGAAAACGACGATAATCTATTGTAGCCGCCATATTGTATTTTTATTTAGTCAGCACAATCGGCTTCAAAGGGGTTCACCTTCGAAAACCATGAAAATGACACCCATAACAATATAGTTGATTGAATAATATTATAATCTATAGCAGCCGCCATCTAAGATTTGTACTTTGTGTTATGTTTTACGAATTTTAAAACAATAAATTATTCTCACCTTTCAGAATCAGCAGGAAGTTTAAAAAATGATAGCTCCGGATTTGTTGAAGCAGAGTTCAAACAGCCGTATACTACGCAATATGCTCGTGGCATTTTTCAAAAGATCGCGGAAATAAACTTATTGTAACGTGACCGCTCGTCTTGATGTGGCACTCACAACCGATAGCACCGCGACAACCGCTTAGGGGTCTCGTAGATGCGTGTTTGTGTGAGTGAGCCGTTTCGAATGTTTGTTGGTAGTTTCCGTACTGTGTCATCGGTATACTGTGCCATTATTGTCAATGCCATTATCGGCTAAATTTAAAATTATAAAACATGTACTGTATTAGTCTTAAGATATTTTCGTTGTTAACAATGAAAATGCTGACATCTGAGCCAATACGCCATGAGTATAATAAACCCAGAATCAATACTGCAAACAAGATTTCTTTGATATGGTTGCTACAGTTGTTTTGAGCGTACCGATGGAAACTTTTCGGAGTTACTTGTGTAATATACCCGACACGTCATATATATACTTAAGAGATTTGTTCCGCATTCGACCTACAAAGATTCGCCCCATGTCAAAAATCCGTGTTCGTCTTACATTTTATTCCTGTTTCGTCCTAAAAAATTATTTTCTACTTATTATTATAATTTCGTTCTGATTCGCCCCAGATTTTATGCTTGTTTTGCCTCGTTCGTTTTTATTAACTATTTCAAGTAAGGTCAGAAACAAAAATGTCATTGTTTATAGCAGATAAATAATGAGAAACTGGAAACAAAAGGAAAATTGAATATTATTAAGTTTTTAAAAACTATATAAAATGATGCTGACCTACATCAAACTCGATTCCGACGGCAAGGAAATGCAAGGCGACTAGAGATGGATAAAATAATTAACGATTCAATACAGTCCATGTTAAATGGTTCTATTTCTTCAGGCCATTGTTTGGAAGAAATAGGTCCTTTTGTTTAAGTAAAATCTTGATATTGTTTTTTTTTTATTTCTTTTACATTTTTAGATTGATGTTCTAAACGTTTTTATATATTTTTTTATTACGCTTTAATTTTTCCATGTGATTTAAGTTTTGTAACATTTTTAATATGTAATCTCAGTTAATTGTTTTGTAAAGATATTTTAGATACCTAGATACATTTAGTTAGTTATTAGCTGTTGTAATTAATAAAACTGATCTGTGATTTTGATTGTGATTTAGAAATTGTACATGAGACTTTTATAATAAAACATATTTTTTTTATTAATGTATGGTTTTATTAGAATAACTAAAATATTGAAATAATTTGTAGATACAATATTTCAATCTAATAACTCCTTTAGAAATAATACGAGAAACAGCAAATTTGATACATACCCACTTGATTATTTTATTACACGAATGAAATCTTATGTTGCAGAAGTGACGACGCTCTTGAAAAATTTGTGTATTTGTAAACGGTACTTTTAGGACCATATATAATGTAGGGCGAAACAGGAAATATTTCGTATGTGAGGCAAATACGGAAATTAATGGAATTTGGGACAAAAACTTAGGGCGAATACGGAACAAATCACTTAAGAGCATGCGGCTTACGGTTTATGTGACATGTGTTATTTTTCTGTGCAATTGGGAAAAGTTATATCTGCATGATAAATACGCAAGATACACAAAATAAATATGTGTGTGCTGTTTGTTAATTTGCAATAAGTGTTATTATTATATATGACGTCACTCCAAACATAATGTAGCGCAACAACTTGTTTTAAAACGTTAATATTTTATTTATCCTCATAAGGAAAACTGATATTATATATGACGTCACTCCAAACATAATGTAGCGCAACAACTTGTTTTAAAACGTTAATATTTTATTTATCCTCATAAGGAAAACTGATTAATATGGCAGGTTTATAGGTAGGTCTTAGTGCAAATTATTTAAATGATATCACCTTTATTCTAGATGATACATGCTAAACATAACATTAAAAATGAAATTCATAATCTATAAGTTGAAATTGTTGAAAGTTTTAAAGTTAAGTGTGAGATGGTATGTAATTTAGCCTTATATGAAATAAAAGATTTACGAAATAGGTAAATCTTAATGCAAGCTGTTAAAAATTGATATGATTGTTATACTTAGTCCCTAACTAGACATTTTAACCATGTTTGTATGACAGCAAATCCTGCTTTAAAAGTTGGTGTTGACATTATTAAGCAATTTTCAAATCTTTCACTTTAAATTGACTTATATTTTTAATTAAGTTTAACAGAACATATTTTTAGATTTGATTAAGTTTCTCGGTCTTTTACAATTAAAATTTTATTTTTATACTTGATGTTGTAATAACTCCAAAAGTAAAAAGATACGTGTCACTTATAAACACCATAAATATTAAATGTGCGATGTCATCCGTGCCACTGATGTTGCGACTTTATTTTTACTTAGCCTTTTAGAATTAGAGTCTTTAATTTAAGCTGTGGGCAAACGAGAATCTCGTTGAGCAACTTGTTATACATGTATATAAAATTCTAAAATTATGACTTCACCGTCGTGATTTTTAATTTAGCTCAATTACAAAAAAACTTACTTGTTATAAATATTTTGGCATTTGTTGGGTGGCAGAATAGGTATAGAAACTTTCAGTAAAATATTGGAATCTGTTTCGTTTTCTGTAAGCCCCCATCCAGCAACAGTGGCTTGTTTGTTACTTAAATCAACTTTAAGTAGTTCGTCAGATATAGGTAAACAAATTGGAGCTGCATTTTCTGTAAGAAACGTCAACAATAATTAAAGTATATGTTAGATATACATTTTTTCGCGTGTTGGTCCAGGGCTCCTTTGAAGAATATGCCAAACTGCCGTTCTGCTAGGGAGGTCCTAAAAGAGTCACCATCATGGCTACTAGGTGGTAAAGTTCTGCATTGTCTTGCTCGGGTCTGGTACCACCGCCTTACCTAATCCTGGCCTAACACGATAGTGACTAGCACTGACGCTATTGTCAGTGCTAGTCACTGTCGTGTTCCGGTTTGAAGGGTAAGGTAGCCGGTAAACGTATGATATGGTATTAGACTTCGCTACAAGATAGCAACACACCGTTAACATCTTTCGCCTATAATTTTCGTTAACTCTTTCTAGCGGGTAACCCATCTGCTTGTTTGCTATCTAATGTTATAAAAAAAACTAAATCAAGTCAAGTTTAATGTCGTCAATCCTGTAATTAAGCAAGTATGTAGAGACCAGATTACAAGCTCATTGTAAAAAAATGGCTTTGGAATTGCTGTATAACGGACAATTTTTAAGGAAAGCACTAAAAAAGCTGAAATTGCGACAGCCAATTATTTTCCTTTGGGCTCCGCTATACAAGTGCTATTTTGGCTTCCATATTATTTAATAATGCTAGTCAGTGGACACTCTTAGCTATAAAAAATTGTGCTTCCGATATTTTTATTTCATATTTTAAATAGAAAATTGTTAGTCGTATTCAAATTAATCACTTAAATTGAAATCTGAATTTGGAATTCCTAAATAAATGCCAGATATCGAGATCAAAATGGCCAGCTCTCCAAATACGCTTGCCTGCTATCTAACATTAATATTTCCAACAATTGTATGACTATGTTCAGACTTAAACACATATTAGGCTACGTACGTACCTCACAATAGCTTTTTTTTATTAGAAAAATCATCTTTTTACTTTCTATCTTACGATAAAAAAAGGACTTGCTACAAAGCATAATTTTTAAATATGGAATACATATCTTTATTCCATATTTAAAAAGTGCAGATATGTATAGAAAATTAAGTTTTCAATCTTACTAAATGAAAAGTCCACAGGCTTCTTGAGTCGCAGCAATGCAATATCATTAGCCACCAACGGTAACCCGCGATAATCCTCATGTATCACATTGTCTTCAACTCCTACATCCTAAAAATTAAAAAAAATAAACAAAAAAAAAATCGGTAGGTCGGTTATTGATCTAGGCTCCTTGACCATATCGCAAAAGGTGAGAAAAGGCTAATACATATTACTAACATCGTGATTTCAACTCACGCGAATTAACATGACACCTGCGGTTCTAGAAAAGTGGCATAAATATAGGAGAATAGAAAGATAAGTGTATGGACTCGACGTAAGCGTTCGATTATGCTTCATTCAATTATCTTTCTGCGTTCGATTATATTTCTATTCTCCTAGTTTATGCCACTTGTCTAGACCCGGTGGCTCGGTACTCAATATTCACTCTCTACCCTGCGCGGCGCCTTAGCGTCGCTGTAAAAGAGAAGTAGCGATAGCATCTCTGTCACCATTCACCATTATACGTGTATTTTTGCTTTAAAATTGAAAATAAACGTTTTTGCACACAGTACTTTGCACAAGTGTCATTTGAGCCAGGTGACATGTTAACTCGCATGAGTTATACGAACTAAGTGGTAGAACTTCTGCAACGTCTCGCCCGTATAATAAGTTTTCGGTGCTTATTATACGGGCGAGAACCTTAATTAATTCTCAATATTGTTCTCATTGATTAAGGTTGACTGGTAGAGAATGCCATGTAACTCTAGTAGCAGGAATAGGTAAGACAGTGAAACGAAATCTTCGTCAAATACCAGCTGGAGACGCTTGAGGCGATAGAGAGGCGTACCAAGAGGCTCATAAACGACGATGATCTAGCAGGCAAAAATCTCCAGAGCCTCGCTCATCGCCGCAGAGTGGCTAGTCTATCGGTCTTTTATCGGATACACTTTAAAGAGTGCGCTGCGGAATTGTACGACTTAATTCTGCCATTCCCGTTTTTCTATCAATCGACGAGGCACACAGATACTAGGCATCGCCATATGGTGGATGTTCCACATACCCGGACAATGCGGTTTGACTCGACATTCTTGATCTTGAACCGCAATGGACTGGAATATGCTTCCTGAGTCTGTGTTCTGCGACGAGTACAAACTGGGGATCTTCAAGAGAAGAGTGAACAAGTACCTTCTGGGGAAGCCCGTTCCTCTTAGGCCACATCTTAGCTTACCATCAGGCGAGATCGTAGTCAAGCGCTTCCATAACGATACCAAAAAATAATATTAATAAAATAATAAAATGTATATTTTACTTGCAAATGCGATTCGCACACATAATACGGGGCTACTCCTTGACAGTCGGTTTTGTATCTGATATCATATTCGCCAAGCCGTACGCCAACTATCCTTTTATTCTGCACACAATGAGCTGCAGTTAGTATGTATCGGGAATTTATGATACTTCCACCGCAAAGGAACTGTAGACCTTCACCTGTACAATTTATAACAATAATTAATAACAAGTGATTATTAAACATTTTTTTTGGAACGAAGTTCCTTATCACGCGTTGTGAAAGGGGGCTAGACGGAAAAAATTCTCACGCAAAGTTGTCACGACCCTTTTTGCTATAGTAAGTTAAAGCACAGAAATATCCAGCCACTTACTTCCCTTTAGCTCGTGCATTGAAAGTGAGAGTTTACTTTTTTTCTAGTGCCAAATGTTCGACATTTATACAGAATTTCGACCGCCGGTCGAATTTTGACCGGGTGCCGAATTTCGACCTAGGGTCGAAATTCGACCGGGTGCCGAAATTCGAACGCGGGTCGAAATTTGACCGGGTTCCGAAATTCGAGCGGGTGCCAAAATCCGACCGTGGGTCGAAATTCAACCGGGTGCCGAAATTCGACCGGCGGTCGAATTTTGACCGGGTGCCGAATTTCGACCGAGGGTCGAAATTCGACCGGGTGCCAAAATCCGACCGTGGGTCGAAATTCAACCGGGTGCCGAAATTCGACCGCGGGTCGAAATTCGACCGGGTGCCGAAATTTGAACGCGGGTGCAAATTTGACCGGTTTCCGAAATTCGATCGGGTTCCGAAATTCGACCGGGTGCCGAAATTCGACCGTGGGTCGAAATTCAACCGGGTGCCGAAATTCGACCGCGGGTCGGAATTCGACCGGGTGCCGAAATTTGACCGAGTGCCGAAATTTGACCGGGTCCCGAAATTTGACCGGGTTCCGAAATTCGACCGGGTGCCGAAATTCGACCGTGGGTCGAAATTCTACGAAGTTCCTTATCGCACGTTGTGAAAGGGAGTTAGACGGAAAAAATTCTCACGAAAAGTTGTCACGACAATTTTTGCTATAGTAAGGTATTGTAAGCTGTGCGGCGTGCGGATGTTTCTCTGTCTCTCTCTCTCTCTCTCTTATAGAAAGCAAGCCAGAGATTTTCATTTCTATTTCGCATTGAACAGTGTGGTGTCGCGACGATTATATTTGTTTAGTGTATACAGGTTTTTCGTAAATAATAATAAAAGGAACCTCGTTCCATCCGGGTGTCCCTTGACACCTCTCAAGTTTTTATTTTATTATTAAAAACAAAAAATCCGACTATGACACGATTCAAATATATATAACCTTTCTTTTTGTGTAGTGGAGTAAAAATTATGTAAACTATGTCACTCTCATATAATCAAATCTCTCAAGCTTAAACCATTTAATCATTCGGGCTACAGAGCAAACCAATGAATCTAAAAAGTACTACCGGTAAATGGTACCTAATTGATACAGCACCATGGCAATAGTTTTTAGACCGAACGAAAAAATAACTCAAAAAACTCAATGCACACTGAACACAGGATATTTTTTGTATTTCATATTTTGTTTATAAAACGTGCCATTTTGTTGTATTTATGTAAATAAAGATCTAGTAATACTATGACAGAATTTTAGTGAAGTTATGAATGTTTTACTTACAATCTACGTCGACCTAAACAATGGAATTGTAAAAGGTAAGGAATCGTGTGTAACACTACTCTTAATGTTAGTAAATGATATAACAATGAATTATGTTGTTTGATTTTTTTAATTTCCCGCTACGTATGTAGATATCGATGTTACTGAATTTGCCCCGATTTTTGAAAATCGAGTTTTCATCTGGTCTCCACGTTTTAAGGTCCTAGAAACCTTTTCCGACTATTTTCATGATGACATCAGTATGTCTGTATGTATGCATATGTGTGTGTGTGTATGTGTCATCATCTCATAACTTTTGAACGGCTTGACCGATTGAAAATTTTTAAAAACCCTAAAAAAATTATGGCGAAACAGTATTTTTTAATATAACTTCCAGATTAATGTACCGATTGAGTATAAAATCAAATCAGCTTTATTCCTCAAAAAACCACGCCTAATGCATAAATTGCATCAAAATCAGTATATCCGTTCGAGAGTTATCGCTGACGAAAAAATTTGAAAAACGTGTTTATTCAACATAGCTTTAAAATTTTTTTTACCAGTAATTTTTTGATCTTCAATGATATTTTAGTACTTAAAAAACTACGCCAAATGCTTTTCCAAAAATTAAAATCAAATCAAATTTCCAATTTCCAATTTACAGCTTTTTAAATATTAAAATTACGTTATTCACAATAAACTTACTTCATATTTTTAAAATAACTTTCAGACTACTACTACTACACCGATTTATTTAAAAATCTAGGCAGCTCTTCTGTTTAAAAAACTACGCCATGTACCGTAATTCGGATTAAAATCTGTTGATTCGTTCGGTATTTATCAATGATGTTTTTTTTATATTACTACGACATCTTTTAACCTATAGATTTTGTAGCATGTAAAACAACTTAGAGCTCAAAATATGCATTGAATGATATTTGAAAGATCAAAATTTATCATTACTTTGTTTATTATATTATAAGTATTTTTCGAACATTAAATTTTTCATTTTTTCGAATATTAAATTAATATCATATTAACAAACTCTAGATTTTTTATATCTTTGATTTCAAAAATCTATGCTTATGTATAGTTTTGCTTCATTGAGCTTAAAATACCTCAATTTAGTAGGAAGTTTCAGGGAATGCCTGTAGGGTCAAATGATTTACAGATTTTTTTTAAGTAAAAATAATTATTTTATTATTACGAAATATTTATATGTCTAGTGAATATATATATATATATATATATATATATATATATATATATATATATATATATATATATGTATATCACTGATTCAAACAAGACACGGGTTTCCGAGTAGATTTGATGTTAGGTTTTTTTGTTTTGTTTTTGGTGCGTTGCTATCCATGTAGCGGCATGGCAATATCCCGTGCATAAGTCTTCTATACTCTAAACCGAATACAAGAATGACAAGCATTGATGCTCTGGTGGCAGGAATAAGCAAAGCGGTGGTACCAAATACCCGAGCAAAACGTTGCGGAACACTAGCACCTAGTAGTCATGATGGTAGTGACATGTATAGCCTCTTACGACCTGCATGGCAGAACCGCAGTTGTTCTATTATTCAAAGGAGCCCGAATTAACACGGGATTATACAATATAGATTTCATACACTCTTCACTTTTTTTAGTCGTTGAATTTTGAAAAAAGATGCAACCTATGTTTGCTTCCAAGTCTTCAAATTGGTGCTTATCAAATTTCATAAAAATCGGTTTAACGGTTAAGCCGTGAAGGCGTAATAGACAGACAAGAAATATAAATTGGGCAATCATAAATTATTATAGTTTAAAACCAACTTCTTTCGCTTAAGACTAATTTCGTTTTGTAAAATACAAGTATTAGTAATTTATTTAGAATTTTTTTCATGTGATTAAGGCTCAGGTAATTACAAAATTCCTAATTCGTTAACATATAAGAAAAAATTGTATTACGTGTTTGATATGAGATGAGTGCCATCCATGGAAATTCGTATAATGATGCAGCAGTGCCACCGACAATACGTTTTCCATCTATATCGCCACACGATTCGGGGAGTAATTTCACATTTGGATGATTGGCAACATTTTGATTCGTCGTTGGCACTTGGTTGAAATCTGAACAACATACCTAAAAAATAATAAATATAGTGATATCACAAAAATAATCTGTTTTCTTTTCGTTCATAGTGCATTCAGGTATAATTAAAATAGATAATTAATATATCAGACGCCTAAATGGCGCGAATACATTCTACATTTTGACCCAAGTCACCTTTAAAGAACATATCGTCTGCCATTTCGTAGACAGATTGTAAAAGGCGAACGATTTATAAACCTTGTCAATAACAACCTGTTTTTTGGTAACAGCCCAATTTTGGTATCATCGCGTCGCATTGCTAGTTGCTTGTTATATTCCGAAGTTCAATTTTTGGTAAATTTATGCCTATTTCATTAACATCTTTGGTGTCTATAGGCGATGTTTGTGACTTTCCATCAGGATAGTCATCTGATTGTTTTAATCTTTATTGTGATTTTAGTGAGGTGTTTGTCTTCTATCTCTCCTGATGGAATTTGTAGATGCAGACAAAGGTGCCCATTAAAAGAAACTTATTCTCTATTAAAGGAATCGAACTGTATTGAATTGTATTTGTCGAGAAAGATAGACCCAAGCAGTTCGTTCCAAACCTTGGCGACTTGAACCAAAAAAGAGGTATCAATAGGTTTTGTTCAATTTTTTTTTGGTATATCCACAACGTTTGGTATGGACAGAACTTCTGTTTGCTTTAGTAGTGCGATACGGGAATATTGAACGTCCAATAAGTTTGAAGAGAGTTTTCGCACACTCATCAGAGCAGCTCTAAAAAACTGATAAGGTGGCAACCTTATGATGATGCTCAAGTTTGTGTAGTTTGTTTGCTATCCCTATATTCCTTTATTACCCCTATATTCCCGAAGAGGGAGGCAGAGATACAACAAGTGCACCCATGATTAACCGAAGATACTGTGTCCCATAATGTGATAGGTGGCAAGACTATCGCCCACCGGGCACATATTCAATCCCAGACAACGTTGTTTTCATCAGAGAACAGTTTTCACTCATATGTAAGATTTATATATAAGATATAAAGTTCATAAAAACGAATGACTAGCCAAACGTGTGATACGTTTCAAATCACCACAAAACGCGACTCCAAAGTGATAGGCCCTTGTAATATTATGATTAGATCTGAATATCACTGAGCTACTTAGTTCAGCCGCAAAAGCATTATTGCCGTGTTTTGGTTTGGAAGGTAATAACCTTACCAGTAAATTTACGCATAATTTATTTACAAGCGATCGTCGGTGGCCGAAATTCAACCATAGGTTGACTACAATTTAATTTAGCCGTAAAGAAAATATTAAACACGAGTGTATATTATCATGAATGTCATGAATGTAGTGTGTGTAATATTTATTTTTATTAAATTAATGTATTTCTCATGAATATTATTTAAAAATATTATGTTTCCGCAGTCCTTCACAATGTAAACTTTAACTGTGCCAAAAATTCACATTCCACCGTTCACACAATTGTCTTGAAAAGGGGTCCAAAGTTTTTTTTTACGTATTAATATATAAATAATATTGATATCTCTCGTATTTATAGACGATGGTTACCTCTTTACGAGATCCTATCAATATTCCCGTAATGATATCATTAATTCTAGTTAGTAATAGACCGGGATCCCAGGAACAAACTTTTGTTTTGATTAATAACAAGCTGAATTTTTGTTAACAGCTTCGTTTTGACGAGACAACCATTTTTTCTATCTTCGAAAAATCTCGAATCGGGTAGCTATAAAGATAGATAAAAAAAAACAGTAGCAGTCGTGGGACTGCGCATAGAAGTGAAAACGGAACTATTAAGTTGAGAGTAATTAAATCTATATAACTATATAAAGCGTCCAACGCGCACATAATACAGTCAGAAATAGTCGATGTATTAGTGTATACGTGTACACAGGCTACTGCGCGTGCGCTAGTCTGGCTCTCCATAGCTATAGATATACTATTATCATTAGCATGCCGGTGACGCGAACCGAGGATTTTACCCTCTACCAAAACGCTCAACGCGCCTAAAGAAGTTTTCACTTCAAAAAAAACTGAGCCGTCACGGGACTCCTGACAGATGTGAAACATCGGGGTGGCGTAGTTAGTTGCCATGGCGACACATCGCCACATCATACAGGCTACTAAATATGGACTGTATACTTCGCTGTATACCCTACCTTAGTACATAATATTATAGCGTGGCGACCCGTCGCCACAGATGCCGTGTCGCCACGCCAACGATCCGGTTTACACCTGCGCCAATAGATGTTTCGCATCAAAAAGAAAACTTTAGAGTGTTGGACTAAGAATAGTTTCTACTTTACGTATAGGACATTATTACCCTTGAATAACAATAATAATTAACAAGCTGTTGTGAGAAAATTAGGTTGTTATTAAATTGATATTAATCAATTTAATAAAAACTTACAACTCATAATTCCGAAACTTTAGAGTGAAGGACTCGCCAGAAAAACCATCGAATGTGTAGGACAAAAATTTCATCGTATTTTTCATAATATAATCAAGCGATTAAAGTCAAAAAATAATTATTGTTAAGTATTAATAAATATTTTTCCTTCACCGAATCAAAATTTTCAAAGCCCCATAACTTTATTATCTACCCAATTTGAGATTTTTCAAAGATAGAAAAGATGGTTTTCTCGTCAAAACGAAGCTATTCAAAAAAATTCAGCTTATTATTAATCAAAAAAAGTTTGTTCCTGGGGTCCCGGTCTATAAGTACCCCGATAATGCTTGTGTAAGTGAAACCTATCGGATATCAATTATACATGTAATTGCCTCATTATGGAACAGTACAAGTTATTGATTGATAAATATTGTATACTTTTTCAATTAACTTGATTTCCTCTGTCTTGGTCCAGGCTCTCTTACCGAATAGACCAACTGTCGTTCTGCCAGGCAGATCGTGAAAGGCAACCGATTGGCTATAGGTACGTATCACTGACATCCTGACTATTAGGTGGTCGAGTTCCACAAAAACTCATCCAGGTATTCAATACAATTACCTGTTCCTGCCGCAATGGCATCAATGTTGACAAGTTTCGGTTTGGAGGGTAAGGCAGCCGGTGGATTTTGGCATGTGGCATTGCCATCCCTCTACATGCATAGCACCATTAACATCTTTGGTGTCTATATGTGATAGTTTCTCTTTCCATTAGGAGAGCTCTCTGCTTGTTTGCTATTTTATGATATAAAAAAATTTGACTTATCATGCAAGATTTGAAAATATACATTTGCAAATCTTGCATTACGAATACGTATAATACGAATATATACCTGTGGTACTCTAGTTCCATCAACATATTTCATCCCACAAAGTGCATACTTGAATAATTTTTCCGTCTCAGTTGTTTTGCTGGTTAAAACTAGATTGGCTGCTTTTGGACAATCGTAGTATAAGACGCAGTCATCATTGTCGCATAATTCTACAAAACCAACCACAAAGTTACATAAAAAATTTTACTCGATTATAAGAGTTCATTACCTTTTTTAGCTTTACGTAGTCGGTTAAATATATTAAGCCTCCGTGACCCTAAGTGAAACTTTATATTATTTAAAATCTGTCAAGCCATTCAGCTTCTTTTTGTATTATTAATTCGTTTACCAAATCTAATGACGTCCTGAACAATGAGACTCGAGTTATTATTGAACAATCATTTATAAACAGATACAAATTCCAGATTGTTCCAGTTAAAAAATTCTTCATAAATTAAAGACACCGAAATATCCATTATATACAAAATATATAGCCAGGCAATTATCGTCAGTTGTTTTTTGCAATTAGAATGAATATAATATTTCTGTTTAAAATGAGAAAAACAAGCCTGGAATAAATTTTGTTTTCATGGAAATATAAATAGTTCATAGAAACCACGTAATATGTCAACACACCATTGATACAACTGAGTCTACCGATAACTCAAGAGTATTTGTTATTTATAATTTATTTTATGTTTTATTAATTGTTCATGTAATATGGTTAGATTATTTTGGCTTTTGTATCAAGTAATAAGCACAATATAATTGTGCGCTTATTTATCGAATAATAAAAATAATTTTCGAACCTAAATCAGCGGAAATATAAAAGGAGCGTTTTATTTTGATTCAATAAACATGTAGAATTTTGTATCACATTTTTCTTTGATGTTCGCCGCTTCCAATTTTGCCCGCATTGTGTGTGAAGCACATACCAACAAAAATCAGCGGCTTTGGTTTAAGCCGGTTTTTTGAGATCATGTAGCGCTCTCATCTCAGATATGCTTCAAGCGAAACCTTTTATAAAAACCGTTAGGAACTTTTATTAACCGGTCCTTTTTAAACCGGTTTCAAGGCCTGCCGTGTACTTATATCCAGGATTGGCCAGTGGTGTCTTGTTTCATGATATGATTAGTTGCTAACCTGTCGACAAATCCTGTACATATCCATTCCTAGGCAAGCTATGTTTTGGGAGTCTGTATTTAGGACCGGTACCAATTTAGGTTTAAGGAGTCTGTATTTGAACCTGACTGTATTTAGATTAAGTTTTAGGAGTCTGTATTTAGGACCGGTAGGCTAATGAGCGGAATATATGTATATTTACGTAAAACAAAATATTAGTTATTTATGTAGTGGATATAACATCAAAAACGCTACAGCCGCTGACTCTATGTGATGTTATCAGATTTACAAATCTCGCTGAATGTTGAGTAAAAGTTAGACTGGGTTTTTATCAGTTACTGATGTAATTATAAACATGATACTTGAATGAACTTACGTGTTGATACACAAAACAATGTTTTAATTTGATGAATGAATGAAAACTGTGAACACTCACACATTAATAGTACTTTTATCCAAAGGACATCAAAAATAATACGGTGAATAGAAAACAAAAAGGCTTAAACTCAATAAACAACCTCTAAAATAAATTTGAAACCAGACTGAGGAGGCTTGGAGCCCTGACCGTTTCGAATAAGTGTAGTGAACAAAGAATCTAAGCCTTACAAACACAAAAATACACAAATATTACAATTGATTTCGCAGAACAGGAAAAATTGAAATCATACTATTTATGAACTGGCAGATAGTAATAAAAAAATATGTATCATTATTTTTATAAAAAAAAGTATTGTTAGGTATTACAAATTTTGTAATTATTATTAAACACTATGATAAATAAACACTTACTTCCGACGGCGTGACAACCGTAACCCACAAGCAGTAACAATAATGATTTTATTAAAACCATATTAAATATTTCTTACACTACGATATGGTTGGTTGTTCTTGGTCGACTGGATGTTTATGATCCAAGTCGTATGATGACACTGAAACTGGTTGTAAGTTTATATATAGACATCCTATTCGTAATTTAAAATGACCATTACTGCCAAGAAGGTTAAATGTTGTAATGATGTTTTAAGTTACAAGCTAATATAAAAAGAGTTATAACAGTTTTGCTACTATTTTTTGAAGTAATCTGACAAAAGAAATCTATTAATTACTTTTATCCAACGATGCATTTGCGATCAAAGCTAAAAGGATAAAGATAAAAGTTTGCGCAGTGGGTTTTCCAAAAGTTGGACATCCACTGTATAACTTTTAACGCCTAATTATTACTTTAATCATTAATAATAATTGTAATCGTTTAGTGTTGTCATGCCACAACGCAGACTCTTAACATACTTATTGATAAAAATATTCTTAACTTTTCCTTAATTTTCGTATTTATCAACCCAATTATAACTGAATATATTATAAGTTTTTAGTCCTCATAAATCATAATTCCATTTTGTAATTATATTTTGAACGTTGTAATTTGCACTGCGTGTTTCCCATACGTTGGAAATTCAGTGTGCAACTCTTAACGCTTCCTGCCCAGATACATTGTTATTTTAATCTCTCATTAATTCTCATGTCGTAACATACAAATTCTTGTAACAAATTCCGGAACCCAATATAGGTGATCTCGTTCTTGTGAAAGAGGATAATTTGCCTCCTGTCCGATGGCTGATGGGCAAAATCATCGTTAAACATCCTGGAATAGATGGAGTCACCAGAGTCGTAACTCTCAAATGTAACGGTTCTGTGATAAAGAGACCTATATCCAAGTTGTGCATGCTACCAGTTGATTAATAAGTCCTTTTTTTTAAATTTAATTTACTATAATTTGTACACTCTTATGGGTAATTAAGTCTATCATTATTTATCGTTCTACTTTAATTTAATTTATGTAGTATTACCCCCTTGACCTCATGGTGGGCGGTTTAAAGGACACGTATGTCCTTGATGGGCGGTAAGTCTAATCATTACGAACATTTATGTACACATTATAAGAAACATAGTTTTTAACTGGTGTCAAGAGATGGCGCTGTACAAAGATAGATCGCGGTTTCATATGTACTATAGATTATCTACAATACAACTGTGAATTGTTACATTACACTTGCAATTACGTTGTATAGTAATTTGATTTCGGACCTTGCCTGCACAGACTAAACACTATATATGGTACTTGCCTGCATTAGTCTTGGGTTATAACAGGTCGAATCAGATATCTGTTGATCCTGTTACTGAAAAATAACAGAAGTCATTATCTGTTACTAAAGAACAGCCTGTTATTTTTCCAAGCACGGTCTCAGTATATAATTCACGTACAGTACAAAATATGTGAGTAGCATATTACAAAGTACTCTGTGGTGAATAGAGAGTAGTGAGTACTAAGGCCATTTTAGTAGACGACATTTGGCAGATGCCAGACACGTACAAGTTTATATGGAGCTACTGCGTTTTAGATCCCATTTCACATTCTTAGATTTAAGATCTGACAAATATGACCTTTTAAATTAGCCCTACTTTAGTTGATTATTGTTTGATATAATCTTAAAAAATGTGTAAACGGTTAACCCTGCAGTCTATACCTGAAACTTCCCGCTAATATGAGGTATTTTAAGCTAAAATGAGTAAAAACTATAAGCATAATAATATATTTTTTTTAGTTCAAACATCTACATAGATAGTTAGTTAAAAATCACAGTAGGCTATATTGATTTTTTAAAAGCCGTGTAGGTATTTTGGAAACGATGATCAATTTTGATTTTTCAAATGGCATTCAATTTAATTTTTGTGATCTGAAGTTCTATTTTAGCTACATAATTGATAGCCGATGGGTTGAAAAATGTCGAAGCAATATTAAAAAAAACATTATAATAAATATAACTAGGTACCAGTTCTGCTAATCACCCGAACCGTGGGATGCTTTTTATTCATATGTTTTTGCAAATACGGATGATCAAAAGATAATTAAGCCTTACATAGATATATTGCAGCTCGCATAGTGGTCACCTACATCTACAAAATGGTCCCACACACACACAACACTGTCATCTCTTATTTACATTTGCCATTTTGCTGAACTAATATTATAAAAACTTTTATACAACTTCAACCTAAATTATTTAAATTTAATAGATAAGTATATCCTACCAGAACTGCTTAATTTATTACCTATATATACAAAAAGAATATGAATACCTACTAAGTATTTTTATTCGCACTAGTAAACCTTTTGTTTACAAAACAATTTTTGTTTTCGCTAAGTAAATTCAAAGCGAAATCGAAAGAATATAATCCGAAAAACGGGATAGAAAACAAATTACCAAAGAAACGTTATGACCTGGGTGTCTAATAAATATCACCTTTATGGTTAAGTCATAAAGTCGTAGTTACGTTGAACATTTTGTAGCCAATGGCGTCAATGCCAACAAAGACGTTCGGAAACGCGCCATTATATAAACGTTTCGAACTTTCAAATAATTTCTGTTGTAATTTTACTACGAAGAAAAAAATATTTTACCGTTATTTAAATTTTGTACGAGTACCTATATTGATGATTTTATGCAAATAATTGAGATCGACCTTTTTGTTTTTACATACCTAAAAAAGGACGTAATATTTCAACATATCGTTAGAAGTATTCTTGCAGTGTTTCCGAATTGAAAATTAGGAACAGGAACAGATAACAGATTATACGACTAGAAACAGTTGTCACTATTCTAGGAAGATATTTTGTTATAAAAGATTACTATTTGACTTTTCGGATAATAAATACTAGGTGCTTCTCGTTTTAGCAGATTCAATTAAGCGGGTGTGAGCGAGAGAGACTAATACATACGAAGAACAGGTAACACGAATATCTGTTATTGAGTAGGTACCTAATACCTAGTACCTACTGTGACTGAAGAACGTAGTGCAGATTGTGATTCAGTATTGTGACTGATATTTTTCAACAGATATTTGATATTGTAGGAACAATTGTTATCTAGTATTTACGAATACCTGTGATTTGTATCTGTTACGATAAATACGCCTCACTACTAGCCTGCATTTTGACAAATTATTATTAACAACTGGAGATGGGTCGGAATAGGTAAATCAGAGACTAGGTGCATCTAGTCCTAGTCTGTAAAAATAAGTAATCCAAATACCTGTTCCACTTAGTCCTAATGATACTATTAATGGTGTGTCTGATATATTAGTATTCGCTAAGATATTAGTAATATTGAAAGGATTCGTGGATTAGTAATCCGGCGAACTGTAATATGCTAATATTTCATATTCGCCTAATATCTGTAACGGATATCCAAAATGAATAGGATAATATCATTCGGTATTCGGAATAGTTCGGATTCACTAGATTGGCGCCCGTCGGATTCGTGAAATATTTTCACGATACGCCGCGTCGTACGTACGAATGAGACGGACGTATTTCCTACAGTATCAGATCTTATTGATGTTGTTTTAAGGTCCAAATTACAGTGAAATATTAGTTAATACTGATATATTAGTTAAGATATTTTCCTGCCATATCAGTATAAGATCTTATTTCTGTTACTTTAAGGTCCAAATTACAGTGAAATATTAGTTAATACTGACATATTAGTTAAGACATTATAATATTTCAAAGTGAATATATTAGTATCACCTAATCTTGAGAAATATCGGTATTAACCCATTTCTAGATACTATGATAGTATGATCTTATTTTGTGAAATTAATACTATGAACAATAAGTATACGTATGTGCATTTAAACGTAATTGAATACTATAATATTTTCTAATACTTACGCGAGACATTTACACAAATAAAACTAGGTTTTACGCTAATTATCGCGTTTTTTCTGATTTTTATACCCTGACGTTAGATGTTTTTTCGATAAACGTTTTCTATAATTCAATACCGAACTTAATTACACCTTACATATTTTACATTCTCCCATATTTTGTCTTTTATCTACAAAATGTTCCCAAGCGATATTGCTACGTTTGGGCACCATTATTATACCTAATTATAAAATAAAAAGTTTAGAGTCACCGATTAAATACTAATAGCATTCTATGCCATTAACAAACACGTAATCTGAAAAAACTTTATGATGGAAGCACGTCCACGATACTAGGTTAGTCTGTGATACTAGATACTTTGAAGTATCTAGTATCACATACTAGATACTTCAAAGTATGAAGACTATGATACTTTGATCGATATCGGATGTGATCTCTGTTACGAGAGTGCTAAGTGTGAGTTTTTCTTTTCGCATTCGATCGTGAGCGCGTTTGGAGTTTACTAGGAATTTGTATGTGATTTGTACAGCGCCACCTAGTGGTAAACGTGAGAAACCAGTTTACCACTAGGTGGCGCTGTACAAATCACATACAAATTCCTAGTAAACTCGAAACGCGCTCACGATCGAATGCGAAAAGAAAAACTCACACTTAGCACTCTGTTCTCAATGAAGTATTTGATCGAGTACCGCGTATTATGACGAATAAACCAGTATACACCTGTTAGCTCGGCGGCCATACGTAGCGAGAGATCGGGACGGAGTATATATATTGTATAGCGGTATCTCACTCTTGTGAGAGCGGGAAAAAGTATACAAATCGTATTGCTTGATCTCGTTAGCATTTTGTCATGGGTGAGCAAGATAGCAAAACACGTTTTCACATAAGAGTAGAGGAAACGGTACAGCGTATGCGATGAGCGTTTTATGCTATGATTATCTACAGAGAACAAGACTACACGGACTTAGTCTTGTGAAAAATGGAATAGGTGCCGGCAAGGATTGAAATACCGGTATTATGTGATATCGTTATTGCTCAAGGCAAGACATAACGATATTTTCAAGCATAGCGCTATCCAATAATGATACAGAATTTGTTACTATTTAATAACGTTATTCATTACGTTCTGTTATATCCAAAAAGTTTCGTTATGGTATATGGTATTATGATTCACTCATTTGTGCTCCGCTTGTTGTTTTTTGTATTTCACATATGGGACAAGTTAGATTTAAAATTAGAGGTTTTCATCAGAGTTTGAAAGATTTTGTTAAATGTACCAGTTTTTGGTACTATTATTTTTAAAATACTGTTTTTCAAATTTTTAAATAATTATTATTACATTTATATTAAGTGTGAAGTTTCGTAATTATAAACAGGAAAGTACCTACCTTTCATAGCGAGACTAGCTGTTACCCACGGCTTCGCTCGCGTATATTTACTTTAGAACTTTTTTTTTATGTCATTAGATAGCAAACAAGCAGATCTTTCCATCAGGAGACCCCTGATGGAAAGAGTCAACTACCGCTTATAGACACCAGAGGTGTTAATGGTGCGTTGCTATCTTGTGGCGAGGTCTAATGCCACATGCATAAGTTTACCGACTACCTTACCCTCCAAACCAGAACACGACAGTGACAAGCACTAACGCTATTGCGGCAGGAATAGCTAAGGCGGTGGTACCAGATCCGGGCGAGACAATGCAGAACTCTACCACCTAGTAGCCACGATGGTAGTGATTCGTAAATCCAATCAGTCGCCTCTTACGACCTACCTGGCAGTTGGCCTATTCTTCAAAGGAGCCCGGGACCAACTCGGGGTAGACTTATTTAACCTTTCTTACAAGACAACTTATTTAACCTTTCTTTATAAGCTACTTTATTAAAAATCTTGACATAGTCGGGTGGGCCGCTAATCTTATCTTATCTTATATCTTATATATATATATATATATATATATATATATATATATATATATATATATATATATATATATATATATATATATATATATATATATATATATATATATATATATATATATATAAAAGAAAGTCGTGTTAGTTACTCCACTTATAACTCAAGAAAGGCTGAACCGATTTAGCTGAAAATTGGCAGGGAGGTAGTTTAGAGCCAGGAGAAGGACATAGGATACTTTTTTTTTCAATTAAAAAATAAATCTGCTTATTTATTGCCATTAAGGCGGAACAAAGTTTGCCGGGTCAGCTAGTATTGTATAAAAATTAATATTAACATGTTCATATTAGTTATTTATTAAAATATATTTTATTATCAAAATTTAAGTAAAACACGAAAAATAAAAATACCTATCGAACATACTAAAGTAATTTATACAAATATATAAAATTGGAGTGTCTGTTTGTAACATTAAAATAACCGGGTTTAACTAAATGCATATGGATGTATATACACGGTACATATAACAAAATAACACTTTTTCTTGTCTTAAACAGACTTATTACACCCCCTTCAGGGTTGAATTTTGAATAGTTCTTCTGGCCTGTGCGTTTATATAAAACTTTATATAAAACTTTCTTGCCCTATTTTACCCTTTACGGGGTGGAATTTTGAAAAACGCTGAAATACGTAACTCATTATTTTTGACATACTCAATTCATATGAAATTTCATGCAAATATGTCTGAGGAATAAAATGTTTAAAAGTTTTATCCCCTATTTCACTTTTGAGAGTTGAATTTTTAATTATCCTTTTTAGTGAATTCATCCGTCATAAGAGGAATACGTGTGCAAAATTTCAATTGTCTAACACTAATGGTTTGGCAATGGTTTGTGCGGTGGTATAAACTTTCATCCCCTATTTTACCCTCGTAGGGATCGAACCTTGAGAAACGCTTAAACACGTAATTTATTATTTTTGTGTTATAGCACTCACCCCGGGCTTCGGAAAGTGGAAAAACCTTAAAAACGATTTTTTGGGGAGATGGTCGCAGGTTCAAATCCCACATGTCAATATTTTTCTTTGTTGTTTTTAAGGTTTTAACGTAATTAATTATTTTTTTTATTCAATTCATACGAAATTTCATGCAAATGTGTCCAGGGAATAATAAGTTTCATACAAACTTTTATCCCCTACTTCACCCCCTTCTAGGTTGAATTTTGAAAAATCCTTCCTTATTGGATGCCTACATTATAAGGAAAATACGTGTTTTCCCCGAGTTGGTCTCGGGCTCTTTTGAAGAATAGACCAACTGCCGTTCTTCAAGGCACGTCGTAAAAGGCGACCAATTGTCTATGCGAGTCACTACCATCACGGCTACTAGAGTTTTGCTTTGTCTCGCCCGGGCCTGGTACCACCGCTTGTCTATTCCTGCCGCAATAGCATCAGTGCTTGTCGCTGTCGTGTTCCGGTTTAGAGGGTAAGGTAGCCATTAAACTTATGCATGTGGCATTGGTTCTCGCCACAAGATAGCAACGCACCATTAACACCTTTGGTGTCTATAGGCGACGGTTTACTCTTTCCATCAGGAGACCCATCTGCTTGTTTGCTGTCTTATGATATAAAAAAAAATTCAAATTTCTAGCCCTAAGGCGCCTCATAGACCAACAATAACATTGCGCAATACTTTATTGTGCAATAATATTGAATACCCTTTTGACTCCAAACGTTTATTAAATTCACTCAATAAAATTGACAAACCAGTCTGATCAATATTTTCGAGCGAGCAACATGTCTGACGACGAAGTTTTGGCGGCAACCATGCTGGTGATTTAGTTAAATAAATCTCCATACAATTCTATACATTCAAGTAAAAACTCCCGTTCTTTATCTTATATAGCATTCTTGCTCGCCATTTTGCATAAGATTATGACACAACCATACATTAAACACCGTGTCTGACCGAACGCGACCGCTCCAACCTCTGAATTGAAAAATATTGTGCAATATTAATACTACACAGTGCAAGAAAAAAAAATTGCGCAATAAAAATTAAACCTGCTCAAAAAAAAAGAACCCTGCTCAAACTTTCATAATATTATATTTCTCCGTGTTGGTCCTGTCTCCTTTCAAGAATAGACCAACTACTGTTCTGCCTGGTAAGTCGTAAAAGGCGACCGATTGACTGTAGGTACGTGTCACTACCATCATAACTACTTGGTGGTAGAGTTCTGCAACGTCTCGCCCGTGTATTTGATACCATCGCATTAGCTATTCCTGCCGCAATAATTTCAATTTATTTTATATCTTGATAACAAACAAGCAGACGGGTCTTCTGATGGAAAGAGTCAATCATCACCTATAGACACCAAAGATCTTAATGATGCGTTGCTATCTTGTAACGAGGTCTAAGGCCACATGCATAAGTTTAGCGACTACCTTACCATTCATACCGGAACATGATGATGAAAAGCATTGACTCTATTGCGACACAAATAGGTAAGGCGGTGGTACCAAATACGCGGGCGAGATAAAGTAGAAATCTACCACCTATTTGTCATTGTCTTGTTTCGATTTGGAGGGTAAGGTAGCCTTGTGCATGTGGCATTGTAAACCCGCCACACGGATGGCAATGCACCGTTAACATTTTTGATGTCTATAGGCGATGGTTTCTCTTTCCATCAGGAGAGCCATCCTGATGCAAAGAAAAACCATCGCCTATAGACATCAAAAATGTTAACGGTGCGTTGACACAAATAGGTAAGTCAGTGGTACCAAATACCCAGACGAGACAACGCAGAAATCTACCACTTGTTTGTTATTGGAACGAAGTTCCTTATCGCGCGTTGTGAAAGGGGGCTAGACGGAAAAAATTCTTACGAAAAATTGTCACAACACTTTTTGCTATAGTAAGGTATTGTAAGCACAGAAATATCCAGCCACTTTCCTTTAGCTCGTGCATTATATTTGATTGATTGTTTACTTTTTTCTAGTACCAAATGTTCGACATTTATACAGAATTTCGGCCGAATGTCGAATTTCGACCAAAAGTTGAATTTTGACGGACAGTCGAATTTCGACCGAGTGTCGGTCGCCAAATTTCGACCGCCGGTCGAATTTCGGCCGGGTGCCGAAATTCGACCGTGGGTCGAAATTCGACCGGGTGCCGAAATTCGACCAGGTTCTGAAATAGGACCGGGTGCCGAAATTCGACCGTGGGTCGAAATTCTACAAAGTCCCTTATCGCGCGTTTTGAAAGGGGCCTAGACGGAAAAAATTCTTACGAAAAGTAGTCACGACACTTTTTGCAATAGTAAGGTATTGTAAGCTGTGCGGCGTGTGGATGTTTCTCTGTCTCTCTCTCTCTCTCTTATAGAAAGCAAGCCAGATATTTTCATTTTTATTTCGCATTGAACAATGTGGTGTCGCGACGATTATTTTTGTTGAGTGTATAGAGGTTTTTTATAAATAATAATAAAAGGAACTTCGTTCCATCCGGGTGTCCCTTGACACCTCTCAAGTTTTTTGTCTTGTTCCGGTTTGGAGGGTAAGGTGGCCATACCACCAAACACATCCACACTGAGGGCAACGCACCGATAACATTTTTGATGTCTAGAGTATAGGCGATGGTTTCTCATACCATCAGGAGAGCCATCAGCTTGTTTGCTATCTTATGATATAAAAAACAAATATTAATTTGAACACTAATCATCTAGACTAACAACAACTTGTTTTTTCGTTTCACATCTGTAAATTATTTTGTATAGAAACTGGCTGATAAAAACTACATACTAAAAGAGGATATTCAGTACTCGATTTTAATACCGAATATGTAAAAAAATTAGGTACCTAAACGTTGAGCTAATTATCCAATGACATGTTTATACTTATACGGACGCCCGCGCATAGATACAAAACATGTTTATTCAAATTCTCTTTTATAGGCACCATCGAAGTTCATTATTTTCAAACAGTGATTTTCCCAACTCGTGACTAGACTCATTTGTCAGTAGTCACCACGCGGATGATAACAACGCTATTACACGCACGGTGACCGTATTTTCTTAATATTTCTTTACTAATTTGGTTGCGGTTGACAACATAAGAGTTAAGCAATATTTTGATAACGTCATTATCCTCGCCGAGTAAATTTTCCTTAAAGTAGTCCTAAGAAAACTGGTATTTTTCATTTTGTGTTTCTTTTATCTTGCGGGGCTGCCATCATATAAAGAAAGCAATATTTTATTTATTTACTTATTTTAATTTACCTTCTTTCGTACTAAATCAGGGCGGTCGCAAACTAACATCATAATTTTCGACCAAAGTGGGTTTGCGACCACCTATTTTAGTGAGTGAATTAAAAAAGTTCTATCAAGAAAACATTTGGTCGTAAAATGATGAGATGCATCTTTATGCTTCTACAACATCAGATTCTAAATTATACAATCATAAAAGCATCATTGAGATTATAACAAGCAAAATATTATGTAGCTTTATGTGTCAGAATGCGACCACCCGGCCACTTTCTAGCGTATTAGATATTTATGTACTTTAGTTTGCGACTACTGGATTTTAAAAAAATATAAGCTAAAAAATGATATGACTACAACTTTCGAACAAACATTGCTCTATAATTGAAGTAATAACGCTTCTTGTTTGAGTGTAACATTAGTGTAAGGTATCAAAAGGTAACTTTGTTCGCCGCCCGGCGTGGTATTTTTGCAGCACTACGTGACACATAAACACACCATTGAGTCATCACCCGACTCAGGCACTATTTTCTACATTTGGGTTAAGCCCGATAGATTTAAATTTATGATTTTCTTATTACATAAGTATTCAATGAATATTTAATGCTTACTATTCATTGTTTTTTCCTGAAAAAAAAAACGGGTTGTGGCTGTGCTGAGGACACAGCCGTGCATCTTTTACGTGAATACGACGACGTCACGGGTAATATCTTGCGATGGTCACATTTTTCATTCATCGTTCCAATCACAATGTTCCCCATCAAACCCGCCTACGAACCTAGACCACGTCCGTCCATCATTTGGATAGCGAAGTAGAGCGTAGGATGGCGCTACCACCGTAAAGTGACCCCCTATTACTTACGAAAACCGAAGAATACAAAAACCTTCACAATAAAAAGGCCCCGGGGCCGGATAAAATCACAAATATGGTAGTTAAACACCTCCCTCCTCTATATACCTACTAGTGTGCATCTTTAATGCACTCCTAGCCGGTTTTGTTGTTTTTAAGGTTTTTACAGTTTCCAAAGCACGGGGTGAGTGCTATAACACAAAAATATTTAGAAATACGAAAGTACTGATCAAAATAATAAATGTGAATTTCATCTGTAACGATGAACTCATTTAACTAGTTATAAATAAGTATACCTAGCGATCAGTACAATCGACGTATTCGATCATATATCAAAGAAGAATTTCGCCGCCTCGAGCCTGTCGACACTAGCTCAGTGGAAGAGCGTCTCGGCTTTAGGGAGATGGTCGCAGGTTCAAATCCCGCGTGTCGATATTTTTCTTTGTTGTTTTTAAAGTTTTTCTATATTTTGGATGTTAGTGATAGTTATGTAGCTATAACAGAAAACTGTATCCCCCAATTTTTTTATCATCAGTTTTTTGAACTGTCCCCTCTACGAAGGCAAATTCAAAGACGTATTTATGTCAAAATGCCAGTATTTATGTCAATATGTCAAATTATCTTTAATTAAAGAAACCTAGCCTCTCAAGTGTTACCGACGCAGTGACCCTACATCGATATTTTTTAATTAATAAATTTTGTGACTAAGAAAACATTTTACAGTTCAAAAATGGATCATCGTGCTTAACAGCTTTAATTCAAAAATTATAATAAAAGACAATCAAAAATCTATGCTTAAATAATTTAGCGGAAAATTTCAGGAGTTATATTTTACAGATTTTTATATTTTGCTGCTGCTATAAGCCACGCTCTTCAATAAATTCAATAATATGCATACTAACCTTACAGAATTCTCACATTACATAATGAAAATTAAAGTGACGTCTAATTGTCTGTCTATTTGTGTTTCTTTGTAAATGTATGATTCATGGTCATGGCAAAGCTGTTTGTGATGATATTTCAAATGGATAGCCTTAATTCTGAGGAAGGACATAGGTAGGCTACTTACTACTAATACTACGCGGGCGAAGCCGCGGGCGAAAGCTAGTTAATAATTAACACATTTGTTTGAAAAAAATCATTTTTTTATTTTTTTATATCTTAAGATAGCAAATAAGGAGATGAGTCTCCTGATGAAAAGAGTCAACATCGCCTATATACACCAAAGATGTTAATGGTGCGTTGCTATCTTGTGGCGAGGTCTAAAGCCACAAACATAAATTTACCGGCTGCCTTACCCTCTAAACGGGAAGACAACAGTGACAAGCACTGACGCTATTGCGGCAGGAATAGGTAAGGCGGTGGTATCAGACCCGGGTGAGACAATCCGGAATTCTACCACGGTAGTAGTGACTCGCATAGTCAATCGCTCGAATTTTACGACCTGCCTGGGAGTACGGCAGTTCGTCTATTCTACAAAGGAGCCCGGAACCAACACGGGGAAATTACGTTTATAATTTGCATTTTAAAGAAAACTCTAAGATACCTAGTAACATTTCTTATTACATAAAAACCCACGGGAGAAAAAAACATGTTTCATAAAGATACATTGTCTTATGTAGGTATAATAATATGTATTAAAAGTTAGAATTGTTTTCTAATTATATGTAGGTTGGAATCCTTTAAAAATAATTATTTGAAAACCATGCGTACCGCTTGTAAATATTTTTAATGCGTGTCTCGTAAATCGTAAATCGCGATGTCTCATTACATCAAACTTGTAAATTTGCGTAGGTACCTTGTTGCCAACTCGCAGTCATGGTAGTAGGCGAACCATCGACCAATCACGAAACAGCATGAAACGCGGCAACGTCGCATAAATATCAATATTTATAACGTTATTTACCGCTCATAATTTCGTTCTGTTATTTTGGTAGCGATACACATAGTGTTCTAAAATAATTTTGTTACTGAGGTATCGCTACAATAATAACGGTATGTATCGAAAAATTTGTTCTGTTATTTGATAACGTTTTAAATCCCTAGGTGCCGCCTAGTATCGTAAAATACCTAGTATTTGTACCTGTTCTAGTATTTACGACTCATCTCTATTAACAACCTCTGTATTTTAAAAGACTCTCTGTGAATGTATTATTAATTTTTTCATAGTTATTGGATCTATCGTGATTTCAGTTAATTCTTGTGTTTGAGGAGTTTCAGTAGTATGTTCACTATTTTCCCCAATTTGAAAGGTAGGTGTTATAATAATAGGTTGCTGTGTATCTGTGGAAGTTAGATAATGTACGCTGTCAGTGTGTTATTGAGTAAATCTGGAGCAGTATGTTGAGAGGTGTTAGTGTTACTTGTAGTTTGAGTATCTTTACAACGTGATATACTCAGCAGTTGGCAAATTTCCATTTAAAAATATATGATAAAAATGCATATCAATAAAACCCGGTGTTTGATCTTTTTTAATACCTTTAACAATTCTAACCAGTCTTGCGTATTTGCGTAACAATTCGGTAGGTGAGAAAAAATCTTTCGCATTATCAAAAATACCTTATAATGTGTCATCATTTCTAGAGTACTCGAAATTATAGTAGGTACTTACACTTGCGTCAACAAATGGTAAAAAACTTGTGTTTAAAATTTTATAAAATGTCTGCTGCAAATTTTAAATACTAATAATGTGCAAATTTTAAATACTAGCTATGTTAATTTAGTTTTATTTATTTATTTAACACTTTATTGCACACATAAAATTACTGAGGCGGGCAGTATTGCTTCGCCATTTGGTTCTTTGCTGAAGTTCTGTCACGTACTCTCGTTGCCATTTCCTCCAGAAGTGCTGGCGCATCTGTTCTGATCGTGCATAGCGAGACAGATGACTGTCTTTGATGTGCGTCATCACCGGCGTTGGTAAAGCAGTCAGCGGTCGGCCGATCAGGAAGTGTCCTAGGGAGAGCGGGAGGAGGTCATCAGGAGATGATGACAAAGGACACAAGGGGCGGCTATTAAGAATCGCCTCTACTTGTGCAAACAGAGTCGTTATTTCCTCGTATGTAACATGACTGTTTCCCATTACTCGTTTATTGTGGTGTTTGGCGGACTTAACACCGGCTTCGTAAATGCCGCCAAAGTGAGGAGCGTAAGCGGGTATAAAATTAAACTTTATGCCTTGCTGATTTGCAAAGTCAGATAGTGATTCTTTGGTTTGTTGAATAAAAACTCCTACCTCCTTTGCCGCGGCAACAAAGTTGCGACCGTTGTCACATAATATTTCTGCTGGTTTACCTCTGCGCGCAATAAACCGCCTTAAAGTCATTATAAATGCATCCTTTGTTAAATCGCTTACTGCTTCTAGATGCTCACATTTGTAGCGTAGACATACAAAAATGCACAAATAACACTTTATTATACGACTACCACGACCCTTGCGATTGGTGATAAAGAAGGTAAGTTCTGTACGCCTTGCGAGGTACCTACCGTTAATAGGCCACACAGCTTCCCTAACTGTTGCCAACAATAATAGCGGGCCAGCATGTATGATGCTCATTTTCAAAATATAATTTAGTTAATGCATGTTTTGCATGGAGCAATATTGGATGCTTCTTTTCATACGCATAATTTTAAGAATTCAAGCGACCACCTACGCGTATTAAGCCGTTGTCCAAGGAAGCGGAACCATCGAACACAACACGAAGCTTTGTTGATTCGTTGTCTTGCTTAAAAACAGCGTGGTGGGGTAAATAATAACTACCGTTAATATTCTGGTAACTAGATAACGAAAGATGCCTTAATTCAGAAAATTCGTTAGTGAATTTAATGTAATCTAGCCTTAGCGCTCGATTTCGCTTAAACTTCTTTTCTAAATTAAGAAACCGTTTCTTAGCTAAATAAAAACTATCACCTAAACAACAAGGATTGTCCTTTAGGGGCAATTTTACTGAAAACCTACCTGTTGTATCTCTTTTAGTATAGGTGATAAAATGGTTTTCGCAAAAAGTTTCATTTGCGCTTAATATTCTAGTTCTGGGAATGTCTTCTATATCCCAAAATTTAGTTAGTAAATTATCGATATTTATATCTTGTTGTGATGCAATTAACGCATGATTACAATTGGCAATTTTATAAAATTTATTAGTGACTACTGGACCTGATATCAACCAACCTAACTGTGAATTTCGTAGTTTTGGGTTGTTCACGCCTAGCGAATATTGCTCATTGCCTAGAATATCCCAGAAGATATCGGCTCCGATTAGCACATCGACGGGCGCCGGTTGATTGAAGTCCGGATCAGCTAATTTAACACCGTGGGGAATCTTTAGAGTATTCACTGCTATAGGTGCCTTTGGTAGGTAGCCTGTTATTTCGTTCAAAACAAAGCATGATAAAACTGTGTTAAAATTAGTGTTTAATGACTGGACTTTGACATTACACCCTTCAAGAACATTGTCATTTACGTTGTTACCTATACCAATAATCTTTAGACAATCAATGGCACTAGGTTTTAATGAAAGTTGGTTCTTTAGAGAAGTAGTAATAAAGGAAGATTGGCTTCCGCAATCTAGCAGTGCGCGAGCCCTAACCTTTTGTTCCGTTAATGGATTTATGACTTCAATAACGGCTGTAGATAAAAGAATTTCATTATGATTTTGATTAGATAAATTTACAATTAGCTCATTTTCACCATGAACTACCGAACAATGATTTTCTGAGGAAGATGAACGATGAAGTAAACTATTATGTCTTTGTCTACATATGTGGCATGGTCCTAAGCGACACTCATTAGCTGGATGCCCCTGTCTAAGGCAGTTGGCACATAATTTGTATTTTGAAACGTCTATCATTCGTTCATCAATTCCCTTCCTTTTAAATACTGGACAATCATATATTTTATGATTTTCATTACATATTACACAAATATATATGCTAACCTTCTCACGTTTCTTACTGTTCTTAGTATTTATGCTAACAAACGACTTAGTAGCTTGGCCATTGTTTTTAAAATTATTATTATGCGGAGTATTATTACGATTGGTAAAAGAAGTGAATTTAAGCTGCGTATTTTCGTATTTATAATTACGATTCAACGATTCTAAAACGTCTGCTCTGTCAACCATGAATTTAAAAAAAATATCTAATGTGGGAACTTCGCCGTCTAAACTATTCCGTTGTTCCTCCCATTTCATTAGTGTGTTGGCATCTAGTTTAGCAGATAACATAAAAATTATCAAAACATCCCACTTATCCGTTGGTTGTCCAAGCCCAGCTAATGGCTGAGGCTGGTCGAAGAAAATGCCGAAGCTGCGAAGGCGAGAATGGTGCCTCTGCTTTGTTACCTAAAGCACAGTATACTGAAGACTAACAGTAGTCAATCTACATACATGTGATATTCGAGCAACGCATACATAGACACCTTTCAAGGACGCGATATCTCGGAATGGTTCGGTACAGTTTGTACCGCACCAGTCGGAGATATCGCGTCCGTGAGAGGTATCTATGTGTGCTATGCTTGAATAATATTTGTATGTAACATTGACTTGTGGTAGTCTAAGTATTCTGTGCCTAAAGGCAGCGGGGCTGCACTTCCCACAGCGCCGAAGCACACGCAATCCGACTAGTATTTATAATATAAAAAAATTACAAACACACTTTTTTTACGTAGAAAACTGCATATTATATAACCTTAAACCATAGTTTTATGTAGGAAAGCGCATGTTATAGAAAATTGAGAAGAACCTAACTTTAACATTAAAAAAATAAAATAACAGAATAAAAATGTCTTTTTCGGCGAAGGGGGTGGGGGGAGGGTGACTGTGATTACTTCTCTCTACTCTCTCTTCTTTTTCCTCCAATCTAGTGGTATAAATTAAAATTTTTAGTACATTTTGTATGGTAAATTTACGACAGATTTTTTTTTGTATAAAAAAACTACTTGTTTCCGGCGGGAGGTTTAAGAGGTTTAAAAGGTGAGTGAACTCCTCCCTCCCCCCACCCGTTCCCCTGTCCATGCGACACTTTCCAAAACTGTTACTCCTATTTATTTTTTAAAATTGGTTAGCAAACAAGCAGATGGTTTGCCTATTGGAATGATATATACATTGACTATTCATACTAAACATATTAAAGGGCCTTTGCAGTCCTCGTAGCGGGGTTATTGCGCTACTTATCAAAGTTTTCTAGCTACCTCACCCTTCAAACTAGTAAACAACCAGTAAACGTTAAGCTCTGACGCTATTTCGGCAATAAAATTTAAGACAGTGACCAAATCCTGGCGATATATTGTAGAACTCTACTACCTAGTAGTTGCGATGATAGAAGAAGTTTAGTGAATTGTTTTCATTTTAAGAACTGCCTCGCTAGTTTATTCTTTAACTTCAACATTTTTGGTGTCCGATAAATTTCTGCTTAGCCGTATGGTTAGCTGGTAGATAATGCTTTACGAATTAAGCTCGCCATTTGTACCATATACATTATGTATGTGGTTCAATAAAGATAAATAAATTAATTAAAAAATATATTTTAATTATAAAATTACGATTACAAAGATGGCTACTAAGTAATAATTGATGATCCAAAAATATATTAAATTTTCCTTATATCTTAAATAAGTAACTTATCCTTTTGCCTACCTTTAACGACATCTGAATTAAAACCAGTTATAGTATAGTTCGAAAATAACAACACAGAAAATGTTACCAATTATATCGTAACGATCACGATAAATACAAAAAACCAACACTCAAAATTGAAAAAAATATATTTTTAATTACTTACGCTGACATTCACAGTTGTAAATTACAAAAAAACGTGACTAATATTATTTTTAACATATCGGCAAGCTGCAAAGAAGGTTTTTAAAAACTTATACGCTCGTCCTCAGAGGTAGACTGTTTGATACTAAATGCCATCGCTCAGCAACATCCTTTTGTTACAATTGTTGTAGTCTGACAGCGAATAGTTTACGTCCCATCTAGTCATCATCGATAAGTTATTTATTACGACTTGCAACAGTTCAAGGTGTAAGCGATTTTTATTTTTTAACTTTACTTGCAGATCTCCTTTATTTTTAATAAGTAAAATATATTCACGGAAAAAATTACATTTACTTAACCCCGAAGTAAGCAAATTATTTGCTTGTGTTATGGGTGTTACGTGGAAGAGAAGAGAAGAAGCGTTTGTGTGATGAGCATAAATATTTCTACCACCCAAACCCAGAAATATTTATGCTCATCACACAAATGCTTCTCCCCGTCGGGAGTCAAACCCGAGCCCCGTCGATCACGTAGTCACGGTCGCAAATCATTCGACCAACGTGGTGGTCGTATATAAATGTAATTTTATACGAAATTTATATTTTCGCAGGCATTTTAAAGTTTGAAATATACGTGGGACACACTAAACGTTTTGCACTTCTAGCTAATCGGAACTATTTGCATTTCGAATGTTATATTTTTAAAACGTTGCAACCTTCTTAGTAATAAAAAAAAAACAATGGGCGGGAAATGATTTGTCACACATCAAAGTTCTACGTATGCAACGAAAATGAAATTAAGTCGAAACGATTTTAGAGCGATGATTTTAAAAGTTTTCTTTCTCCGCAAGACTGTGCCGCTCGTCTTCAAAATGCTTTTGGGAGAGAAGCACCTTGTTTGAGCACCGTGAGGCGATGGTTTGCTGAATTTGAGAGAGTTTCTTTACATGACGAATTTCGTGAAGGGCGGCCTTCAACTGCCGTCAACGAAAATAATGTGGCTACTGTTAAGCGGTTAATTGAAGAAAACCCCCGGATTACCTATGAGGCAATTCGAGGACTATTGGGGATTGGTATGAGCCAAATTCAGAAAATTTTACACGAAGAATTGAAAGTTCGGAAACTTTGTCGTCGTTGGATCCCTCATGAACTGACAGCGGAGCAGAAGCGGGCTCGCGTGGAATGGTGCTCACAGATACTACTGAAGTACGACCACGGACATTCTAATGCTGTTTATGACAATGTCACAGGAAACGAAACGTGGATTTATTGTTTTGAACCCGAAAAAAAAAGCAACCTTGTGAATGGGTGTCTGAAAATGAGAACAGGCCAACAAAAGTGAGACAGGCGAGAAACGTTGGTAAAAAAACGATCGCATTTTTTTTGCTACGGGTCCCATCTGTACAAGTCCCAAGTGGACTCAAGTGGAAGATCAAAAGAGTGTTAATGCCGAGTGGTATTTAACCATTTGTTTACCCAGAGTGTTAGAACAAGTTCGCGAAAGACGACCCAAAAGCCGCATTCACCTACACCATGATAACGCTTCTTCACACACGGCCAACAAAACAAAGTCATTTTTAGCTTCCAAAAAAGTACATCTCGTCACTCATCTTGCGACAGCTCCGGTCTAGCACCCTTTGATTTTCGTATTTTCCCCAAAATCAAAGATTTTATAAGAGGTTTTACTTTTACCAACTCTGAAGAGGCAGTGATAGCGTTCAATCAGCACGTAGAAAACATGCCTTCAGATCTGTGGTTTCAAAAAATGGTCTCCAGTTTTAAAAAATGGTTCGATCGCATGAAAAAATGTTTAAAATGTAAAGGAGATTATTTTGAAAAGCAATCAACATAATATTTTGGTTATAACATGTTGTTTTTTAAGTTACGCGAAACTTATAGACCTACCTACGTATAATAAACACCCATTCGACCAACCATTCGACCAACGGGGCGGTCGTATATAAATGTAACTTTATACGTAATTTATATTTTCGCAGGCATTTTAAACCAGTTTTTACTAATAAAAAAATATCACGTCCTGTCCAGTGTGTGATTGGTAAAATAAACGCTGGAACAAGCTCCGATTTATAACGATCTTTACTAAATGAAAATAATAAGTGAGACAGCTGATAGACTTGTATACATTTTAACGTATGTAAATAAAGAGGTTACTGATTTTGCCTGGATTTTCTTAAATAGAGTATTCACTAGACCTCCACGTTTAGAGGTCCTGGGAACATTTTCCGACTATTGTTACGATGACGTTAGTATGACGGTATATATGTATAATGTATATGTGTGTATGATTTAATAACTTTTGAACGACTTGAGTCATTCCTCAGTGAAAACTGAGGCACTCCAGTGAAGATGAGACTCGAGTGCCTTTTTTTCACGCTTGTGAAGGATGTGATTTGAGTTGCTGAAGTAAAGATGTGATTTTTACAAAAATAAATCAAATATTATAAATATATAAATCAATCAAATCAAAACTTTAATTTTGCTATCTTCTTTCGTATCTTACAGTCGCTGTTATATTCCATACTATTCCATACTAATATTATAAATGCGAAAGTAACTCTGTCTGTCTATCTGTCTGTTACGCTTTCACGGTCAAACCACTAAACCGATTTGGATAAAATCCCGGAAATCCCACGGGAACGGGAACTATGCGGGTTTTTATTTTAGAATTTTTTCCACGCGAACGAAGTCGCGGGCACAGCTAGTATTACATAAATTCAAAAATACATCTATACAGGCTTTATATATTATAGGCTTTCGCATTACCCATGTGTTATAAAAATAATAAAATAAATATTTTACTATATTAGTCGTCATTCTCTACAGATTTGCACTAAATTTCAAATGAAAGATAATATATAGGTAAAACCTGTCATAATCTGAATTTCTCACTCGAGTTGGTATAGGCCACTCAAGTGGTCCGAGTCATTGGAGTTGACTCGAGTCACTCGTAATCCGAGTTGTTATATAATTTACTCGAGTGCAATTAGTAGAACAAAACCTACTCGAGTGACTCGAGTGAAACACGGCTCGAGTCCCATCACTGATTGGATTCCACTCAACTTAGACTTTCCGAAAATTCGACCCAATTCGCCCAAAAAACTGCGACCAATGCATTAATTGCATTGAAATCGGTTTATCCTTTCGAGAGTTATCGTTGAAGAAAATTTTTGAAAAAAAGTGTTTTTTCGACGTAACGTCGAGCAATGAATTATTTTTCAACCCTTTACAATATATTTGTTCGGAGAAAACTCCGTCAAACGCAGTTTTAAAAATCAAAATCGAATCAAGTTTTCAAAAGTTACAGCTTTTCTAATAATAAAATTATGTTGTTTACATCAAACTTACTTTACATTTTTAAAATATCTTTCAGACTACATTAATGCACCAATTTATTTAAAAATCTAGTCAGCTTTTCTCCTTAAAAAACTGCGTCAAACACCGTAAATCGGATGAAAATCAGTTGATTCGTTCGGGATTTATCAATAAGGCAAGTCTTTGAAAACAATGTTTTTGAAATTTCTTCGACATTTCTTAACCCATTGATTTTGTAGCTAAATAAAACAACTTAGTGGTTAAAAATTGCTTTAAAACCCATTCAAAAGATCAAAATCGATCATCATTTTAAAAATATTCAACTCTTCGAACATTAAAACGCTATAACTAACAAACTTCAGATTCTTGAACTTTTCGAAAATTCATGCTTAGGCATAGTGTTTGCTGCTTATATTTCAATTTTGTGGACTCAATCACGAGAAAACGGCTCAACTGATTTTGATGAAATTTGGTACACGTATAGGTGATGACCTGGAATAGCATATAGGCTACTTTTTATCCCGGAAGAACAAGTTGTTTCCGCGGGATTCACCAAAAAATGTATAATACAGTGCAGCAAGTATACATATATCAATGAAAATGAAAACCGAATCGCTGACACATATTACTTAAATGTTATAAAAAAAACATTGTTTAAACGTTTGGTGAAATATTATTAGCGCACCACGTTGCATTTTAAAAGTTTTTGGTGAGTGCCGCGGGAACGACTCATTTTTCCGTGATTAACAGTAGTAGCCTAAGTGCTAATCCAGGTCATTATTTACCTGTGTGCCAAATTTCATCCAAATCTGTCCAGTAGTTTTTGTGTGATTGAGTAACAAATATCCGTCCAGTCATCCAAACATCCAAACTTTCGCGTTTATATTATTATCATAAGATAGCAACCAAGCAGATGGGTCTCCTGATGAAAAGGATACACCATCGCCTATAGACAACAAAGGTGTTAATGGTGCGTAGCTGCCTTGTGGCAAGGTTTAATCTCACATCCATAAGTTTACTGGCTACCTTATCCTTCCAACTGGAAAACGACAGCGACTAACACTGACGCTATTGAGACAGGAATAGGTAAGGCGGTGTTACCAGACCGGGCGAGACAATGCAGAACTCTACCACCTAGTAGCCACGATGGTAAGGACTCGTATAGCCAATCGACGACGAGTTTACGACCTGCCTGGCAGAATGGGAGCTGGCCTATTCTTCAAAGGAGAAAATTAAAATTGCTGACACTTATTACTTAAACTATAGTATGAAAAATTGACTTAGAGATAAGTAGCCAATATTGTACAAGGTTTCTGCAGTTAGAAAGAAAATTATAGAGAAAGTGAAAGATCGGTAAACTAGTCAAATTTAAAAAAGGGTAGAAAAATAATAAAAAGAAGCACAAGAAAAGTTCAGGTGCTTTAAAGATTAACATATTTATTTGATAGTACGCAATAAAAAAAAAGGTTTGGAATGGTAGGATAAGAAGGAAAAGAAAATGGATAAAATTAATTATGCTAGGTAATTTACAGTAAATTTTTGGATATAAAGTTGTTTATATATAGATTAGATTAAATAAAACCAATTTATACAGAACTATAATCACTCTTCACTTTATTGCTAATTTTAAATTCAAGCTTCGATGATTTTTTGAAAGTATGAAATTTAAATTTGAAACTGTTTTTATTATAAAATAATATTCTCGTAAAAACCTAGAAATATTTATCTTAAAATGAGTAATAGATCAGCCTTGACACAAAATTTAACACTTTAATGTAAACGTTTGCCCCTATGCTTTAAGGTGATCTAAAATCCAACCAATATATTTCGTGACGTCTGTGTAAATTCCAGTTGCATTGGATCCACATTGTCGTGGTCCATAGGAAACAATACCATATTGAATAATTCGTTGGGCACCGTTATATTTACTCTCCAACATCAAAGGACCACCAGAGTCACCGTTACAGGAATCTTTTTGGAATGATCCAGCACATAGTTTGTTTTCTGTTGTGTCACTTTCACCCGGTGCTAATTTTCTGAAAACAAACAGTTAACTTGCAAAATTGTTATGTTAGAAAATAACAAAATACATAACAATTTGAACAAGTTTCAGATTGTTATGAATTACTTTCTACTAGAATTCGAACAAGAAATATATCTTTTTACGACCTTCTACGGTATAAGAAACTAAAGTAATCCTAGTGATACATTAATTACAAAAATCCGTCTAGCCATTATTGTCAATGCCATTATCGGCTAAATTTAAAATTATAAAAGATGTACTGTATTAGTCTTAAGATATTTTCGTTGTTGACAATGAAATTGCTGACATCTGAGCCAATACGCCATGAGTATAATAAACCCAGAATCAATACTGCAAACAAGATTTCTTTGATATGGTTGCTACAGTTGTTTTGAGCGTACCGATGGAAACTTTTCGGAGTTACTTGTGTAATAAACCCGACACGTCATATATATACTTAAGAGCATGCGGTTTATGGTTTATGTGACATGTGTTATTTTTCTGTGCAATTGGAAAAAGTTATATCTGCATGATAAATACGCAAGATACACAAAATAAATATGTGTGTGCTGTTTGTTAATTTGCAATAAGTGTTATTATTATATATGACGTCACTCCAAACATAATGTAGCGCAACAACTTGTTTTAAAATGTTAATATTTTAATTTATCCTCATAAGGAAAACTGATTAATATGGCTGGTTTATAGGTAGGTTTTAGTGCAAATTATTTAAATGATATCACCTTTATTCTAGATCATACATGCTAAAATGAAATTCATAATCTAAGTTGAAATTGTTGAAAGTTTTAAAGTTAAGTGTGAGATGGTATGTAATTTAGCCTTATATGAAATAAAAGATTCGCGAAATAGGTAAATCTTAATGCAAGCTGTTAAAAATTGATGTGATTGTTATACTTAGTCCCTAACTAGATATTTTAACGATGTTTGTATGACAGCAAATCCTGCTTTAAAAGTTGGTGTTGACATTATTAAGCAATTTTCAAATCTTTCACTTTGAATTGACTTATATTTTTAATTAAGTTTAACAGAACATATTTTTAGATTTGATTAAGTTTCTCGGTCTTTTACAATTAAAATTTTATTTTTATACTTGGTGTTGTAATAACTCCAAAAGTAAAAAGATACGTGTCACTTATAAACACCATAAATATTAAATGTGCGATGTCATCCGTGCCACTGATGTTGTGACTTTATTTTTACTTAGCCTTTTAGAATTAGAGTCTTTAATTTAAGCTGTGGGCAAACGAGAATCTCGTTGAGCAACTTGTTATACATGTATATAAAATTCTAAAATTATGACTTGACCATCGTGATTTTTAATTTAGCTCAATTACAAAAAAAACTTACTTGTTATAAATATTTTGGCATTTGTTGGGTGGCAGAATAGGTATAGAAACTTTCAGTAAAATATCGGAATATGTTTCGTTTTCTGTAAGCCTCCATCCAGCAACAGTGGCTTGTTTGTTACTTAAATCAACTTTAAGTAGGTCGTCAGATATAGGTAAACAAATTGGAGCTGCATTTTCTGTAAGAAACGTCAATAATAATTAAAGTATATGTTAGATATACATTTTTTCGCGTGTTTTCATTAACTCTTTCTAGCAGGTAACCCATCTGCTTGTTTGCTATCTAATGTTATAAAAAAAACCAAATCAAGTCAAGTTTAATGTCGTCAATCCTGTAATTAAGCAAGTATGTGGAGACCAGATTACAACCTCATTGTAAAAAAATGGCTTTGGAATTGCTGTATAACGGACAATTTTTAAGGAAAGCACTAAAAAAGCTGAAATTGCGACAGCCAATTATTTTCCTTTGGGCTCCGCTATACAAGTGCTATTTTGGCTTCCATATTATTTAATAATGCTAGTCAGTGGACACTCTTAGCTATAAAAAATTGTGCTTCCGATATTTTTACTCCATATTTTAAATAGAAAATTGTTAGTCGTATTCAAATTAATCACTTAAATTGAAATCTGAATTTAGAATTCCTAAATAAATGCCAGATATCGAGATCAAAATGGCCAGCTCTCCAAATACGCTTGCCTGCTATCTAACATTAATATTTCCAACAATTGTATGACTATGTTCAGACTTAAACACATATTAGGCTACGTACGTACCTCACAATAGCTTTTTTTTATTAGAAAAATCATCTTTTTACTTTCTATCTTACGATAAAAAAGGACTTGCTACAAAGCATAATTTTTAAATATGGAACACATATCTTTATTCCATATTTAAAAAGTGCAGATATGTATAAAAAATTAAGTTTTCAATCTTACTAAATGAAAAGTCCACAGGCTTCTTGAGTCGCAGCAATGCAATATCATTAGCCACCAACGGTAACCCGCGATAATCCTCATGTATCACATAGTCTTCAACTCCTACATCCTAAAAATTAAAAAAAAATAAACAAAAAAAAATCGGTAGGTCGGTTATTGATCTAGGCTCCTTGACCATCTCGTAAAAGGTGAGAAAAGGCTACATGTTACTAACATCGTGATTTCAACTCGCGCGAATTAACATGACACCTGCGGTTCTAGAAAAGTGGCATAAATATAGGAGAATAGAAAGATAAGTGTATGGACTCGACGTAAGTGTTTGATTATGCTTTTTTCAATTATCTTTCTGCGTTCGATTATATTTCTATTCTCCTAGTTTATGCCACTTGTCTAGACCCGGTGGCTCGGTACTCAATACTCACTCTCTACCCTGCGCGGCGACTTAGCGTCGCTGTAAGAGAGAAGTAGCGATAGCATCTCTGTCACCATTCACCATTATACGTGTATTTTTGTTTTAAAATTGAAAATAAACTTTTTTGCACACAGTACTTTGCACAAGTGTCATTTGAGCCAGGTGACATGTTAACTCGCATGAGTTATACGAACTAAGTGGTAGAAGTTCTGCAACGTCTCGCCCGTATAATATGTTTTCTGTGCTTAATATACGGGCGAGAACCTTAATTAATTCTCAATATTGTTCTCATTGATTAAGGTTGACTGGTAGAGAATGCCATGTAACTCTAGTAGCAGGAATAGGTAAGGCAGTGAAACGAAATCTTCATCAAATACCAGCTGGAGACGCTTGAGGCGATAGAGAGAGGTACCAAGAGGCTCATTAACAACGATGATCTAGTAGGCAAAAATCTCCAGAGCCTCGCTCATCGCCGCAGAGTGGCTAGTCTATGGGTCTTTTATCGGATACACTTTGGAGAGTGCGCTGCGGAATTGTACGACTTAATTCTGCCATTCCCGTTTTTCTATCAATCGACGAGGCACACAGATACTAGGCATCGCCATATGGTGGATGTTCCACATACCCGGACAACGCGGTTTGACTCGACATTCTTGATCTTGAACCGCAATGGACTGGAATATGCTTCCTGAGTCTGTGTTCTTCGACGAGTACAAACTGGGGATCTTCAAGAGAAGAGTGAACAAGTACCTTCTGGGGAAGCCCGTTCCTCTTAGGCCACATCTTAGCTTACCATCAGGCGAGATCGTAGTCAAGCGCTTCCATAACGATACCAAAAAATAATATTAATAAAATAATAAAATGTATAATTTACTTGCAAATGCGATTCGCACACATAATACGGGACTACTCCTTGACAGTCGGTTTTGTATCTGATATCATATTCGCCAATCCGTACGCCAACTATCCTTTTATTCTGCACACAATGAGCTGCAGTTAGTATGTATCGGGAATTTATGATACTTCCACCGCAAAGGAACTGTAGACCTTCACCTGTACAATTTATAACAATAATTAATAACAAGTGATTATTAAACATTTTTTTGGAACGAAGTTCCTTATCACGCGTTGTGAAAGGGGGCTAGACGGAAAAAATTCTTACGCAAAGTTGTCACGACCCTTTTTGCTATAGTAAGGTATTGTAAGCACAGAAATATCCAGCCACTTCCCTCTAGCTCGTGCATTGAAAGTGAGAGTTTACTTTTTTTCTAGTGCCAAATGTTCGACATTTATACAGAATTTCGACCGCCGGTCGAATTTCGACCGGGTGCCGAAATTCGAACGCGGGTCGAAATTTGACCGGGTTCCGAAATTTGACCGGGTTCCGAAATTCGACCGGGTGCCGAAATCCGACCGTGGGTCGAAATTCAACCAGGTGCCGAAATTCGACCGGCGGTCGAATTTTGACCGGGTGCCGAATTTCGACCGAGGGTCGAAATTCGACCGGGTGCCGAAATTTGAACGCGGGTGCAAATTTGACCGGTTTCCGAAATTCGACCGGGTTCCGAAATTCGACCAGGTGCCGAAATCCGAACGGGTGCCGAAATTTGAACGCGGGTGCAAATTTGACCGGTTTCCGAAATTCGACCGGGTTCCGAAATTCGACCAGGTGCCGAAATCCGACCGTGGGTCGAAATTCAACTGGGTGCCGAAATTCGACCGCGGGTCGAAATTCGACCGGGTGTCGAAATTTGACCGGGTGCCAAAATTTGACCGGGTTCCGAAATTCGACCGGCTGCCAAAATTCGACCGTGGGTCGAAATTCTACGAAGTTCCTTATCGCACGTTGTGAAAGGGAGTTAGACGGAAAAAATTCTCACGAAAAGTTGTCACGACAATTTTTGCTATAGTAAGGTATTGTAAGCTGTGCGGCGTGCGGATGTTTCTCTGTCTCTCTCTCTCTCTCTTTTATAGAAAGCAAGCCAGAGATTTTCATTTCTATTTCGCATTGAACAGTGTGGTGTCGCGACGATTATTTTTGTTTAGTGTATACAGGTTTTTCGTAAATAATAATAAAAGGAACTTCGTTCCATCCGGGTGTCCCTTGACACCTCTCAAGTTTTTATTTTATTATTAAAAACAAAAAAATCCGACTATGACACGATTCAAATATATATATAACCTTTCTTTTTGTGTAGTGGAGTAAAAATTATGTAAACAATGTCACTCTCATATAATCAAATCTCTCAAGCTTAATCCATTTAATCATTCGGGCTACAGAGCAAACCAATGAATCTAAAAAGTACTACCGGTAATGGTACCTAATTGATACAGCACCATGGCAATAGTTTTTAGACCGAACGAAAAAATAACTCAAAAAACTCAATGCACACTGAACACAGGATATTTTTTGTATTTCATATTTTGTTTATTAAACGTGCCATTTTGTTGTATTTATGTAAATAAAGATCTAGTAGTACTATGACAGAATTTTAGTGAAGTTATGAATGTTTTACTTACAATCTACGTCGACCTAAACAATGGAATTGTAAAAGGTAAGGAATCGTACGTAACACTACTGCACTTAATGTTAGTAAATGATATAACAATGAATTATGTTGTTTGATTTTTTTAATTTCCCGCTACGTATGTAGATATCGATGTTACTGAATTTGCCCCGATTTTTGAAAATCGAGTTTTCATCTGGTCTCCACGTTTTAAGGTCCTAGAAACCTTTTCCGACTATTTTCATGATGACATCAGTATATCTGTATGTATGCATACGTGTGTGTGTGTATGTGTCATCATCTCATAACTTTTGAACGGCTTGACCGATTGAAAATTTTTAAAAACCCTAAAAAAATTATGGCGAAACAGTATTTTTTAATATAACTTCCAGATTAATGTACCGATTGAGTATAAAATCAAATCAGCTTTATTCCTCAAAAAACCACGCCTAATGCATAAATTGTATCAAAATCGGTGTATCCGTTCGAAAGTTATCGCTGACGAAAAAATTTGAAAACCGTGTTTATTCAACATAGCTTCAAAATTTTTTTTACCAGTAATTTTTTGACCTTCAATGATATTTTAGTACTTAAAAAACTACGCCAAATGCTTTTCCAAAAATTAAAATCAAATCAAATTTCCAATTTCCAATTTACAGCTTTTTAAATACTAAAATTACGTTATTCACAATAAACTTACTTCATATTTTTAAAATAACTTTCAGACTACTACTACTACACCGATTTATTTAAAAATCTAGGCAGCTCTTCTGTTTAAAAAACTACGCCATGTACCGTAATTCGGATTAAAATCTGTTGATTCGTTCGGTATTTATCAATGATGTTTTTTTTTATATTACTACGACATCTTTTAACCTATCGATTTTGTAGCATGTAAAACAACTTAGAGCTCAAAATATGCATTGAATGATATTTGAAAGATCAAAATTTTTCATTATTTTGAAAAAAGTATTTTTCGAACATTAAATTTTTCATTTTTTCGAATATTAAATTAATATCATATTAACAAACTCTAGATTTTTTATATCTTTGAATTCAAAAATCTATGATTATGTATAGTTTTGCTTCATTGAGCTTAAAATAACCTCAATTTAGAAGGAAGTTTCAGGGAATGCCTGTAGGGTCAAATGATTTACAGATTTTATATATATATATATATATATATATATATATATATATATATATATATATATATATGTATATATATATATGTATATATATATATATATATATATATATATATATATATATATATATATATATATATATATATATGTATATATATATATATATATATGTATATATATATATATATATATATATATATATATATATATATATATATATATATATATATATATATGTATATGTATATATGTATATCACTGATTCAAACAAGACACGGGTTTCCGAGTAGATTTGATGTTAGGTTTTTTGTTTTGGTTTTGGTGCGTTGCTATCCATGTAGCGGCGTGGCAATGTCACGTGCATAAGTCCTCTATACTCTAAACCGAATACAAAAATGACAAGCATTGATGCTATGGCGGCAGGAATAAGCAAAGCGGTGGTACCAAATACCCGAGCAAAACGTTGCGGAACACTAGCACCGAGTAGTCATGATGGTAGTGACATGTATAGCCTCTTACGACCTGCATGGCAGAACCGCAGTTGTTCTATTATTCAAAGGAGCCCGAATTAACACGGGTTATACAATATGGATTTCATACACTCTTCACTTTTTTTAGTCGTTGAATTTTGAAAAAAGATGCAACCTATGTTTGCTCCCAAGTCTTCAAATTGGTGCTTGTCAAATTTCATAAAAATCAGTTTAACGGTTAAGCCGTGAAGGCGTAATAGACAGACAAGAAATATATATTGGCAATCATAAATTATTATAGTTTAATACTAACTTCTTTCGCTTAAGACTAATTTCGTTTTGTAAAATGCAAGTATTAGTAATTTATTTAGAATTTTTTTAATGTGATTAAGGCTCAGGTAATTACAAAATTCATAATTCGTTAACATATAAGAAAAAATTGTATTACGTGTTTGATATGAGATGAGTGCCATCCATGGAAATTCGTATAATGATGCAGCAGTGCCTCCGACAATACGTTTTCCATCTATATCGCCACACGATTCGGGGAGTAATTTCACATTTGGATGATTGGCAACATTTTGATTCATCGTTGGCACTTGGTTGAAATCTGAACAACATACCTAAAAAATAATAAATATAGTGATATCACAAAAATAATCTGTTTTCTTTTCTTTCATAGTGCATACAGGTATAATTAAAATAGATTATTAATATATCAGACGCCTAAATGGCGCGAATACATTCCACATTTTGACCCAAGTCACCTTTAAAGAACATATCGTCTGCCATTTCGTAGACAGATTGTAAAAGGAGAACGATTTACAAACCTTGTCAATAACAACCTGTTTTTTGGTAACAGCCCAATTTTGGTATCATCGCGTCGCATTGCTAGTTGCTTGTCATATTCCGAAGTTCAATTTTTGGTAAATTTATGCCTATTTCATTAACATCTTTGGTGTCTATAGGCGATGTTTGTGACTTTCCATCAGGATAGTCATCTGATTGTTTTAATCTTTATTGTGATTTTAGTGAGGTGTTTGTCTTCTATCTCTCCTGATGGAAATTGTCGATGCAGACAAAGGTGGTACACGCCCATTAAAAGAAACTTATTCTCTATTAAAGGAATCGAACTGTATTGAATTGTATTTGTCGAGAAAGATAGACCCAAGCAGTTCGTTCCAAACCTTGTCGACTTGAACCAAAAAAGAGGTATCAATAGGTTTTGTTCAATTTTTTTTTGGTATATCCACAACGTTTGGTATGGACAGAACTTCTGTTTGCTTTAGTAGTGCGATACGGGAATATTAAACGTCCAGTAAGTTTGAAGAGAGTTTTCGCACACTCATCAGAGCATGCTCTAAAAAACTGATAAGGTGGCAACCTTATGATGATGCTCAAGTTTGTGTAGTTTGTTTGCTATCCCTATATTCCTTTATTACCCCTATATTCCCGAAGAGGGAGGCAGAGATACAACAAGTGCACCCACGATTACCGAAGATACTATGTCCCATAATGTGATAGGTGGCAAGACTATCGCCCACCGGGCACATATTCAATCCCAGACAACGTTGTTTTCATCAGAGAACAGTTTTCACTCATATGTAAGATTTATATATAAGACATAAAGTTCATAAAAACGAATGACTAGCCAAACGTGTGATACGTTTCAAATCACCACAAAACGCGACTCCAAAGTGATAGGCCCTTGTAATATTATGATTAGATCTGAATATCACTGAGCTACTTAGTTCAGCCGCAAAAGCATTATTGCCGTGTTTTGGTTTGGAAGGTAAATTTACGCATACCTTACCAGTAAATTTACGCATAATTTATTTACAAGCGATCGTCTGTGGCCGAAATTCAACCATAGGTTGACTACAATTTAATTTAGCCGTAAAGAAAATATTAAACACGAGTGTATATTATCATGAATGTCATGAATGTAGTGTGTGTAATATTTATTTTTATTAAATTAATGTATTTCTCATGAATATTATTTAAAAATATTATGTTTCTGCAGTCCTTCACAATGTAAACTTTAACTGTGCCAAAAATTCACATTCCACCGTTCACACAATTGTTTTGAAAAGGGGTCCAAAGTTTTTATTTTACGTATTAATATATAAATAATATTGATATCTCTCGTGTTTATAGACGATGGTTACCTCTTTACGAGATCCTATCAATATTCCCGTAATGATATCATTAATTCTAGTTAGTAATAGACCGGGATCCCTGGAACAAACTTTTGTTTTGATTAATAACAAACTGAATTTTTGTGACCAGCTTCGTTTTGACGAGAAAACCATTTTTTCTATCTTCGAAAAATCTCGAATCGGGTAGCTATAAAGATAGATAAAAAAAAAACTGAGCCGTCACGGGACTCCTGACAGATGTGAAACATCGGGACTGCGTAGTTGGTTGCCATGGCGACACATCGCCACATCATACACGCTACTAAATATGGACTGTATACTTCGCTGTATACCCTACCTTAGTACATAATATTATAGCGTGGCGACCCGTCGCCACGGATGCCGTGTCGCCACGCCAACGATCCGGTTTACACCTGCGCCAATAGATGTTTCACATGAAAAAGAAAACTTTACAGTGTTGGACTAAGAATACTTCTACTTTACGTATAGGACATTATTACCCTTGAATAACAATAATAATTAACAAGCTGTTGTGAGAAAATTAGGTTGTTATTAAATTGATATTAATCAATTTAATAAAAACTTACAACTCATAATTCCGAAACTTTAGAGTGAAGGACTCGCCAGAAAAACCATCGAATGTGTAGGACAAAAATTTCATCGTATTTTTCATAATATAATCAAGCGATTAAAGTCAAAAAATAATTATTGTTAAGTATTAATAAATATTTTTCCTTCGCCGAATCAAAATTTTCAAAGCCCCATAACTTTTATTATCTACCCAATTTGAGATTTTTCAAAGATAGAAAAGATGGTTTTCTCGTCAAAACGAAGCTATTCAAAAAAATTTAGCTTATTATTAATCAAAAAAAGTTTGTTCCTGGGGTCCCGGTCTATAAGTACCCCGATAATGCTTATGTAAGTGAAACCTATCGGATATCAATTATACATGTAATTGCCTCATTATGGAACAGTACAAGTTATTGATTGATAAATATTGTATACTTTTTAATTAACTTGATTTCCTCCGTCTTGGTCCAGGCTCTCTTCCCGAATAGACCAACTGTCGTTCTGCCAGGCAGATCATGAAAGGCAACCGATTGGCTATAGGTACGTATCACTGACATCCTGACTATTAGGTGGTCGAGTTCCACAAAAACTCGCCCAGGTATTCAATGCGGTTTCTGCCGCAATAGCATCAATGTTGACAAGTTTCGGTTTGGAGGGTAAGGCAGCCGGTGGATTTTGGCATGTGGCATTGCCATCCCTCTACATGCATAGCACCATTAACATCTTTGGTGTCTATATGTGATAGTTTCTCTTTCCATTAGGAGAGCTCTCTGCTTGTTTGCTATTTTATGATATAAAAAAATTTGACTTATCATGCAAGATTTGAAAATATACATTTGCAAATCTTGCATTACGAATACGTATAATACGAATATATACCTGTGGTACTCTAGTTCCATCAACATATTTCATCCAACGAAGTGCATACTTGAATAATTTTTCCGTTTTAGTTGTTTTGCTGGTTAAAACTAGATTGGCTGCTTTTGAACAATCGTAGTATAAGACGCAGTCATCATTGTCGTATAATTCTACAAAACCAAAAAGTTTTACTCGATTATAAGAGTTCATTACCTTTTTTAGCTTTACGTAGTCGGTTAAATATATTAAGCCTCCGTGACCCTAAGTGAAACTTTATATTATTTAAAATCTGTCAAGCCATTCAGCTTCTTTTTGTATTATTAATTCGTTTAACAAATCTAATGATGTCCTGAACAATGAGACTCGAGTTATTATTGAACAATCATTTATAAACAGATACAAATTCCAGATTGTTCCAGTTAAAAAATTCTTCATAAGTTAAAGACACCGAAATATCCATTATATACAAAATATATAGCCAGGCAATTATCGTCAGTTGTTTTTTGCAATTAGAATGAATATAATATTTCTGTTTAAAATGAGGAAAACAAGCTTGGAATAAATTTTGTTTTCATGGAAATATAAATAGTTCATAGAAACCACGTAATATGTCAACACACTATTAATACAACTGAGTCTACCGATAACTCAGAGTATTTGTTATGTATAATTTATTTTAAGTTTTATTAATTGTTCATGTAATATGGTTAGATTATTTTGGCTTTTGTATCAAGTAATAAGCACAATATAATTGTGCGCTTATTTATCGAATAATAAAAATAATTTTCGAACCTAAATCAGCGGAAATATAAAAGGAGCGTTTTATTATGGTTTGGTTCCACCTAAACCTAAAAACTACCAATTTTGATTCAATAAACATGTAGAATTTTGTATCACATTTTTCTTTGATGTTCGCCGCTTCTAATTTTTCCCGCATTGTGTGTGAAGCACATACCAACAAAAATCAGCGGCTTTGGTTTAAGCCGGTTTTTTGAGATCATGTAGCGCTCTCATCTCAGATATGCTTCAAGCGAAACCTTTTATAAAAACCGTTAGGAACTTTTATTAACCGGTCCTTTTTAAACCGGTTTCAAGGCCTGCCGTGTACTTATATCCAGGATTGGCCAGTGGTGTCTTGTTTCATGATATGATTAGTTGCTAACCTGTCGACAAATCCTGTACATATCCATTCCTAGGCAAGCTATGTTTTGGGAGTCTGTATTTAGGACCGGTACCAATTTAGGTTTAAGGAGTCTGTATTTGAACCTGACTGTATTTAGATTAAGTTTTAGGAGTCTGTATTTAGGACCGGTAGGCTAATGAGCGGAATATATGTATATTTACGTAAAACAAAATATTGTAGTTATTTATGTAGTGGATATAACATCAAAAACGCTACAGCCGCTGACTCTATGTGATGTTATCAGGTTTACAAATCTCGCTGAATGTTGAGTAAATTGCAGAGTAAAAGTGATTATTTTTAATTACTGCAATATTTTTAAAAATATAATCGTTTCATTATTTTTTTTATAATATCACCGATCTACCATTTTGAAAGTTAGACTGGGTTTTTATCAGTTACTGATGTAATTATAAACATGATACTTGAATGAACTTACGTGTTGATACACAAAACAATGTTTTAATTTGATGAATGAATGAAAACTGTGAACACTCACACATTAATAGTACTTTTATCCAAAGGACATCAAAAATAATACGGTGAATAGAGAACAAAAAGGCTTAAACTCAATAAACAACCTAAAATAAATTTGAAACCAGACTGAGGAGGCTTGGAGCCCTGACCGTTTCGAATAAGTGTAGTGAACAAAGAATCTAAGACTTACAAACACAAAAATACACAAATATTACAATTGATTTCGCAGAACAGGAAAAATTGAAATCATACTATTTATGAACTGGCAGATAGTAATAAAAAATATGTATCATATTATTTTTATAAAAAAAAGTATTGTTAGGTATTACGCGCGCATCGGCTTGAAGTGTGCGTGTCATATGTTAACAAACGCAATATTTAACAAACGTGCGCAGAATGTCGCGTATATTAAAGTGTAATAATTGTAATATTGTAATAGATGAGCTCTTGTGTTACATTCATAACAAGATATCGATATCTGATGAAGAAAGTCTTGTAAAAATATGTACATCTGCATTTACCAGGGAACAAATTCAAACATCACATACGTTATTATTTGAATCCGTGTCTACAAATTTACGAAAAATATCACGTAAAGGGAAAGGAAAAGAAGACCGGTTGCTGTACGATATGTTAAATCTATTGAAGGGGACAGAGCCTGATATTCTTCCTGTGTTCGTAGCACAAGACCTAGAAAAATTACCACCTATTACATTTGATCACCTGGATGTATCGAAACTTTTAAAAGATCTAGCTCTGGTGCAGGCGGAAATAAAAACTATTAAGTCCACCTATGCGACTATTGAGCAGTTGGAAAATATAAAAAGTGAGTGTGTAAATTGGAAAAATTATTCTCCACAATTTTCGGCCACTAAAATCAACATAAAGAGAGGAGCGTACCGGGACAGTGGTCCTGTAGGTTTGTCATTATTTGATGAGTGCAATGAAATACGCAATTACGAAAAAGAAACTACAATTGAGCCTACACCAATAAGAGAGGATAGTTTATGTCACGCTAATATTGATAAAAAACAGATGGAGGGTAATAGTGATACATTGTTTGGAGAAATAAATCAAACGACACTTTTTCCATCCGTTAGTTCGAAAACAGATGAGTCACGAAGTACTACTCATATCAAGAAACAACCAAGCAAACAGCTGACCGGTTCCGACATAAACAAACAATATAATGAACCTTATGCGACCGCATTAAAGTCGAATCTAGAGTGGACAACTGTTCAAAAGAAAGAAAATGCAAAAAATCGTATTGAAGGGAGACAAGGGATAGTGGTAGTCCAGCCGGATGAAATGTTTAGAGCAGCCGAACGAAAAATCCCTCTGTTTATAACAAATGTACATAAAAATACGATGGAATCGGACATAGAAAGTTATATTTTCAAAACGACAAAAGAAACGGTCAAGTTGGAGAAAATATCGATCAAGCGCGAATGTGATTATAATGCATATAAATTCTTTGTAGTGCCATCTAAACTATCTTTATTTTTAGATGAGAAAATATGGCCTCAGGGGATTATCTTTCGACGCTTTATTAATTTTAAATTAAGGCGTAAAATAGTAAGTGGTATGAAACAAGACGGCCCTTCAAGATTACGATAATATGGATAGGGATAACAATATTATAGAAAAAAATATATGTAAATTTGTTACATTTAACTGTAAAAATATGAAACGTTCGATAGATAATATACGAGAATTATGTAAGAAATATGATATAATTGCACTACAGGAGACGTGGTTACTCAAAGAAGAAATTCCGCTGCTAAGCACCATAAGCAGTGAATTCGGCTGTACTGGTGTGTCCGCGATGGATACAGCAGCAGAGTTGCTTCGTGGTCGTCCGTACGGAGGTGTGGCGCTGCTCTGGAGGTGTAGTAGTTTTCAAAATGTGATCGTTATTGAGTGCAAAAACCCGCGTATATGTGCAATTAAAGTGATATTAAATAAAAAATCGTTTTTAGTAATGTGTGTGTATATGCCAACGGATGAACCGGACAACCTAGTGCTCTTTACGGATGTTTTAAGCTCGGTTAGTGCAATAATAGACAGTTCAAATGTAGAATGCGTTTATATGTTAGGTGACTATAATGCTCATCCGTATGAACGATTTTATTATGAACTAGATAATTTCTGTACTGAGCAAGAATGGTCCTGTGTTGATTTTGATAGGTTAGGTGTTTCATCTAGCACATACACTTTTATAAGTGATGCGCATGGATCCAGAAGGTGGCTCGATCACTGTTTAGTAACTAAGGCGGCTCTAAATACGATAGGAAATATTTACGTCATACATGATGTCTTTTGGTCAGATCATTACCCACTTGTAATAGAATGTAATGTAAATGAAGTTTTACTTTCGCAGACAGTAAATTATTCGTGTCATAGTGAGATTATATGGGGAGAGAGAACATCCGAGCAGATAGACACTTACCAAAGGAAATGTCATGAATTATTGAGACTCATTGACTTCCCTTATGATTTTCAAAAATGTGGTGACAAACAGTGCTTAGATACCCACCATAAAGTAGTCATAGACCGCTTATATAGTGATATTGTACGGGCCCTTAAGACTTCATCCATATTGAGTCGGAAGAATGTAAAAGCAAAAAAGAAAGTAGTGATAGGCTGGAACAAACATGTAGCTGATGCGCACCGAAGGGCCAGGTTTAAATTTCGCATATGGTTTAACTCTGGTAAACCCACGTCAGGTATCATTTATGAGGAAATGTGTGAGGCAAGAAGGTTATTCAAATCTCGTTTAAAATGGTGCCAAGACCATGAAAACCAAATAAAGATGGATATCCTTGCTTCTCATCATGCAAAAAATGATTTTCGTTCCTTTTGGAAACACACAAATGGAATACAGTGTAAGCCTGTCCTTCCGGTGGGTGTGGGTGGGGAGATTGAGCCCGAAAAAATAGCTAATTTATTTATGGACCACTTTGTAGTAGGATCATCTCTTGGATCCTCTCAATCGAAGCTGAATGTTGAGCCCGGCATGAAGAGAGATGTAACATTTACTATAAAAGATATAACTAGAATTATTCAAAGTATGTCTAGAGGTAAATCCCCCGGTCATGACGGACTCAGTGTTAAAGATATAAGGATCACTTTGAACGTTTCGGCCGGCGCCCGGTGATAAGGAATAAAATACATGTATTAACTGCACGATGTTTTAATTGCGACTAATAAAAGACACGATACACGATTGACTCCTAACATACCGCCCACCAAAAAACAATAGTTTTTTACAAGCAAAAACTCATATAATATCTGAATTTATAAATATCTTTCATGCATTAAATGTACATTATATAAATACATAAAACTATAAGGTAACAGAATAACAACTTGAACTTGGCTTTTTTATAAAGTCAAGTAAGTAAGATTCTATTTCAAATAAATAATCACATAAACCTACATCTACACCTACATATATTTTGATCTGGTACATTTGATATATTAAATTTTCATACATTGACATTCTGACAACAATAAGCATTCTTAATTTATTTATTATTTTTAATCATTAATTGGAAGTTCACAAATCTTAGATAAACTACGTTTAACAATCTTTCCACGACACTTAATGCTATAGACGCGACACAAATTATCATGGCCTGGATGTTTTTGCACAATGCGCCCTAATGCCCATTTGCCCGGTGGAAGATTGTCTTCCTTTATTAAGACAATGTCACCTATAGCAAATTCCTTGACTGGTTTTTGCCATTTGGGTCGTTGCTGGAGTTGGGTCAAATATTCTGTTTGCCAACGACGCCAAAAGTGTTGCACTAACCTTTGAGTGTGTTGCCATCGAGACAACCTATTGACATTTAAATTGATTAAACTTGGTTCAGCGATGTTAATAGGGGCTTCACCAATTAAAAAATGTCCTGGAGTCAGTATTTCAAGGTTGTTAATATCAGTTACATCTGCTGGGCAAAGCGGTCTCGAATTTAAGCATGCCTCTATTTGGCAAAGGGTTGTAAGCATCTCCTCATAGGTTAAATTACAGGTAAGAATACGTCTTAGGTGATGTTTTATAGAACGGACTCCAGCCTCCCACAAACCTCCAAATCCTGGGCTGTAAGGTGGATTAAAATGCCATTCTGTCCCATCTTCAGCTAGTAAATGTACCAAATCATCAGGCATATTAAACTTAGCTTCATGCCATAGGTTTCTTAATTCCTTCTCTGCGCCTACAAAGTTGGTTCCGCGGTCGCTCCATAGGTGCCTGCATTTGCCTCGTCTTGCTACGAATCTTTTGAAAGCTGCTATGAACGTTTCAGTAGTGAGGTCACCCACGAGCTCCAAGTGTATTGCTTTCGTAGCCATGCAAACAAAGATGGCGATGTAAGCCTTGCTGCACTTGGCGCCTCTACCTCGTGTTGCCAAAATTTGAATAGGGCCAGCAAAGTCTACCCCGGAATTTTGAAATGGACGAGCTGGTGTTACTCTAGCACTAGGAAGATCTCCCATAAGCTGTTCTCTAATTTTTGATCGCTGTATAGCGCAAACCAAGCACTTATGAATATGAGCTTTCACTAACATCTTAGCCTTGACAATCCAGAAGCGTGATCTGAGGTAGCACAACATCAAATGAACACCTCCGTGAAGCGTTTTTCTATGCGCTTGATCTACTAAAAGTTTCACGGCTGCATTCTTATGACCAAGTATAATAGGAAATTTTGCATTATCTTCAATTTGAGCATGTCGAAGTCTTCCTCCGACTCTTACGATGCCCCTTTCATCAATAAATGGGTTTAATGATTTCAGTGTACTTTTTTTACTAATAGGTTTATTTTCCTTTAAACTATATATTACTTCCTCAAATTCCTCCCTCTGTACTATTCTTACTATCTGATCTAATGCTTCTTCTAATTCTTGATTGGTAAAGGGTTTATTTATATTTTTAGGCTGTTTCTTATAATTTATAAATCGCTTGCAATAAATAATCACTCGTTGTAATTCTTCTAAAGTGTGAAAATTCTCGAAATTAATTTGTGTCTCTTTCAATACGCTGCAATAAACCATTAACTTCTTCCTTTTTTCTATATCTGTTTCTTCTACGTTTGGTTTTGTTAATTGAACCTCGCCTTTCCGTAACCAGTTGGGTCCCGCCCACCATAATTGATTGTGAACGAGCTGGGCAAGAACTAATCCTCTGCTAGCTATGTCAGCGGGGTTACTTTCAGATGCAACATGATGCCACTGAGAGTATGGAATATTATCAGTGATCTCAACTACACGATTGCTGACAAATACACTCCATCTAGACGGATCACCATTTAACCACGACAATACGACTGCCGAGTCTGTCCAAGCATATATTTTGCTACAGGGGATTCTCATAGCTTCGCTTATTTGTTTTAGCAACCGAGATAGAAGTACAGCGCCACAGAGCTCCAGCCGTGGGAGAGAAACTGGTTTAACGGGGGCAACTCGAGTTTTTGCTGCAATAATACTCGTCTTAATATTTCCATCCCCAGCTAGGACTCTTATGTACGCCACAGCTGCATACGCCTTAACTGACGCATCAGAGAAGCCGTGGATAGTAACAGTTTCCATCAAACTTTCAGTAGTGTGAAGCCATCTTTCAATCTTAACTTCATCTAAGTATTGAAATCCTTGCCTTAATTTTATCCATTCTTTATGGTTGTCATTACTGATTTCTTCATCCCATCCAATACGCTCAATCCAAAGTTTTTGCACTAATATTTTGTAAAGCACGATCACAGGGGCCAACCAGCCTAGGGGGTCAAATAAACGTTGTAATTCCGCTAAAACTATTCTTTTGTCACTCTTACAGGTACTGGTGGAAGCGATAAATGGTATTCAAGGCTATCACTACCAACATTCCATGATAAACCTAGAGCTTTAATAGTGCCATCTACCTTTATGTCAATACTGACCCTGGTGCTTCTCTGAGTGGGCGGAATTTGCTCCAAAAACTCTGCACTGTTTGACGCCCACTTTTGTAAAATAAAACCTCCCTTTCCCAGTATATGAATTAGATGATTTGCCATATTTACTGCATCTTCGACAGTGTCTTGCCCAGATATCAGGTCATCAACGAAGAAATCTTCTCTAATCATTTTTGCTACATCAGGGTGACCTTTGGCTTCGTCAAATGCTACCTGATGCAAAGTTTTGACAGCTAAATATGGAGCAGAGGCTGTTCCAAATGTGACGCGCAAAAGTCGATAATCTTTTATTGGTTCAGTAGTGCATTCACGCCAAACAATTCGTTGATAGTCAATGTCATTTTTATTGACTAATATCATAAGGTACATTTTTTGAATGTCAGCTATAAAGCAAACCTTTCTGCATCTCCACCGCATAATTAGGTTTCTTAAATCTTCTTGAAGCGGAGGACCAACAAGCAGCTCGTCATTCAGAGAAATGTTGTTTGACCCTTTCGCGGAAGCGTCAAATACGATACGGACACGCGTGGTTTCCTTATCCTCACGAATAACAGGATGGTGTGGTAAATACACAGCAGGCTTATTTAATTCTTCTTTTGGTACCTCTTCTATGTATTTCTTGTCCACGTATTCCTTAATAACCCTTTCATACTCCTTTCTTAAGTTTGGTTCTCTTTTAAATCTTTTTTTCGACTGGCACAGTCTTCTCACTGCTCCTTCTCTTGTATTACCTTCCGTAGATAAAGGTTGTTCCGTTTTCAGTGGTAACCTTACAACATATCTTCCTTCACACGTTCTTGTGTGTGTGCTTGTGTATATTTGTTCACATAATTTTTCTTCCGCTGTATGTAACCGTTCATTAGTGGGCTGCAATTCCCACATCGATTTTATCATATCATCAAATTTTATTTGATTGCAAAGCACAACGTTAGTATGAGTAAAGTGTTCGTCACCTACACTTCCAAATAGGATCCACCCTAACCTGGTTTCTTGTGCGCACGGTGTGCCTACAGGGCCTTTAATAAAATTATTTTTAAGAATTTCCGCATAGACCGCAACACCCAGCAGGACATCAATCTTTCCCGGCGCATAATAATTTAAATCAGCTAAGGTCAACCCTTGAATGTGACTCCAGTCCCTACTCACCTTAATATACTTACATGGTAACCTTGTTGTCAAGCGCGTAGATAATACATATGCCTTGACCTTGAGGTTGAAGCTTTGCTCATAATTAGACAAAATCTCAAATTTTACCATTTGGCTAACAGAAGTTTCAAGTGACCCGACCCCAGTGACCTTACCTTGTACCTCAGTTCTCTCAAGTTGCAAGAGCTGTGTTGCCCTTTCACTAATAAATGACCCTTGAGACCCGGGGTCAATTAAACATCGCAACATCGTGATGTGGCCCGTCGAACTTCTTACGGGAACCACTGCGGTGGCTAACAAAATATTCCTATTTTCTGAAGAGAAGTGAGAAACAATAGACACATCTGTAACTTCCCCTTTTTCTTCTACATTTGTATGCATAGAAGACAACCCTGTTGTACCTTGCCTATCCTTGCTATCCAGGGATGTTTCTAATTTCCTAAAAGTATGTAGAAGTGAGTGGTGTCGTTTTGAACATAATTTACACGTTCCCTTCTGTCTACAGTTATAAAACGGATGCCCCGCCAATAAACAGTTAAAACATAATCCCTTCCCTTTTACAAATTCCTTTCTTTTTTCCGGCTCTAATTTACTAAATTCTTTACAGTGATATAGGTTATGACTACTATTGCAAAAAACACAAGTCGACTGAATTGACGTAACTGCATTAAAAGACCTATCCCTTATTTTATTTTCTCTCAACGGCACACTACCAGATGTTAATTCTAATGTTTTTATTCTATTTTCTAAAAAGTTAATTAAAATGTTTAAAGCAGGCATACTTTCAGAACATTCTTTACTTACATATGTTTCCCAATCTTTATGCGTTTCCGAATCTAATTTTTGCACGATTAAATAAATAATAATAGCGTCCCATGTATCCGTGTTAATTTCTAAATTATTTAAACTGTTCAAGCACTCTTTAGTAGTATCAATTAATGTTTTCAACTGTCCCGACGACTGAGCACCAACCCTCTTAATTGAAAATAATCTTTTTAACACCGCATTTACAATAAGTCTTTTGTGACTGTATCTTGCCTTTAACGCATCCCACGCCGCATGAAAGTTGTTTTTCACAATTTGAAAATGTTTTATAGTGTTCTTTGCCTCACCAGAAACACAAGACTTCAAATAATGCAATTTTTGCACTTCGTTGAGATTGCTATTATTGTATATAAGCGTTTTAAATGTATCTTCAAACGACTGCCACTCTTCATATGCACCAGAAAATGTAGGCATGTTGATTTGCGGCAGCTTAATATCCGCTACGGACGGCTCGCGCTCCGAGGACGTCGAAGTGTTCAGTGGAGCAGTAGGCTCCAGCAGATCCAATAAATCCGCCCGCAGACCCATGTACAACTCTTCACATACGGTGTGATCATCTTTGACGAAATAGTCAATTGACTCCCGTTGCTCTCGTTTAGTCAGACACAGCAAGTTGGTATGCGCGGCGCGATATGCATCCCAGTATTCTTCTATGCACTTTATTCTGGTCTGTACATAGCCGCGTGTAAGTCTCATCTTGGGACATTTTTTGAAATTAATATATGCCTTGTTTATAAGCGCGTGTAAATCACTCAATTGTACTAAAATGTCTTCGTATGTAGTCATAATTACAGTACGTATGAATTTTTTTCAATTTTAAAGCACACAACAATGTTAAAATATTATCACTGCATACAAAAGTTTTTTCTATATTCCTCCGAGTCAAACAATAGGCTTCGCCGGCTGAGCGTTTTTTGCATTAGAATTTATACTTGTTGAATCCGGCTCGAAGGACCATAATGTTAAAGATATAAGGATCACTTTGAACGTTTCGGCCGGCGCCCGGTGATAAGGAATAAAATACATGTATTAACTGCACGATGTTTTAATTGCGACTAATAAAAGACACGATACACGATTGACTCCTAACACTCAGCATTGAGCATTTAAAGTTTGCTGGACCTCACTTACCCAGGATCTTATTTGTGTTGTTTAATGTGTGCTTGGGACATGGTTACTTGCCTGGTGACATGATGCGTACAGTTGTAGTGCCTGTAGTTAAGAATAAAACAGGAGATCTGTCAGATAAAAACAACTATAGGCCTATATCGTTGGCAACTGGCAATTTCAAAAGTTTTTGATAGCGTGCTAAATACACAGTTGAATAAATATGTAAGAATACATGACAATCAATTTGGGTTTAGGCCAAATTTGTCCACTGACAGCGCTATACTGTGTCTTAAGCACACAATCAACTACTATACAAAGCGTAAGACTCCTGTGTTTGCCTGCTTTTTAGATATGTCAAGGGCATTTGATATGGTGTCTTATGATATATTGTGGAAAAAGCTTGAAAGTATTCATCTGCCTGTAGAGCTCATAAATATTTTCAAGTTTTGGTATAAGAACCAAATTAATAATGTAAAATGGGGGGGTGTCATGTCAAAGTCATATAGATTGGAATGTGGGGTGAGACAGGGGGGGCTAAGCTCACCTACACTTTTCAATTTGTACGTAAATGGGTTGATAGAGGAGCTCAGCAGCACTAGAGTCGGTTGTCATATAGACAGTATCAGTGTGAATAATATCAGCTATGCTGATGACATGGTGCTGCTGAGTGCATCTGTGTGCGGTTTGAGAAAATTGGTGTCTATCTGTGAGAGTTATGCTAACTCTCACGGACTGGACTATAATACAAAAAAGAGCCAAGTCATGGCCTTTGGGGCTGGGAGTGGGCGACTTGAAAGGATTCCATCTGTTTTACTTAAAAACTCTACAATACAACGAACATTTAAGTTTAAATATCTTGGACATGTGTTAACTCCCGACCTCAAAGACGATGAAGATATAGAAAGAGAGCGAAGGGCGTTGTCGGTTAGAGCGAACATGCTGGCTCGCAGATTTGCGCGTTGCTCGCAAGCAGTAAAAATTACACTATTTCGAGCTTTTTGTACAACTTTCTACGCGTGCGGTCTGTGGGCTACTTACTCGCAAAAGGCTTATAACGCTCTTCGAGTGCAATATAATAATGCATTCAGGATTCTGTTAGGGTTGAATCGATATTGTAGTGCTTCAGGGATGTTTGCGGCGGCTCGGGTAAATTGTTTTTATGCAACAATGCGCAAAAAATGCGCATCCCTGGTGCGCCGAGTGAGGGGTAACACTAACAGCATCTTGAACATGATTTCGAGCAGACTTGACTGCTTATACGTTTCACATTGTTGTGCCGTTTCCGGAGGAGTGGTGAGGGATGGACCACGGACAATATATAAATAGAAACAAATACATATGTTTATAGCTTAATTTAAAAAATATTATTACGTTCTTGCTCTGTATGTAATTAAGTATAAGAGGAAAAAGACAAAGCGGATGCGCCACGAATAATAATAATAATATAATTTAATTCAATTTATGTAATTTAAATAATATAAATTTCAATTTAATGTAGGTAATATTAATAATGTAAATTATTATTATTTATTTATTTATTTTTATAGTTTTTGACATTGTAATTTAACTTCATTTAATTTTAATTCAAAAAAAATTGTATGACATATTATTCTGTATTCTGTAATCTATGGGACTTGGAACCTGAAATAAAAAATTCATTCATTCATTCATTACAAATTTTGTAATTATTATTAAACACTATGATAAATAAACACTTACTTCCGACGGCGTGACAACCGTAACCCACAAGCAGTAACAATAATGATTTTATTAAAACCATATTAAATATTTCTTACACTACGATATGGTTGGTTGTTCTTGGTCGACTGGATGTTAATGATCCAAGTCGTATAATGACACTGAAACTGGTTGTACGTTTATATATAGACATCCTATTCATAATTTAAAATGACCATTACTGCCAAGAAGGTTAAATGTTGTAATGATGTTTTAAGTTACAAGCTAATATAAAAAGAGTTATAACAGTTTTGCTACTATTTTTTGAAGTAATCTGACAAAAGAAATCTATTAATTACTTTTATCCAATGATGCATTTGCGATCAAAGCTAAAAGGACAAAGATAAAAGTTTGCGCAGTGGGTTTTCCAAAAGTTGGACATCCACTGTATAACTCTTAACGCCTAATTATTATTTTAATCATTAATAATTGTAATCGTTTAGTGTTGTCATGCCACAACGCAGACTCTTAACATACTTATTGATAAAAATATTCTTAACTTTTCCTTAATTTTCGTATTTATCAACCCAATTATAACTGAATATATTATAAGTTTTTAGTCCTCATAAATCATAATTTTATTTTGTAATTATATTTTGAACGTTGTAATTTGCACTGCGTGTTTCCCATACGTTGGAAATTCAGTGTGCAACTCTTAACGCTTCCTGCCCAGATACATTGTTATTTTAACCTCTCATTAATTATCATGTCGTAACATACAAATTCTTGTAACAATTTACAAAAAAATATTCTTAACTTTTCCTCAAAACAAATATTTTTTGCGATTAGCGATGTTTTTTTATTTGTGGTACATAAAAGCTACGTTTTTTTCTAATTATCGTATATTAATTATCTTAATATATAAAATCTCGTGTCACAATATCACGGGCTGATCTCCGAAACTACTGGGTCGATTTTTAATGAAATATTTATATATTAATAATAATAATTATAATTAAAATATTTATACACTATATATTATCTCGATTAATGACTACGATATTTTTATTGTACAATTAAATTAAACAGCTATAACAGCGCGTGGTCGTGTCTGCTAGTTGTATTAAAAAAGAGAATAATGAGAGTCCATACAAAGTTGGCCTAAAAATGTTAATAGATACGGTATTTTAATACATTATTAATTTCTTCTGAAATGTAAATTGTATCACGGACACTTTTAATAATGCTATAATTTATGAAAAACCTTTAAAGATTAATATTATTTAAATTCACATTCTATTTTAGCCATTCACATAATATTGTCATCATCATCATATTGTAATCCGTTTTTGTATCAATCTGAAGATTATTTGTTACTTGTTCGCAAATTAAATACATATAACTTGTTTTTTTGTTTCTTTAGGATGATACTAAGAGTATCTTGTTTATACAGCCTTCTATGTTGTAAGTTACGAATATACTTAGTAATAAATATTTTCATTTTTGTTGCATTTTATACAATACTTTGTTTAAAATTTTGCGTCTTAAATTTCCGATATTTTCTTAATTGTTCAGTTGGTCATAAATAAAAGAAAGGGCATCATCATGATATTTTTTGTTTGACAGCTAGGAACTGTTACTTTCGGAAATAGGAGTAAAATATTTTTTACTAGCTGACCCGGCAAACGTTGTTCTGCCTTTTTAACTAGTCTTATTTTTTCTATATTTTCTCACCTTTTAAACCTTTTTTGGACTTCAACAATCAATTCAAAACCAAAATTAGCCAAATTGGTTAGCCGTTCTCGAGTTTTAGCGAGACTAACGAACAGCAATTGATATATATATATATATATATATATATATATATATATATATATATATATATATATATATATATATATATATATATATTATATCCATGAATTTTTTCTGCCTATAGAAACCTTACTGCCGAATTGGTCCAGCCATTTCCGAGTTTTGCGCTTAGCAACACATTTTTATTTATATAGAAATAACGAACTAGTTGACCCAAGAAGCTTTATTTATTTATTTTATTTATTTATTCTTTTGTACACACAGAAATACAAAACAATACTTATTTAAAAAGAAAATATATGTACAATGGCGTGCTTATCTCTTTAAGAGATTTCTTCCAGCAAAACCAACCATACAGGTTGTTAAAAAAAAAATCACTAGTTATAAACAGCAGGCATGGTGTATATTTGAGATTAAAACTAACTAAAACAAATTTTAACAAAACAAACAAGGATAAATGCAAGGTAAAATTGCTTCTTTGATAATGATTTCTATAAAAAGTGACAGTAAGACAAAATCTATGATAAAAATTGAAAGTGAGTATAAGTGAAAAAAAGAAAACACAGTCACATCTATGTTTTTAAATTACGTAAGTACAGGAATATATATATATATATATATATATATATATATATATATATATATATATATATATATATATATATATATATATACATATATAAAATAACTATTAACCATCAAGCAACAAATAAAGCTGCCTGACTGTAACTTTAAAACAGCTTATGGTCTAGATATCCTGAATATGTCGTGGGAGATCATTCCATAAATTAGCTGCATGAACAGTAAAGGACTTGCTGAAAAATTTTGTATTGCACTGTGGTATAGAGAAAAACTTTGGGGTGACACAGGAGCGCACCGGCCGATCACTACAAGGAGCCAATATAAATCTGTCACAAAGATATGCAGGACAAGATTTATGCATTGCATTGAACAGTACATTCAAAACATGCGCATTTCGACGTTGGCGGATAGGGAGCCAATGTAGTTGTTTGCGAAAACTCGATATGTGATCATATTTCCGTAATCCGAATATGAAACGAATGCACAAATTTTGAAGCCGCTCAAGTTTTGATAACAATTCTTCCGTGGCATCCAAATAGCAAACATCAGCATAGTCGAGCAAAGGGAGAAGCAGCGATTGAGCTAATAGAATTTTAGTTTGATGAGGGAGGAAACTTTGTAATCGCTTTAAGGAATGAAGTGAGTAATGTAACCGTTTACTCAGCTCATTTATGTGAAAAGCCCAAGATAGATGACAATCCATTATGAGGCCTAGATTTTTAACTTGATCAGTATAATTAATTGGGATATTTTTGTATTTAATTTTAGGGATAACAGAAAAATCTATTTGATTACGTAATTGTCTACTGCCTGTAATTATTACTTGGGACTTGGAGGGATTAACTAACAAGCCAAAAGTGTCTGCCCATTCTTGAATAGCTGTAAGGTCTTTATTAATTTCAGTGATAGAATCAGGTAAATCTGACACAGTCATATGTCTGTAAATCTGTAAGTCATCCGCATACAAATGATAACTTGAGGAAATACATTCGGTGATTTTATTTATGAAGGCAGCGAAAAGCAATGGAGATAAAACTCCACCTTGAGGAACACCAGCAATCAAATTACACCATTCAGAATGTGTCTCATCCATACGAATGCATTGTTGGCGACCTCGCAGGTATGAATTGAACCATTCTATCACTGATGGAGACAAATTAAGAGAATCAAGTATACCAATAAGAATGTCAAAGTCAACCGAGTTAAAAGCATTACTGAAATCCAACAGAGTCAGAATAGTAAGCTTTTTATTATCCATCGCGAATCGAATATCATCGGTGACTTTGATTAAGGCCGTAACTGTGCTATGAGACTCGCGAAATCCTGACTGGAATGGACTTAAAAGATTATTTCTAACCAAAAACGACGATAACTGCTTGTGAACTACATTTTCCAGAATTTTTGAAAGTATAGGAAGAATTGAAATTGGACGAAAGCTTGTAGGACTAGTGGGATTCGTCGTTTTTGGTATAGGAATAACAAAAGCCCGCTTCCAACATGAGGGAAATGTGTTACTCCTCAGGGAATAGTTAATAATGTGAGTGATAGCTGGTACAATTAAATCAAGAATGGATATAAGCATACGCCGGTTAATATTGTCACATCCAGCAGCATGAGAGGAGATAGAGAGTATGCTCTTTTTAACGTTATCTTCCCCGATCTCTGAAAATGTGAAAGGGTCGCATGAAGGTGGAGATGAATCAGAAAGAAGATGCAGGCAAAGAGATTTTTTATGGTCCGTTAAGTGAACTGGAGGAGTAGAAAAATGTTTATTTAAATCATCTAAGTTAAATGTGAATTGTTTATTATGATCTGTTCTACTCAACCCCAGAGACCTAAGGAATTTCCAAGCTTGACCCGGAGAAAAGCGTTCTAAAGACGAGTGAATGTTTCGACGCTTCGCATCTCTGCACATCCGATTACATAGATTACGCAACTTTTTATAAGCGTTCACATTGGCTTCAGAATGGTTCCGTTTACATTTGCTTTTGGCTTTATTTCGTTTTGACATTAGGCATTTAATTTCAGATGTCAACCAAGCAGCAGGTAAATGCTTAACTTTGATCATTCTGATTGGAGCATGCTTGTCATATAGTTTGTTAATCGTTGATGTAAAGTACTGAACCTTATCGTCAATACAAGTCGCATCATACAAAGGACTCCAGTCAATATTAGATGTATCTGAGTTAAGTTGATTTAAGTTTATCTTATCAAAGTTACGCAAAGGTATCAATTTAGCCTGAGGTTTCGGAGCACGCACTCTATATTTTAGAAATAAAAGGTCATGGTATGAAAAAGGTGCAGTCAGTTGACCAAACTCCAATGCACTATTTGAGTCCGAGACAATCATCAGATCAATAAAAGACGGTGTAGAATTTGGGGCAAAGTGAGTGGCTGAAAGTGGAAGTATATTTAAATTTATGCCTAAAACCAGAGAATTAAGTTTATTACTTCTGTAATCGTTTTTTAACATACAGGTATTGAGATCACCCATGAGAATAGTATGACCATAGCATGGACAGTACCGATCTAAAAGAGATTCTAGCGTGGAGAAATAATTTACGTGTAACGAGGGACTGTATGCTACAGCTAATAACATTTTAGTGTGAAGTAGTGTAAGTGTGAAGTAGCTATACCCAATAGTGTATTAACAGGTCATCGATATAGTTTTTGATACAAACATTTTAATTAATGGCTGAATACAAAATTAATTAATAGCTAATCCGGTAAACTTCGTACAGCCTTAGAATCATTTAAAATTGTTAAATATTTGACAACTAGGAACTATTTCTATAGAAAAATAGGAGTAGAATATTTTTTAATAATATTCTTCGCATTTTTTTCTGCCCATACAAACCTTCCTCGGACTAAAAATATTATTGAATAAGATGTCCGCTATTTATTGTCATTATCAATTCAATTCTCTTTCTCTATTTCCTCTAAACTACAACGCTAACAGCATTTTTTTACTTGGGCCCCAACTCCCAATAGAGCGGGGCCCTACAGCATTCTTCTGATTATGCTCAAGTAGTTCGGAGTTGGCACCGATCTCAAAGCGTCTGTTCCGGCCTTTGGTGAAGTAAAAGAAGTTTAGAAGACATATTTAGTGCATCTTATTCTTAAGAAAGACAATCGCTTTGTTTTTTACTTTTTTATAATCGATCAACCGTTTTACTTTTTTTAACAAACAAACATATAGTTCTTCTGATAGAAAGGGAAACCATCGCTTATAGACACCAAAGACGTTAATGGTGCGTTGATATCAGTGTGGCGGGATGGCAATGCCATATGCAAAAAGATGAAATTAATTAAATTTGCTATTACCCGCGAACTGTTCGATGTATCCTTCGCGATGGCACCGGCAGCCCAGCACCGGCAACCCAGCGGCACAACTATCCACCCACACCCACCACACTTTAACACCCACGTCCCAGGCCGGTACCAATCACAAAAAACGTGGGTGTAAAAGTGAGGTGGATGTGGGTGGATAATTGTGCCGCTGGGGTCTTCTTTTTTTCCGGACCATCGGTGAGTCCATTTATTAAATCGACGTCTTCCTTTTCGGTGCCATCGCGGAGGATACATAGAACAGTTCGCGGATAAAAGCAAATTTAATTAATTTCACCTTTTTATAATGAATTTCCGCAAAGTAAAGCCTGAATCAATAAAATGCCATATGCGGTCACTGTTTACTTTAGCCTCCAAATTCGAACACGACAATGACAAGTATTGACGCCATTGTAGCAGGGTTAGATGAGGCGGTGGTACCAAATACGCGGGCATTGAGAAATTGCAGAACTCTGACACCTAGTAGTCACGATGGAAGTGACACGTATAGCCAATCAGTCGCCTTTTACGACCTGCCTGGCCTGGGGGAAAATTACTGCCAGCAATCTCGTAGAAAGCGAAAAGAGGCTAATATAAGTATCTCTAATATTGTGACTATTTCTTAACTAGGTAGCTGCGTCGTCTCGCCCGGGTTTTAATATCACCGCTAACTTTAAAAAACTTGATTCGATTTTGGTTTCTGAAATTGTATTTGACGTAGTTTTTTAAATACTAAAATATTATACAAGGTCAAAAAATGATTGGTCAAAAAATCTCGAATTTATGTCGAAAAAATACCTATTGTTTTCAAAATTTTTCGCCAACTACAACTCCCGAACGGATAAATTGATTTTGATGCAATTTATGTATTGGACGCAATTTTATGAGGAAAAGAGCTGAATAAATTTTGAATTCAATCGGTACATTAATCTGGAAGTATACTAAAATTGTTTCGCCAATTTTTTTTGAGGTTTTTTAAAATTTCTCAAAATCTCTAAGGACCGAATTGGTTCAAATTTTCAGAAAGTTTAATATAAGCAAAATCTAATCGAATGCCAATAGATCACGTATCGATTGGTTCAAAAGTTATGAGATGTTTACATACACACACATACATACAGACATTCTGAAATCATCGAGAAAATAGTCGGAAAAGGCTCCTAGGACTTTAAAGCGTGGGGATCGGTGAAAGCTTGATTTTCGAAAATTGGCGCATAATCAGTAATTGCCTTACATACGTAGCGGGAAGTTAAAAAACCAACCCGGGGAAAAAGCTCTGTATTTTTGGAAAGCTTGCATTTACATCCAGAAATACAGAGTTATAGTACTTTAAGATCTATTCTTCTTATTCGGCATGATAAAATAGTACAAAATGGCAAATTGTAATTAAGAATAAAAAAATAACTTCCTGTTAATTAAGCCCTACGAAGCACAACATGTGCATTTATGCTTGCATTTTTAATGTCTTAGGTAATTATTCTCTTTTTATAAATATTATGTTTTTCGGTTGTACCGAAAATATGTTTGATCCGAGTTTGAAAATGACGTGTCCGTTTTGTTGACAAATGGAATCTCGCTCCATAGGACTAGGATGGTTGATCATGGATGCATTGCATATCCACCTATCTCCCCAGGAAATATGTCTGTGATGATATTTTTTACATCCCAGCCAAGAAGAAGATCTGCTGAAGATCTTCTGATGGAAAGAATCATTGTCTAAATATACCTGTCAGTGTGATTAATGGCTACCTTAAGTTTTTAATCTCCGAATTACTACATAGTATAAAACAAAGTCGCTTTCTGTGTCTTTCCCTATGTATGCTTAAATCGTTAAAACTACGCAACGGATTTTGATGCAGTTTTTTTAGTAGATAGATTGATTCTTAAGGAAGGTTTTAATATACCTTTCCGATATTCCCACGGAAACAAAAGCTATGTGAATGAAACCGCGGGCAGGTCGCTAGTAGAAATATATAACAATGATAAGCATTGACGCTGTAGCTTACATATGTAGTACGTATACAACAATATGAAACGAAGTATTATCAGTTGCGGAATTCCCCCAACGCAATGACAGATGATTGTACCGGAAAATCAGCTATTCATATTATCACTTGCGGTATGTTTGCGTAAACATGCGGATAAAGTATTATTAATAATTACTTTAAGATGAAATGGTACCGATTCGTAGCGGCGCATATTGTAGTAGTGGCGGTGTACAAATATTTCATGGCACAGCTGCCATGTCAAATGCCACATAAGGTGACGACACGGTTGCTGTGTAATCCGCCATTTTAAAAGGTCTACCCTGATCATAAGTTCATTGCAGAACCTCTTAAAGTGCAATTTGAGAGAAATATAATAGATTTAAAAATGACACGACTCCCGTGTCATACGCCATAAGTTAAAAACAATCATGACACGGCTGCCGTGTCATCCGCAACGAATCAGTTAACCGATTTAAATACGTTTTAAGTATTCGCTGTTTTTTTTTTTCATTTCATTTTTAGTGGTAGACCGACCGAAGACAAACAAACTTTTTTTTTATTAATAATAAGCTGAACTTTTGTGAACAGCTTCGTTTTGACAAGACAACCATCTTTTATATCTTCGAAAAATCTCGAATCGGATAACTAATAAAGTTATGGAGTTTTGAATATTTTGATTCGGTGAAGGAAAAGTATTTGTTAATAACAATAATTATTTTTTGTCTTTAATCGCTTGATTACATTAGGATTAATACGATGAATCTTTGTCCTACACATTCGATGATTTTTGTGACGTGTCTGCCACCCTAAAGTTTTGAAATTGTGAGATTTTTAAATTGATATTAATGAATTTAAAAACAATTTAATTTTCTCACAACATCTTGTTAATTATTATTGTAAGGGTAATTTTGTCCTACAGGTAAAGTGGAGACTTTTCTTAAACCGATACTCTAAACTTTTCTTTTTTCAACAAGAAAAGTTACAGTTAAATATAATTTTCTTTTTTAGTTACCAGATTCTATATTTTTCGAAGATGGTTGTCTCATCAAAACGAAATTGTTCATAAAATTTCAGCTTGTTAATAAAAATCAAAAAAAAGTTTGTTCGTGGAGCCACGGTCTATAAATAAATCAGTCGAAGGGGTTCGGACTCGATCCCTGACAGAGACATGCATTTCTGAGATGAGCATGGTATTTTTTTTTCGAAATGAATTTATGCAAATAATCTATATAACTGTTACTGCGAAACCTTGTTTTTGGGCGAGCCAGATGTTCAGCCAGAGCTTAGTGCTTGCTACTGACTTTCCAGTTTAGAGGGTACGATAGCCGATAAACTAACTTAAACTTACGCTTGTAACTTACCAACCTGCCCCGCGGATAACAACACACCGTTTACATCTTTGGTGTATATAGGCTATGGATTCTCTTTCCATCAGGAGAGCCATTATCCTATGATATAAAAAAATATTCAATGATACGGAAGACTATGTTATACGTGAAACAAAAAACCCCAATTAACATGTAGAAGCGTTACCCTAAAAGAATTATTTTTAAGATTTTGTTTAACCATTTTTTTGCCGTAACTAATATTACAGAGTGTAAGAAAACAGTCCATTTTTAAGTTCTAGGTATGATGGTTATTCATTTTCTTGTGGGAAATGCAAAATTAGCGTTTATGATTTTTTTCTTATTTTCACGCCACGCAGTGTAAAGCGTACGTTGCCCGGTGTTGTCGCGACCGCGGAACTCCCGAACAAGCCGTTTGCATGCATGCACAGCATGTGGCGTATAATTCATTGCTTATTTTGTGCACTTCCTTGAATTATACTATTTTTTTTTATAAATATCACTGTTGAATATTACAATAAATCAAATTATGCAAAATCGAAGTAAAAAAAAACGTCAAAAAATTTAAAAATTACCCAAAAAATTAATGTGCTGAGCTGAGCTGCGGATAAATGGACGAACAAACAGACATAACTATAAAGGTTCGTAGCTAAGTTCAGATCACTAAAAACAAATAAATAGAAATTACAGTTAAATATAACTTTATTATTTTACATAAATTTGTTATAATTAATTCTTAAATAATAATAAAATAATATAAACTATGAAGTTAGAACTAGAGACATTTTTTCCTGCGTTGTTAGTGTATTCAATAACAATTTATTCTTTTACTGATTACCTAGCTACGAAAAAAGTGTAATTGACTTCAATATGTATATAATGTCGATAAACTTATTTGATCATCACTGTAAATTAACTCTAGTTTTTTCGCCTCCACTACGACATACTATTATGTCAAGTTTCATTGAGTGGGGTCCATGATATTATAACCAGGAGTCTACGGCTACTTAATTTTCTATCGTTTACTAAATTAGTTAAAATTTAGTTAAATATCAAAGTAGAGTAGTAAATATAATTATTTTTGTAAACGTTGTATTATTTTCCCACAATATTTTTTCAACAGGGGTCTGTGATAATTTGAAGTTCTGAAAATGGTCCATGTCTATCAAAAATTTAAGAAATACTATTACCTGATGGTAAAAGATAGAAAGAGATGCAGAAAGAGAGAGTGCGTTGACTTACACTCATGATCAAACTAGTTCATTAACTTAATCAATTTATAAAATTCTGCTGATAGGTTTGATTTCAGAATTACAAGACGTATGTATTTCGATTTTTGCCTATACGCCACTCTTGTCACTAGTAAAAAATAAAAGCGTCTTTTCGTGTGTTATATTTCATAACTGTCATTAGAAAACAAACATATAGCTCTCCTGATGGAAAGCGAAGTCTATTTTTAGTGATTTCAAATATTTGTTTTGCTTATCATGTTCCTTTTTTCAGTTGAACGTAGTTAAAATAAAATAAGATTTGTAATGAAATTCACTAAGATGTTTTTCTGTTTTTGTTACGATGGGAATCATAATTCCATTTTAACACCTCCACTATATCAAAATACTTATGTCATTTAACAATAAGGAATTTAAATTACACTAAAATACCTAAATTATTCAACAAGTGATAATGTATTACTAGATATGATAGGATAAAAAATATATGTTCGTTATTAAAATTAGATTATTTAAACAAAAAGAACGGCTTTCCATAGAGCAAGTGTGTGCAAAGTTTGCTGATATTTGCCAGGCGATAAGTTAACTTGTACAAACATTTACGAACAAAAAATCACTCTAAAGGGTAATGTAGCTCCAGTATATAGAAAACAGTATAGAATCCCTTTTGCACAAAAGAGCGAGGTAAATAGGCAAATAGACGAGATGTTGAAAAATAATGTTATTGAGGAAACGAGTAGCGAGTGGTCTAATCCCTTGTTACTTGTTCCTAAGAAGGTAGATCGGTCAGGCGAAAGGAAATGGCGTGTCGTCATTGACTACAGACAACTAAACGAAAGAATTCAAGACGATAAATTCCTGCTGCCTAATATTAACGAGGTTTTAGATTCCTTATCAGGTGCAAAGTATTACAGTCACTGTGACCTTTCTCAAGGTTATTACCAATGTAAAATCGAAAAAGATAGTAGAAAGTACACGGCATTCACTACGGACAAAGGACAATATCAAATGTGTCGTTTGCCGATGGGGTTGAAGATTAGTACATCTGCTTTCAGCAGACTGATGACAGTTGCCATGTCAGGCTTAAATCATGACAAATGTCTAATTTACCAAAATGACTTCGTTCGGGGTAGAAACATTAATGAACATAATGCGAATTTAATGTCAGATTTTTCGCGATTAAGAAAAGTTAATCTTAAGTTAAATCCTTTAAAATGCGAATTTTTAAAACGGCAAGTACTATACTTAGGTCACGTTATCTCATCGCAAGGTATCTCACCCGATCCGAGTAAAGTTAGTGTCATCAAAAATTATCCGAGATCGACTTCGGTAGACGATGTCAAACGGTTCGTAGCCTTTGCCAACTATTACAGGAAATTTATTCGCAACTTCTCTTATATAGTGAGTGATACCTTTAAATAGGTTGTGTAGTAAAGATATAAAATTCGAGTGGACAGATGAATGTGAGAGGTCATTTATACTCTTAAAAGAGTGCTTATCGAATCCGCCTGTATTAGATTATCCTGATTTTTCCGAGGAAAATAAATTCATTCTTCAAACGGATAGCTCTGGTTTTGCCGTAGGTAGCGTATTATGCAACGGTAACGGCAAACCCGTCGCCTACGCGAGCCGTAGCTTAAATAAAGACCAGTTGAACTGTCCTATAATAGAGAAAGAACTACTAGCTATTGTTTGGTCGGTTAAATATTTTCGTCCGTATCTGTTCGGTAAAAAATTTACTATTCGCACAGATCACAAGCCGTTATTATACTTATTTAACATGCACGACCCATCAAGCAGACAAACAAAGTTTAGATTAAGTTTAGAACAGTATGATTTTGATGTTGAATATGTGAAAGGGAAGGAAAATGTGGCTGCAGACGCATTATCCAGATTAATTGTTAAGAAGAATGATTTAAAGGAGATGTATGAAAAGATAGCGTGTGTTATGATTAGAGCGCAAGCAAGACGAATGAATGAAAATGAATGTGAAAATGAATTGCAGTCTGACTATTCGACGAGTTCTAGGTCTGAACAACCAAGACTCGTAGAAATTCTCAAAATACGAGAAAATGACTTTGAACTGAGTATTATATCTCATGTAAATCTGCAAAAATTAATGAAAAAACCTAGCAAAGAAACGATCACATGGGCGATTACTAAAAGCATTTTATTTTTCCCTCATTATTTATTTGCCAAAATACTTTATCGGCAATATCGCGAGACGAATTGTTGAAAGATTTAGTACTATTTTGTAAACAAAATAATATTGAGGAATTAGCAATCATAAAAAATAAATTAAATCGATGTTTTATCGAATGGTTGGCTAACTATCTAAAAATTAATAAAAATTGGACAGGTCCTAAGTTTTGCATTATAAGAGACGTTCGCAAAATAAATAGCGAAGACGAAAAAAAGGTAATAATGAATGAATTTCATTTATTACCGTCTAGTGGTCATATAGGAATTAGGAGAATGGTAAATAATATCAAAAAGTATTATTATTGGCCAAATATAGAAAAGGATGTTAGAAATTACGTTGCGAAGTGTGACAAATGTCAGACTCAAAAATATACTAAATTTGTCAAAGAACCGTTGACCATTGCGACTACAGCTTCTACATCTTTCGAAAAATTTTTTTGGACTTAGTTAGATAGGTCCGTTAGATCGAGATGATAATGGTAATACGTATATTTTAACGCTGCAGTGCGAAGTCACAAACTATGTAGAGGCATACCCTTTAGAAACGAAAACTACACAAGAAGTAACGAGATCTTTTTGTGAAAATTTTATTTTACGTTATGGTATACCGAAAGAAATCGCGACTGACAGGGGATCAGAGTTTATTTCCAGCATTATGAAAGAACTTTGCAATATTTTAAAGAGTATAGGTGCATTGGAAAATAGTCATAAAATGTTAGGCTCATACTTGCGAATACAAACAGATAATCATCCATCATCATGGGGTTCGTGGGTGCAGTATTGATGTTTTTCATACAACACTACTGTGCACACCGAAACACGATACACTCCATTTGAACTGGTATTCGGTCAAGTATGTCGCCTACCCAGTAGTTTAATTAATAGCATTGAGCCGTTGTACAATTACGATAATTATCCCCTTGAATTTAAATATAGAATACAGAGAGCACAAAGTGATGCTAGAAAAAATTTAATCAACAGTAAAATTGTAAGAAAAAATAAGTTTGATCAGCATTTAAGACCCTTTTCATACAAAAAAGGAGATAAATTGTATTTAAAAAATGAAACAGGATCGAAACTTGATTCCTTGTATACAGGTCCTTATACAGTTATTTTAGATACTAATGTTATTATTGTAAAAGATGGTAACGAAATAATTGTACATAAAAATAGAACAAAACCATGTTAGCTTATTTTACATTAGATTGTTTAAATTTATGTATACTTATATATATATAAAAAAATGTATAAGATATATTTTTTTTTAATTTTTCGGGGAAGATGTAGTGTGTGTATTTTATATTTGTACTTGTGTTATACTTACACATACATAGCTCGTAAGTCTTATGTCAGCGTTTTAGACTAATTAATATATTTCCGGCGTAGGGATGTGACGACCCCATCGCCCACTGGTGGAATAATTTTTGTGACAAAAATTATTTAACACCGGTGCAGTCAGTCAACCAAATTAGTGGTAGTGCCATACTGCTTTTGCAACTGAATAGGCCGGCACGCCCGGGGAGATACCACTCTCTCACTTGACACCAACGTAAAGTAGCAGCCCTGCTGCTGCGTTTCGTTTGGTTTGTGAGAGTCCCGGAGGCCTAACCCCCCCCCCCTCGCACACTATGAATGCGCAAACAAAAGAGAATCTACCCCAGGGGGTACCACTTGCACCAGCAGTGAGAATCCCCCCCTGAGCGTCCGTGCTCTGGATTCCAGCCAGGTCATGGATGCTCAGGCTGCCCTGCGTATTCTGGGGGGGGCAAAATTGCGCTCATAGACAATCCTGTCCGGGGCAAACAGGGCAAGAAAGCCATGGCACCCCCTACCACGCTTACTGTGGATTTCTGCAATGTCAGGGGGCTTCATTCCAACTTGAACGCCATCCACTACCATCTCGAGACGGCGAAGCCAGCTTTGCTCTTTTTGACCGAGACGCAGATATCTTCTCCGGCTGATACTTCTTACCTCTCCTACCCGGGGTACAAACTGGAACATTCCTTTGTACCGCGGGCTGGGGTGTGCGCATACGTCAGAGAAGATATCTGTTACCGGCGCCTCGGCAGACTTGAAGGTCAGGACCTATCCATCCTCTGGTTACGCGTAGCTTGCGACGACCATCCACGCAGCTACGCGTGCCTATACAGGTCCCATGGCGGGAATACTGAAGTTGACCGGCTCATTGAGCATTTACAAACGGCTGTAGATTCCGTGTTAGAGCAGACCCCCTCCACAGAGATCGTGATCTTGGGCGATTTTAATGCCCACCACGCCGAATGGCTTTGTTCGCGCACCACCGATCATGCGGGGAGGTCTGTTCACGATTTTGCCTTGGCGTATGGTCTTACACAACTGGTAACTTCGCCCACGCGAGTTCCCTATGTGGATGACCATATGCCTTCACTGTTGGACCTTCTGCTGACCTCTCATCCGGACCATTATCAGGTATCGGTGGACGTCCCACTTGGTTCGTCAGACCACTGCCTGATCCGGAGTAAAGTGCCGGTTTCGCGCCTATCACGGCCTCCTTTAGCAGGCTGTCGTCGCGTTTGGCACTTTAGGTCAGCAGATTGGGACGGGATGCGGTCTTTTTTTGCGTCCTACCCATGGGGGCGGTTGTGCTTCTCGCTGGATGTGGTGCTGCAGGGCATGGAACTTTTCATTCCATTTTCTTCGGTACCAATTGGTGGTAAGTCTCAGCCTTGGTTTGGTCGCTCCTGTAAAACGGCTTCGCGCCGCAAGCAGGAGTGCTACCGGGCTTGGGCTGCAGCGTCCGCATCTTGTGATGGAAAAACCAGCACATTACGTAAGGAGTACAATTTCGCCTCGAGGTACTTCAAAAGAGCTATCGCCAAGGCAAAATCGGAACACATTGGCAGAATTGGTGAGAAATTAGTTCGCCTTCCTTCGGGTACTCGTGCGTTCTGGTCTCTCGCCAAGGCTGTCTTAGGGAATTTCTCACAGCCCTCTCTTCCATCCTTGCACGGAGACGATGACTCTCTGGCCCATACTGCAAAGGAGAAGGCCGATCTCCTGGGCTCCTTCTTTGCGGCCAACTCGACTCTGGATGACCAAGGGAACGCACCGCCTTCCATCCCGCAGTGTGATAGTTGTATGCCAGAACTACAATTTCGGCAATCATCTGTGCGTAAAGCACTACTTTCCTTGGACATCCATAAGTCGAGTGGGCCGGATGGCATCCCTCCGATTGTGCTAAAAATGTGTGCTCCAGAGTTGGCACCAGTATTAACACGCCTATTCCGGCTCTCCTATTCACTCGGCGTGGTACCGAATTCGTGGAAGACAGCTTTGGTGCATCCCATCCCTAAAAAAGGAGATCGCTCTAACCCGTCTAACTATCGGCCCATAGCCATAACCTCCTTGTTCTCCAAAATTATGGAGACAATCATCAACTCTCAGCTCCTCAAGTATTTAGAAGAGCACCAGCTGATTAGCGACCGTCAGTACGGTTTCCGTCGCGGCCGCTCAGCTGGTGACCTTCTAGTATACCTAACTCATCGATGGGCGGAAGCAGTTGAGTCCAAGGGGGAGGCATTGGCAGTTAGTTTGGACATAGCGAAGGCCTTTGATCGGGTATGGCACAAAGCGCTTCTCGCGAAGCTGCCTTCCTATGGGCTTCCTGAGCAATTATGCGAGTGGATCACCAGTTTTTTGGCTGACCGGAGCATCAAGGTCGTTGTCGACGGTGCGTGCTCCGACCTTAAATCGGTCAATGCTGGTGTTCCCCAAGGCTGCGTGCTATCACCGACACTGTTCCTTATGCATATCAATGATATGATGCGAATTAGCAACATACATTGCTATGCGGATGACAGTACTGGTGATGCTACATACTCCGGCCGTAGCAGTATTTCTCGGGAACACGTCGAAGAGTGCCGAAACAAGCTTGTGTCTGAAGTCGAGAATCGACTTACCGATGTCTCGGAATGGGGTCGCCAAAACCTGGTTACTTTTAACCCCAAGAAGACACAGCTTTGCGTGTTCACCGCAAAAAAGACACCCTTTATCGTATCACCTCGATTTGAGGATACTCTCCTGACAGCCTCAGCTAGTGTCGGAATCCTGGGAGTTGACATATCGAATTACGTTCAGTTTCGCGGTCATTTGGAAGGCAAGGCTAAACTAGCCTCCAAAAAGCTCGGTGTGCTCAGCAGAGCGAAACAGTACTTTTTGCCGGTCCATCGCCTTCAACTTTATAAGGCACAGGTTCGGCCTCACATAGAGTACTGTTCGCATCTCTGGGCCGGAGCTCCTCAGTACCAGCTTCTTCCTCTTGATCGCATTCAGCGTAGAGCGGTTCGAATCGTTGACGACCAGGCCATTTCGAAACAGCTTGACTCTTTGGCATTGCGCAGAGATGTAGGTTCTCTCTGTGTCTTTTATCGTATATATCATGGAGAGTGTTCCGACGAGTTGTTTGGATTAATTCCTGCCGCCGAATTCCACCATCGGACATCGCGTCAAAACTTGAAGTTCCATCCTCACCATCTCGATGTCTGGAAATCCACAACTGTGCGTTTCTCCCGACACTTTTTACCTCGCACTACTCTGTTATGGAACCAATTACCGGCAGGGGTATTTCCGAACGGATACGACATAGGGACCTTCAAGAAAAGAGCTTACTCATTCTTAAAAGGCCGGCAACGCATCTGCAAGACCTCTGGTATTGCAGATGTCCATGGGCGGCGGTGATCACTTACCATCAGGTGCACCTCTTGCTCGTTTGCCCCCTCTTCTATAAAAAAAAAAAAAAAATATTTACCCAATATTGAGTGCATTAACAGAGTTTAGTTTGTTCCGTGATGACGACAATATAAGTATGTAATCAAGACTACTATTCATTTCGCCAATCCTAGTACCATCTACTATCGGAATATACAAGATTCCAAAAATATTTTTTTACATTTTTGGTATTGCTTATTAAAATCATAATTGTTAATGTATATGTATATGTATATACGTATATATATATGTATATGTATATGTATATGTATATGTATATGTATATGTATATGTATATGTATATGTATATGTATATGTATATGTATATGTATATGTATATGTATATGTATATGTATATGTATATGTATATGTATATGTATATGTATATGTATATGTATATGTATATGTATACGTATACGTATACGTATACGTATACGTATACGTATACGTATACGTATACGTATACGTATACGTATACGTATACGTATACGTATACGTATACGTATACGTATACGTATACGTATACGTATACGTATACGTATACGTATACGTATACGTATACGTATACGTATACGTATACGTATACGTATACGTATACGTATACGTATACGTATACGTATACGTATACGTATACGTATATGTATATGTATATGTATATGTATATGTATATGTATATGTATACGTATATGTATACGTATACGTATACGTATATGTATACGTATACGTATATGTATATGCATATGTATATGTATATGTATATGTATATGTATATGTATATGTATATGTATATGTATATGTATATGTATATGTATATGTATATGTATATGTATATGTATATGTATATGTATATGTATATGTATATGTATATGTATATGTATATGTATATGTATATGTATATGTATATGTATATGTATATGTATATGTATATGTATATGTATATGTATATATATATGTATATGTATATGTATATACATATGCATATGCATAAACATATTTTGTTCATATGGTGTATTATACAGTTTAGGTACTCGAGTAGTTGAAAATGAATAAATAATAGTTTAAAAAAACTAAAAAACACGCTTTTTATAGAAAACCGAACTAAAAATTATAAAATAAATTTTAATAAATTTAAATTAAGAATAGTGTTAAAAATTTCAATAATTATAAATTAATAATAGTGTGAATAAAAAAAAAATTATTTTAAAAAAAGCGTGGGGTGCTTTTTAAGATATTACCGAAATGATAATCACTCTACTCATATGTGTCAATAAAATATTTATAACTATTGACACCATGCACCCCACGCTTTTTTTTAAATAAAATTATTTTTTTTATTCACACTATTATTAATTTATAATTATTGAAATTTTTAACACTATTCTTAATTTAAATTTATTAAAATTTATTTTATAATTTTTAGTTCGGTTTTCTATAAAAAGCGTGCTTTTTAGTTTTTTTAAACTATTATTTATTAGTATTATAGCCTTGTTAGTTAACGGAATCAAGATATTTTGCATACTATTGTCGAGATAATTTAATGGAGATTAATTCTATACTTGCTAAAAATTAATTTAGTGCAATACAAACGGAAAATAATATGAAAATAGGTCAAAAAATTTCCTGTCCGTCATGTATGAAACTCCGGAAACACTGTGACTTATGAAAAAATCAATTATTTGAGTTATTTTTTTTAATTCTAATCGGCAATTGTATATCATCGAATGAGAATGGCTAATAAATTCAGTGTCGTTTAATTACAATTAATAAAAAACGAAAACTACAAGACTGTATATCTATATATATCCATGTAAAATTAACATGGATGGTGATATATCTATATCTATAAATATTATGTACATTTATTTTGTTTTTTTTGTTTTTTTTTTGTTTTTTTACTCAGTCAATTTAACTCAGTCACAGAGACGGTGGCGGACTCTTCGTGGCTCGTGAAATCTAAGTTATATGCGCAGACACTGTTGCAAACTCTAATGCGCATACCTAGTCGAGTGCCGCGGTAGAAGCACGGAACTACTTACACGCTTATAGACATATGTGTGTGTGTGTGTGTGTGTGTGTGTGTGTGTGTGTGTGTGTGTAAGTGTGCAAGGCGTTCCTGTCGTACTCCCATACAGGACAATACGACGGGGCCAGATATGGGCCATGCTTGGCGCAATGCTGTCTATCTCTGGCCCATGCTTGTAAATCCGCTTTGGCCCAGCCTTGGTAGAAGTAGATTCGGTAAGATCGAAGGGCGTCTAGCGAATGAGTCTTTTGAGCAGAGAGCTATTAGAGTTGATCTCATTATTGAGCGAACTAGCGAACTAGCGACTAGCGAGAGAACTACTAGCGAACGAGTCTGCCGAGCAGAAGGCTCATAGAATTGGTCTCATTGAGGAGCGTTTAGCTAAGGAGTCCGCCGAGCAGAGAGCTCGTGGATTAGTAGTGATTCGAAACCGTACAGCAATCGAGTCTGTTCAGCCACGTGAGAACCGCCTAGCGGTAGCGCGTCAGACGTCACAAAGACTTCGTTCAATTACTGAGCGTAATTTTATAACCACCATAAATCAATATGCTGAAGTACCATGTACAATCTGTAACAAATTATTATTTCCAAAACAACAGACGTCATTAGTTAAAGCACGTTTTGATTTTTTTTTGCTCGACTACCGTAAAAAAAAGAAAAGTTCCTTCTCAGGCCTACTGGAACAACATGGAAGTTATATCTTTACCTCTTGAACTGACCGACTTGACAGACGTAGAACAAAGACTTTTGTTAAGAGTAGTTCCTTTTATAACTAGTTTCCACCCGCACAAAAGTGCTCGTCAACACGAATCAAACGAGACCAAACTCGATAGAGTTGTGTTATTTAATTGCTGAGCTCATATGGTCACCTTCTGGCTTCATCATCGAACCCTGCAGGATCCTAGTTAGCACCAAGCACCAAAGTGCTTGTCAACACTAATCAAATGAGCCCAAATTCGATAAAGTTGTGTCATTTAATTGCTGAGCTCCTATGACCATCTTCTAGCTACATCATCGGACCCTGCAGGATCCTAATCACCACCAAGCACCAAAGTGCTCGTCAACATGAATCAAATGAGTCCAAACTCAATAGTCTTGTTATTAACCCATTTTTAACCATTTAATTATTAAGTTCCTGTGGTCACCTTCCGATTCAGATTCATCAGATCAGCTCCATGTCATAATAAGGTTTCATTGTCATTCAATTAACATACGTATAAAAAATTTCAGCTCAATCGGTAACCGGGAAGTGGATCAAATTTACTTGCGAGATTTGATTTCAGACATCGAGATAGGTACAATAAATAAAAAAATGCTCATAAAACAAAAATTACTGGGCCTACCTGAATCAAATTTTTATGGGACCAATTCGAAACTATTCCGCATCAAACAAAAAAATAATCACGTAATTCGGTTCAGAAACCTCGGAGAAATCGGTGTACATACATAAAAAAATATACCAGCCGAATTGAGAACCTCCTCCTTTTTTGAAGCCGGTTAAAAATGGAATAATTTTATCACATTATTGTATTGTCATCGGTCCTCGATAAATCTACAAAGTTTGAACGAAATCTGGCCGTTTAAAGTGGGTCAAAATCGCGCCCAAAGAAGTCGGTTACAAACAAACATACAAACATACAAACATACAGGTGAAGCTAATAAAAAGCGTGTAAAAAAATACTAGTACTACTCCTAAACATGTTTGAGATAACTCATTGGTTTCGAAATGTCTGGAAATTATGCAGAAAGCGCAAGTGTGTATAAAAAAACATCTTGATAAAAGAGGAAATTTCCAATAAAAACTTCTAACTCTCGGAACTGTAAATCCATTATTTAAATTTTTTATTTAAAACTGAAAATGGGTCCTCATGCGGGATATCGAGAGTTCACGCGCCTTTAAATTATACATTTAGGTATTCAATATTAATGCAAAAATTTGAAAAAGCTATTGTATTAATGTTTATATAACAATGTCCCTAATAGTTATAAAAAAGTCAACTTACTTTGGCTAGATATATTACTGCAATAATTTAATAAAAATAGCAACGTAAATTTTAACATGAACATTATTAATAATGAAAAACACAATCTTTCTAATATTACAGATCAACAGCTAATCACATTCTGATGTCACATATTTTATATTTATTGAAAAGAACAACAATGTTGCCAGCGTTGTAAATTAATTTAATTTATGATTGGAAATTTAAGCAAAAAATACATGTTTGCGTGTAGTGTAGCAATTATAATTTTTTGTGACGAACAGAAATAATTTTACGTTACCTATTGAATGTTTTGCATACTTTAAACAATCCATAACTTTTGTTAACTTTTTAAGACAAATTTATGACCACTAAAATGCATTTAATATATGTACAACTACGTCACAGTTAATACATATATGTCCAAGTGTTAATATATACATGTCCAAGTCGAAACGAAAAGCATTTATTACAAATAAGTGATGTTTTTGCAAATAATCAGGTTATAAGTAATATTTATGTATTGTAAATAAAATAAAACAGGCTCAATTTAATAGATCCTATTTGTCATTAAATCAAAATGTTGCGACGGAATTGTGTAACAGAAGGCACATAACTGTATATAACTTAAATAAGACACAAAGTTAGAGCTGCACCATTGCTTAACGTTTTTTGATTAATAATATAATATTATATATTGGAATAATAACACAAAAATCGAATTTTACGATTTACTTTGACTAACATAATAACATAATAAACATATTATTCTCAACATAATCAAAATAATTATTTTGCTATAAAATTCCAAACATTGTTAGAAGGTCATATCAGTAAAACTTTTTCTTTTAAATCAAATTTCCTACTTTATGCTGACGACTTAAAGATCTGTCGCCACTTAAGCGTCCCGAATATAGCGGAGCCAGTCAGAGAAATAAATGAAGATTTGGATTGGAGCCTAATTTGAAAAATGGCTAGCGTTCTACAAATGCCCAATTCTTAAACAGGCTAATTCTACAAATGCCTAATTCTTAAAAAGGCTAATTTTACAAATCCCTAATTCTTGAAAAACATCAATTCTACAAAGCCCAATTCTTAAAAAGACTAATCTTATAAATGCCTTATTCTTAAAAAGCCTCTTTTTGAAATAAAACTTATTGAAAGATAAAATCAATATAGATTTGTTTCATAGTTAATATACTAAATATTTATGCATTTTAAAAATGTATTTAAAAAAAATCTAAAATTTATCAGTCCTATTACCTCAGACCAGATAGAAATTATCGATTATCTTCTCTTGTTTGATCGTGGTCGTCATATTGGGTTAATTCCAATTCGTCATAAAAAAATATCCGAAAAGAATAGATATCGATTCGTCATATATATTGATTAGTCGTTTATTTAAGTTAAAGTACAGTTATGAAAATTAGCAATATAAGTCACACTTACAATTAATATTCCTGTAGGATTGAAAATAAAAAAGCATTTTTCACAAATTAAAAATTATAATTAATAGAAAGTTATACTTTTTCTGATGAATAGCTGGTACTTTGATACGAGTATTAGTACGTAGTGGGTAGCAATGTTTATTATAGGTAAGTACTAAAATTCCAAAGGAAAAATCTTCTAACGTAAGTGCTCAAGAGTTTTGATGTTTTAGATTTATAACTCTTAAATATTCAAAAAATCTGGACAAGAGCGAGTTAAAATTGAGGAGAAAGACTTCTATTTGTGATTATGTGTGTGTGTGATTATGCTGCATTTAAACCCATAAATTTTTTAATAGTATTTTTCTGTAATCTCAAAATTTTGGTCTAGTAGTTTCAAAGATAAATGGCGAGTGGGGAATGGTCAAATTTTGCTTATTTTCTTAAATAAATTTACAACTATGTACTAAACCTCAAAATTATAAGAAAATACTTTAGATTCTCACGCGGAGTTCTTTTATTTGATATGACACACTTATAAATTATGTAGCTTACAAAAAAATATATATTTGTTGTTTATCCCAGAAAAGTGGCCGCCATGTTTATTTTGTTTTTGACGTGTAGCCTATTCGGCTCAGATCATGAACCTAAACCTCAGTAGCAGCTCAGAGTCTGGCGGGTGGTGTGTTACCACTTCCGTGCCTCTGATGGGCACGTAAAGCTAGTAGTTCCGGTTACGGCTAGAAATAGTCGATAATCATTTCAAGACAGTAAAATGTGGCGATGGAGATCACTACTCATCTCGCCAACTGACAAACTGGTGAATCGTGGTGAAACCTTAAAATTATCAATTAATAACAAAGGTTTTAGGATAGCTCGTGGTTAGTTGTTCTTAATTAAACTGTAATTGGTTTGAATAGTTATCGCATATAGGAAAGGAAAGATATATATAGTAATAAGGATGATTTGAAATTGTTTTATGTTTATATTTGCATATAAGAGTATTAAAGTTATTAAAATACGTTAGTTCTGTACAACCAATACATTTATTACAAAAGCGTGTGATAACTTACAATCTGTGATTTCGTGAATATTTTAATTATTTTCTATGAGTTATATATAGTCATAATGATTAAAACTTATCGAGCTATTTCCAACTTTTGTTAGACGTACTTAATATTTTCTTACTAACTGTACTCTACAATAACGAAATTTATGCTGGTGACGAATTGGGACATCATTTTTAAATATGAAATAATAAATATTTTGATGGTGACAAATTGGGATTTGGTGTATAGACGAAAATTTTAGTGACGAATCGAAATCGTGACAAATTGGGATTAGCTGGACAGTTTTACGTGCCCATCAGATGCACGAAGGCGTTAAAAACTATCATCTTACAGCTACTAAGATTCCTATTTTTGATTATAATGCCAAAATGTCTCAATAACTTTTTTATGCAACCTGAGGATCGAATTAAAAAACATCATGGTCTGAGCCACTGAACTACTAAAACATCAGTACTAGAAGTAGGCGAATCATCAGTAGACGAAAGGAAATCATGACGTATCAGGATTAACTGGACAGTTTTACGTGGCCATCAGATGCACGAAGGCGTTAAAAATTATCATCTTCCAGCTACTGAGATTCCTATTTTTGATTATAATGCCAAAATATCTCAATAACTTTTTTATTCAACCTGAGTATCGAATCAAAAATATCATGGTCTGAGCCACTGAATCACTAAAACATCAGTACTCTTAGCAATGCAAAATGTTCCAGATATATCTTTAAATAAATTTTAAAGATATTTAAAACTTACTTAATTTTTTTGAGTGGTAAGCAACATTTTATTCTGAAATCGAATAATGAATTTGAAATCATTTTTTCAACAACACCCATATTTTTGTAAATAAACTATATTTGTACGCTTAAAAAATTCAATGCATAAAATAACTTTTAACGCAGTAAAACTGCAGCAATCGGCTTTCCATTTCCTATATCAGCTTCACCAGAACTTCACTAAATTAATATGGGATATTTTTAACACATAAATATAAATATATTTGTGTTTAAGCACTTACCCCATGCTTGGGAAAACTTGAAAAACTTAAAAACAATAAAGAAAAGTTTCTACACGTTGGGATTTGGATAGTTTTTGCAGTATATTTTACATAACTCATAGGAATGTTATAATAATCTGGTTCTTTATTCAGTATAGCTGCGCTTTTTGTTGTTTCATCGGCCATTTCGTTACCTCTGATCTTGTTGTGTGCTTTAACACATAAGAAGTTGACATTATTTCCGGTATAAAGTAATCTATGGATAATTTTATGAGTTTTATTGACAATAGGATTATGGCTATTGGGATTACATAGTTCAATCAGTGCTGACATTGAGTCAGACAAAATAGTTGTGTGAGGTGTGTCGTTAGTATGTGTCCACTTTATGGCCTTTAATATAGCAAATAATTCAGCTTGAAATACAGAGCATAAACCGTGTAGTTTGAATTTATGAGTCGTTATGTTATTTGCAGGATCAATAGTGACGTAGGCGCAGCCAACTTTATCGTCAATGTTACTTCCGTCAGTGCAAATTTGTATAAAATTATTTGACGTAGTTGAGAAAATCTCTTCCTGTGAGGTAATTTCTTTGTAATTGATATTGACTCTTAGGGCTGGATGTAACATTTTGGGAATGGGCGTAGGCTTTTCGATTAGTAAATTGTCAGGAAGTAATGTTGATATTCTGTGGATCCTGGCCAGTTCTATTTCAGCGAGTTCATTTATTTTATGTGGTAGGGGAGTAAGTTGGGATAAAGAAATTGCAACTTCTGTTCGAATGGTGCGAAAACCTTGGATGATTTTAATTGAGAACAATCTTTGAAGCGACAGAAGCTTGTTAAATATATTTTTTTTATTTAAACTTTTGTACCTAATTCCGCATGCATATGATATAATTGGTACTATTACTTGATTATATATAATTTTGATGTTTTCGGGATGAATTTCCCCATGAATGTTTAACGAAGGTTATCAGTTTATTATAAAGTTTTTTCGATTTTTCTATAACGTGATCTACATGTTTGTTAAAGTTTAGTTTTCTGTCTAGAATTAATCCAAGGTATTTAATGTCTGTTTTAAATTATAGTGATTTGTCATTCATTTTTATTTTACATTTTGTTGCTTTGTTTGTAAATGCAATCATTTGTGTTTTGTTTGGTTCAAATTCTTATTTATTACGTTCCCCCCATGTATTGATGATTTTAAGCGCTAAATTGGCGTTGTCTTCTAGGTCTTGTGTATTTTTATTGTGAATTATAAGTAATAAATCTGGCGAAATCCCATTGCCCCAAGCAAAGGGCAAAAGCCATTATATAAATAAAAAAAAAGTAATAAATCATCTGCATATGCTTGTAGATGACATCCAGTTGGTAGTGTAATGATTAGTAGTGTATCAAGGATCAGATTCCACATAGTAGGCCCGCATACAGATCCTTGTACACATCTTTAGACGTTGTTTTTTTGACATAACTGTCTGCAAAATTTATGACTATTTCTCGGTTTTCTGTGTAGTTAAGGAGAATTTGGTATATATTTTTTGGGCAATTTATTTGTCTAAGTCTGCCAAAAATAGCAGGCCACCAAGCGCAATCGAATGCGGCTCTGATGTCAAGAGAGATGGCTAAAACTTTTTCTTGTTTGTTTTAAGCAGAATTTATAATATTCAAAGCATGACTGATGGCATCAACTGTTGAAATTTGTGGTTTGAATCCGAATTGATTTGTACTATGACTATGAGAAGTATATATAAAGTATACTAACTTGTTTATAATTAATTTTTCTAAGACTTTTCCAAAGACGTTTATGATCCCTATGGGTCTAAATGACGATAGTTCTGAATAATCAGCTTTGCCTGGCTTAGGTATGACCTTAGTGATAGCTTTTTTCCAGCATTTGGGGAAGTATGACAGTGACAAGCACCTGTTCATAATATTGGTGATGATATGAGGATGTCCTTGAATGAACTGGGCACAAATATCAGCGGTAAGATGGTCTGGTCCAGGTGATTGGTTGTAGCTAAATGATTTAATGCAGGAATTTATTTAGTCAGTCGTGAAAGGAGGTTCATTGTCAGTATGAATAGGTTTTTTCATCGTGTTTCTTATTTCATTTTGTAGTGGTGTATCTAGTGAGTCTTCTGGAAAAAAATGGTTGATGAGAGCGTTTGCTGATTCTTGACAATTTTTAGTATATATATTATTATCTAATTTCAATGTGGTTGTGCCAAAGATCTAGCTTTGATGATTCTATTTGTGACTGTCCAGACGTCCTCATTTTTTTGAGTGCTACAAAAAAGTTTGAAATGTTCGGTGGAGGCTTTGCTCATAGCTTTAGAGTATTCGAGTCGTAATTTATTATGTTCGATGATTGTTGGGTTTAGGTCTATGTTCGCTTTTTTAAGTTTACTAAGTTTGTGATGAGTTTTGATAACATTTTTCTTTAGCTCTTCAAGTTCAGCATTCCACCAAATACATTTTCTTGATGATAGACCTTTATTTTTTGGTAATAATTTGTCACATGTATTTTGTATTGCCATTGTCAAATTTTGTATATACATTTCTAACTTATTTTCGTCATAATCACTTATTTTATTTGTTGTTGGTAATCTTTTTAAAAGCTCTTGTGAGAATTGAATATTAATAGTGTTCCAGTCAATGTTATTAGTATTATATTTAAAAGTGGATTGTCTTATATTTAAGTTCGGTCTGTATTTTTGTAATTGTAAGTCAAATTTTATTGCATTGTGGTCAGAAGATGGGCATATGTCAAGATCTACAGCCCAGTTAGTGATGTTTATATTGCGTGAGGTATTAGTCAAAGTGAGGTCAATGATTGAATCTCTCAGTGTCTGATGTGTGATGGCTTCAAATGTTGGTATGTTTCCAAAATGAATCTAGGTTTGACAAAATGCATATGCAACAAAAATTTAGTGTATTAACTGTAAAATAAATTTATATTCATCTTATTTTTCAATCAGTTTTGTTCAAAAAAACTAATTAGGCATTTGTAGAATTAGTCTTTTTACGAATTGGGCATTTGTAGATTTAGACTTTCTAAGAATTGGGCATTTGTAGAATCGGGCATTTTTAGAATGAGCCATTTAGCCAAGTCGCCCTTTGTCGTATCGCCTCGTTTTGAAAACACTCTCCTGACAGCCTCAGCCAATATTGGAATTCTTGGCGTTGACATATCGAACAACGTTCAGTTCTGTGATCATTTGGAAGAAAAGGCTAAACTGGCCTCAAAAAAGCTCGGTGTGCTCAGTAGAGCGAGACAGCACTTACATGGAGTACTGTTCCCACCTCTGGGCGGAAGCTCCGCAGTATTAGCTTCTTCCTCTTGATCGTATTCAGCATAGAGCGGTTCGAAACGTTGACGTTTAGGCTGTCTCCAATCGGCTTGGCTCCTTGGCTTTACGTAGAGATGTAAGTTCGTTTAGCATCTTTTACCGCATCTATCATGGAGAGTGTTCCGACGAACTGTTTGGATTGATCCCTGCTGTTGAATTTCATCATCGGATATCGCGGCAAAATTCAAATTTCCATCCTCATCACCTCGATGTCTGGAAATCCACAACCGTGCAATTCTCTAGGCACTTTTTACCACGCACTACTCCTCTGTGGAATCAATTACCGGCGGGGGTGTTTCCGAATGGAACGGACGGACGGACGGAACGAACTTATCCGCTCACACCACCAGCCATTTTCGTATTTTTTTCTAAAAACACACGGACCGTTACGCGCACGCGTTTCGAGTCCGTTCCGGTGGACCGTGGTCACAAAAATGCTTTATGAGTTGTTTGGATTGAATCCGATACTGTAAAGCGTATATTTTTTAAAAGGTCTTGAGCACTGCAATACACTGGTGTTAGAATAGTTTAATTTAAATGGCTTAAGCTACAAAATAATTCAGGTGTAACACGACACTTTAAGAAAAATATGACTGCATGTTAGTCGAGGATTTTTAATTCAAAAAGTAAATCGATGACCTATGCTTTTTATATTTTTTTTATATAATTGGTAAACATATACATACGGAAAAAAATAAACAACATATATTATAGTACAAAAATATTTATTTACATAAATATTAATAGATTTTTTTTTCATAATTAATACGTAATTTTTTTCGTAATTTTTAAATAATTTATTTCGTTTTCAATTTTACCTCTCTCCTTTGCGGTACACGTAGTAAGTTTGTGGAATTCTCTACATAGTGAGATTCGTCTTTGCAAGACTTTTGATTCCTTTAAAAAACGCGTCAAAGAACATTTTCTAGCTCAGTTGTAAGTTTTCGTTGTATTTGTTTTTTCTACTTATTTGATTTTTTAAATCTCCTTTGACGGGTTGGCTGGAAGAAATCTCTTTAACTAGGTATAAGCCTCGTTCGCCTATTTATGTTATGCTTTTTCCCTAATTGTGCTATTTTCTGTGTACAATAAAGAATTAAATAAATATTTAAAAAATGATCTTGCTCAAGCGATCGCTATCCAGTTGATAGCTATCTGATCGTTTGCCAAAAATTTTTATACATTTAAGATAAAATTAATAGTTATTAAATAATTTGGATTGGCAAATTATTCAGGTAATGATTCTGTCACTTATTTGAAGTTAATTTTTAATGTGGCAATACTTAGATGACGACTACCGTTCTTTATATTGTAAAGGTTAAAAGGAAAGGTTATATGTTATTGATAAGGATGTTGATTCCAATTTGCTGTGTGAACTTCAAGTCGGGTATCGCTACTGATAAGCTGTATTAAAAACAAAATTAATGTTGGGATATACCAGTTTTGTCATCGGGAAATTTTCGTTTCATTAAAAAGAGACAGAATGTCATATTCTTTTTATAAATTTTAGGATAAGAAACAAGAAGTTGGTTTTCCTTATGCGAAAAACCGTCCACACACAAAAGAAATTTATAGTACGTTGCTATCGGTATGCAGCGATAGTAATGCCTTAAACATAAGTTATCCACTTACTCTTCAAAGCGAAACACGACGTTGACAAACATTAAGGAATTTTACCACCAAGTAGTTACGATGATAGTGATGTGTTTGGCTAATTCCCCACCTTGACCCTCACCGCCCCTTTAGCGAACCTAAGTGCGAAATGATGAGACTCGGGTTCGATTCTCAATATTATTTTAATGAGCATAGATGTTGTTTTTGTTTGAATTTATGTGGTTATTATGTATGAACAGCACATCCATACTATAATATTATAAATGCGAAAGTAACTCTGTCTGTCTGTCTGTCTGTCTGTTACGCTTTCACGGCTAAACCGCTGAACCGATTTGGATAAAATTTGGTACAAATATAGTTTGAGACCCAAGAAAGGACATAGGATAGTTCTTATCCCGGAAATCCCACGGGAATGGGAACTATACGGGTTTTTATTTTAGAAATTTTTCCACGCGAACGAAGTCGCGGGCACAGCTAGTTATTATTATAATTGTTAGTCTTTTACGAACTGCCTGGCAGAATGACAGATGATCTATTCTTCGAAAGGCTGCTCTCTGCTGGAAAGAGGCGACTATCTCCTTTTAAAATGTTAGTGGTGCGACATTAAAAATGTTAGTACGTTGCTATTGGAGTACAAGAATGGCAATGCCATAAGCATAAGTTAAATTAAGCTTAGTTACCTAACGATAATAATAGCCACTGACGCTTTTGTGGAAGGGTAGTTAAAGTTGAGGTACTAAACCCGGGCAGACGTGACAGAACTCTACTAACGAGTAGTTCCGACGTTAGGCTAATAGATCGCCTTATACGAACTGCCCAGCAGAATGATAGATAGTCATTTCTTCAAAGAGAGCCAGAATCATTGCGGGATAATACTTCTTAATAAAATGAATAAATTAGTTAATATATTCATTGAATTAACCAGAACTTCAGATATTCAGTTAGAATGCCTATCTTATTAGTTTATTCTCCTTAGAATATATTTTCCCCGTTTTGGTTCATATGGGATGAAAGAAAGGTTATGATTTCTGCCAAATTATGCGTAAATTACAAACAGCTGGTCAAACCTGTGACACTCGGACCATTGACAAAGTTTTGCAATGTCTTGCTCGCATTTGTTACCATTGTTTTACATTGTCGTGCCACGATTGCATCAATGCTGGGCATGGTCGTACTCTAGAAGATTGAGCCGGCTCACTTATGCGTGTGGCATTATATCCCACCCACTCGGACTGCAACGCGCCATTAAGATTTTTGATGTATATAGGTGATTCTTTCTACCACGAGAGTCATGTGCTTGTTTGCTATAAATTATCTATGTAAATGTTATAAGAATGAAGAAAAATTTAATTGCTTGTCCTTACAAGTTGCCTTACTGTTGGGCAGTTCGTTAACGGTGTATAATTGGCCAAATGGGTTACTGGGTAGTTAGAGTTCTTGACACTTCCATATTTCGGTTTGGGAGGGAGACGATAAACATTTCCACGTGGATTAATGTCTCACCATTCTGACAATGCATTTTAGCATATATTTCACGAGGCTGATCATTCGTGTCCAATATCAGAGCAATCGGCTTATTTACTATCCTATGTTAAAAAAGGTAAGTGTAAAAGAGATACGTATTATGCTACACGGACAAATCTTTTTCTAACATTACATATTTTAAGTGGGTTGCGATTACTAATTTATAAAATTTTCAGGTCAGGGATGACCCTGCAGGTCATCCCTGACACTTTCCGCTAAATTGAGTTATTTTAAGCTCAAAGAAAAAAACTATGTCTAAGCATAGAGTTTTGAGTTCGAAGAGTTCAAAAATCCAAAGTTTTTTTAAAAAATAATAATTATTCAGTGTTTAATGATGAATGATCTTTCGAATAACAGCGCAAGTTTAAAGCTCTAAATTGTTTTATTAGGTTAATTATGTGGAAAAAATGTAAAAAAACTTTTTTCAATATTTTCGTCACTAATAAATCCCGAATGAATCAACCGAATTTGGATAGAAAGAGAAAAAGGAAAATATTTATTTTCAAGAATATGGGTGTTACAAGTTGTTAAAAATTAATTAATTTACTAATATATTCTACCATAATATGGTGTGTAAATATTTAAAAATTATCGTTATATAATATTACATTTAAAACATTCTATCGATTTTTTAGAATTACTACCGGATCGGAACGTGGCCACATTGAGAAGATCCGGCAGAAAAAACTCAGCGGGCTTGTCTTTTTTTTATCCGACTGCAGGAGGGTATTGTGTTTACCAGTCTATATATGTATATGTCTATGTATGCCGATTTTGCCGATTTTCGAAACGCGTAGGCCGATTTTGATGATTCTTATGTTAATCGATTCGTCCTAACCTTGCGAGTTTCACTAACGACACGACATTTATAAGAATTCACCATGGAAACCACCAGGCGCCATATTGTCAAAATAAAAAAAATATATTTTGATGAACAATGTCATGTGGGGTATCGTTGAATATGTATTTGAAAATCATTTTGGGTTTCATTCATAATTTTTCATTTCAAATAATAGTTTAGGATATAAAACGATTTAAAGTTAATTATCCTAAATGTAACACGTACTTTATACATACCTATATACCTACTTCAGTATTTCGTTATTCGGTCTTCATTACATAAATTAGTATTTATCATCATTTGGTAAACGTAAAAAAACGGAGGTTATCAGTTTGATTGTTGGAATTGGATAACATATTTTGAGTATCTACCTATTTAGGCGTCCAAGCACATGTACTAAATTTTGTAAGTTTTTGTATATTTGTATGTTTCGCGATTTTTTCGGTATATAAAGACATATCGAGATAATTATTTATGATTTAAATCAGGTATAATTTACCTTATGGAAAAGTCTAAATTTCATCAATCGGTTCGGTAATATTTACTCTGTGTTGGTCTAGACGAAAGAGAAGAACAGGCTAACTCCTGTTCTGCCAGACAGGTCGTTAAAGGCGATCTATGGGCTATTTCCGTCACCATCCGTACCATCGTGACTACTAGAACATCGTGACGGTTAGAGTTCTGCAACGTCTCGCCCGGGTATTTGGTACCACCGCCTTACCTGTTCCTGCCACAATAGCGTCAATGCTTATCATTGTCATGTTCCGGTTTAGAGGAAAAGGTAGCCAGTAGACTTATGCATGTGGCATTGCCATCCCGCCACACGAATAGCACCACACCATAAATATTTTTGATGTCTATAGGTGATGGTTTCTATTTTCATCTTTCTATCAAGTGATTCGTGAAATCATCAACTCTGAACTCGCTAATGAAACAAATACTTCGCCTAATATTTGTCAAATTCACTATTCGTAGCATCTCTACCTTAAATACTGAACTATATTTAATGAACACTGAAAACCAGAAATACAAACGTTCGTGCGTTTGAAACAAATGCTTGTCCTTACTGGAAATCGAATCCAAGTTACGAAGCCCTGTTGATAAGTAGTTAGGGTCACTAAGCACCTAAGCAACAATGGCGCGATCAGGGATTTTTTTATATATAATAAGATAACAAAGAAGCAGATGGTTCTTCTGATGGAATGAGAAACTATCGCCTATAATAAATTATTTAAGTCAGTGAATCTTTTTCAAGATTAAATGCAATCGGTTTTTTTATCAATAATGTTTTTATTCTCTATTTTAATAATAAGTTTAACGATATTTGACACAGTCTTATAAGCAGAAGAGCTGATTAAATTTCAAATTACTATAAATTATTATAAATTTCGATTAAATCAATATATTAGCCTGAAAGTTATTTAAAGTATACGAAGTAAGTTTCCTGTAAAAAAAAAAAAAAAATACCTGTAAAAATTTTAATATTTGAAAAGCTGTTCAATCGAGTTTAATTTTTGAAACGGCGTTTGACGTAGTTTTTTTTAGAACTAAAATAACGTAGGAGATCAAAAAATATTGCAAAAAGTTTTGTTGAAAAAGCAGTTTGTCAACATTTTTCGTCAACGATGACTCCTGAAGGGATAAACCAATTTCGATGCAATTTATGTCTTGGACGCAGTATAGTAGTTGATTAGATTTTGGAACTGATCGGTATATAAATTTGAAAATTATATTAATAAAATCTGTTTTGCCAAAAATTTTATTTGAGGTTTTTTTACAAAATTCTCAAAATTTTCTGGGTCAAAATCCAATTGAATGCTAACAACTACGTTTCGATCGATCAAGCCGTTTAACAGTAAGGAAATGTTCATACACACACATACACACACACACACACACACAATACTCATACATACAGACATACTGATGTCATCATGAAAATAGTTGGAAAAGGTCCCTATGACCTCAAAACGTGGAGATCAGAGAAAACTCAATTTTCGAAACGCGGGTCAAAATCAATAACCTCTTTATCTCCATACGTAGCGAGAAGTTAAAAATCTGTAAATCCGTTGCAGGCCATCCCTGAAACTTCCCGCAAAATTGAGGTATTTTAAGTTCAAAGGAACAGAAACTATACTTGAGCAAAGGATTTTTTCAGAGTTCAAAAATCTTAAATTAAAAAATTTGAAAAATGACAATTATTTCATTTTTAAAAAAAAAACATGACATATTTCTTTTAAATTATCGTTATTGATGAATCTCAAATAAATTGACCGATTTTGATAAAGTTTACGGTTTTTGACGCAGTTATTTTAGAGAGATAAGCTGATTTGATTTCTAAATCCATCGGTACATTACCCTGAAATTTGTTTTAAAAATATTAAGTAATTTTGCTGTAAACAACAAGATATTAATATATAAGCTGTAAGTTGCTGTAAGTTGCAAGCTGTAATTTTTGAAAACTTGATTCGATTTAAATTTTTCAAACTGCATTTGACGTAGTTCTTAAGTACTAAAGTAACTGTAGAAAGTCGAAAAATGATTAACCAATCATCTTTCGAAAAGTTTCGAAGTTATGTCGAATAAATGCTTTTTTTTAATCTTTCGTAAATTCGTATGAAATTTCATGCAAATATGAAATGAAGTTGAATTTTTGAAAACGTGGAAAAACCTAACTCATTATTTTTGCTAACTAAAACTAGCTAACTAAAACTAGCTCAAAATATATGGTTTTACTTAATTTTATTTTAAAGTTTCCATGAGCGTCTTCCTGCTTCACCATATTCCCCCCATGTACTGAGAAACATCTAGCACCAGGATATTTTTAAAACAGAACAGAGGAACCCAAACACAATGGGTTTATTTTGTTTCGATTGAAAGTTCTCATAGCCTCATTTCAGTTTCGTAATCAGATCCTAGAAATCACCTAGCACCAAAGTGTATGTCAGAATAAATCAAATTATCCCACACTCGCTGGTTTTATCTAGTTTAGCTCAGGAGCTTTCATGGAACTCTTCCAGCCCTATCCTCAGATACTGGAAACTATCCCGCTACAAAGATCTAAAAGGAATGAATTAAACAAGCCTAAAATCGATGGTGTTGCTCAATTGTAATTCAAAGTTCCCATGACCTCCTCTCTGCTTCACCATAAAAACTTGGAAGTCATCTAGAACCAGGGTATTTGTCAAAACAGAACAAATGAGTCCAAACTCGATAGGTTTATTTTGTTTAGTTTAGGAGTTCCCATAGCTATCTTTCATTTTCATCATAGAATTCTAGAAATCATCCAGCCCCAAAGTATACGTTAAAACTAAACGAATAAGCCTACATTCGATGATTTAATCTGGATTGGCTTAGGAGTTCTTATAGACTTCTTCCACCTCTAGCATCAGGCTCTAGAAGCCATCCTGTTCCAAAGTCTTCAAAAAACGAAGATGATATTTCTTTATTTTATTCAAAAGGTTCCATAATCTTCTTCTAGCTCCATCATGACACTCTGGAAATTGCTTAGCACTAGGGTGTTTATAAAAACAGTACAAATGAGTCTAAGCTATATGGGTTTATTTTGTTTAATTTAGGAGTTATCATGATGACCTTCCAGTTTAATCATTAGATTTTATAAATTATCCAGCACCGGTGTTTGTTAATACAAATCAATTGAATGCTAACTTAACCAATTTTAAACTCCTCCAACTTAGAACTTTCCATCTATGAATTTCACTAATTAGTTTATAGCTCCTCATACCGATCTCATATATATTTTTTGTAATATTGTGATACTAGCTGTGCCCGCGACTTCTTCGCGTGAAAAAAATTCTAAAATAAAAACCCGCATAGTTCCCGTTCCCGTGGGATTTCCGGGATAAGAACTACCTTATGTCCTTTCTTGGGTCTCAAACTATATTTGTACCAAATTTTATCCGAATTGGTTCAGCGGTTTAGCCGTGAAAGCGTAACAGATAGACAGACAGACAGACAGACAGACAGACAGAGTTACTTTCGCATTTATAATATTAGTGTGGAAGTATGGATTGTAAGAAATACATGATATGAAAGAAAAGATAAGCCCGCTGAGTTTCTTACGCCGGATCTTCTTAGTGTGAGGCCGCGTTTACGATCCGGTAGTAGTTTTTAAAAAATATGTTGACGTGTCAACATAACATGTAAAAAGTTTTATAGTTCAATGATTCGGTGTAGTCGGTTAATTCTAGTGTTTAAATTGTGAGTGTTATCGGTGTTCGTCAGTGTATTTACGTATTGCGCTGTAGTGTATTGGATATTTGTGTTGTAAATACACGGTTTTAATATAAGTGGTATTTTATTGCACAATACAAACTCTAAGCTCGTAACAGTATGTATTTATAGCAACAATACCAATGAGCCAAGACTCGGTTGTCTCATGAAAACTCTGCATCTGAGAGTTCCAGTCCCTACATCCTACATCCTACATCATGAGATCAGCCAGATGGTACCATAATATTGTATGGTCACTGAACTTACACAAGTTCGCGAGGTTTTAGTAAAAAATGATTTGCAATATTTAGAATATCTGTTATTTACATACAGACATTACCAGTTAAATAAAAGCAGATGATTTTCAAATGAGGATCTAGTAGCATCAGAATAAGGTCACCATGTCATTGCAATATAACTTAAGTAACAGGATACAACATTTATTATCGATAAATCCTTTACAAGTTTGCTTGATTTCTTGCATCAATTTGAAAAGAGTTGATGATCTTGAAATGACTGAACAGATTTTATTGAATCATAGCTAAGAACCATCTCGCAAAATAAGGCTTCCATAAAAAAAAACTGCAACCAAATCGGATCATCCGCCAGGCCGCTACGATGCCACGGACAGACACACATACACATATACACAACTGAAACTTATAACACCAAGCGTTTCGCGTCGGTAGTTAAAAATAAGATAGTTTCAAGGTACGAAATTGTATACAATTTCTCTGATAATTAAACATAACTTAAAACAACTGATCAACTCGGATAAAACGGGAGGTTTAGAGTTTTTAGGCAATGAGGCGCTAAGCGGTTTTCCCCCATGTTGGTCCGGGCTCCTTTGAAGAATAGACCAACTGCCGTCTTGCCAGGCAGGTTGTAAAAGGCTACCGAATAGCTACACGTGTCACTACCATTATGACTACTAGGAGGTAGAATTCCGGAACATTTCGCAGGGGTATTTGTTACCACCGTCTTACCATTCCTGCCCCAATAGTGTCAATGCTTGTCATGGTCGTGTACCAGTTTGGAGGGTAAGTTAACCGGTAGCCTTATGCATGTGGCATTACCATCCCACCACACGGATGGCAAAGCACTATTAACATCTTTGGTGTCTATAGACGATGGTTTCTCCTTCCATCAGGAGAGCCATCTGCTTGTTAGTTATCTAATGTTATAAAAAAGAGGGATGCGTGGTGGGGGATGCAACTCGCCCATGAAAAATAGAATTAAATGGATCGGCTTTACTAAATTATGCACTAACCTTCAAAATTATTTTTTGAAGTTCAGATATGTTTATTAACAAAATACTTGCTACTAGACTTAAATAATAGACTAGTCAGAACGAAGCATTTTGTGTGCCCCCTGCACAGGATGCGTCGCGGCTGCGGTGGTGAAGTTGCGTCGTCTGGCATAGCAATATCTGACGATGCGCTGTAGTGCCACATCGGACTTGCAACCACAAAGACGAGGCGGGTAGGGGTTGCGTTGCGTTGCGATTCAGTTGTTTGTTTATGCATCAAGGGCACATGTTCACTCATTTCGTTTTCCGTCAGCAACGCTGCTGTGACGAGACAAAGTTACGGTGCCGCAGGTGTGCCTGACGATACGGCGAAATCTTTGCGGTGCAGTGTCGTAACGTATCGTGTGCCATATCGTTTTCCTGTATCGTGTGTCGTACGTGTTTCGGCGTATAAAGAATAGACAACTGGCCTTCCTGTTAGGTCATTCTAAAGAGGCAAAAGTACCCTTAAATCTATTACGTGAAAAAAGCAGGTCACTTTAAAGAGGTAAAAAGAAATTTAATGTGTTATGTAGTCTAAATAAACTCCTATATATTTGAGAATTTTAGTTTGATTCAGGTTTATACCGGAACAGTAGGGCTACTCTTGAAAACCGATTTCAATTTTAAATGAATATTAAATGAATTTTGAAGTATTTCGTATTCGGGACAACTATATTCAATTATTGGATTCGGCCACAGCGCCACACGGATTTTGAAAGCTACTGATTATTGCTTTTATTCATTATTTTGTTTAAAACGGTACTTAAAATTTCCACTTATAACACTAGCTTGACATGTAACGTTGACATCTATTTCCAATAATTAGGTCGTTTTACTATACCTAATCAATGTGAGCAATATTGGTTTCAAGAGTACCGTTTTTGACGATATTCGAAACTTATTGTTTTTATCAATATTGGTTAAAGATTTATATTGTTTTCAAGAGTAGGCCTGCAGGTTTTATTATAATAATCGTAATACTCTCCTGTTCCATTAGCTGGATTGTGAATAAATATCAAGTCAACCTATTAACTAGTTCTTGAGTTATGCGGGCGGAAATATTCGGAAACAGTTTTGTTAACTACGTAAAAATACTGCTTTTTTATTGTCATTGTTGAACTTTCGCTTAGGCTTTTAAAATAAAAAAATCGGTAATGGCTGTCGTGTTATACAAAAAATTTATAAATCGGTTTATAATAAATATTCTCTCAGATGATGGCACCCAGCTTGTGACATATTTTGATGGCCATCGTATTGTTCTTCATTAGCGAATCTTAATGATCTCTGTAGACGACTAAGCAACAACACATTGATTAATGGTCTATGGGGTAATTTATTAATTTTTCGAAAAAAAAAAACACTACATGATACCCTTATATAGAATAACCATTCACATATAATATAAATTAAAAAGATAAAGTTTGTGAAGAATTAAGCTTTAATATTATCTAAAATCCAATCCATGTATTTAGTTACATCAGTATATATTCCAGGGCTACTAATACCGCATTTTCTTGGGCCTCGGGATACAATCCCGTATTGAACAACGCTGTACACATTGTTGAAGATTTTTTGTATCATCAGGGGTCCTCCGGAGTCGCCACGGCATGAGTCTTTGTTTATTTCTCCAGCACAAAATTCTTTCTCCGACAAAGTATTCATATGGTTACCCTGAGTCCTGGTTAAAAACGAAAAAAGTATTTCACTATGCAGGTATATGGAATGAAAGTTACTTTTTCGTTGGTAGTATTTTTTACTTTGAAGGGTAGATTAATTTGTTTCCCCTGTAACTCAAAAATCTCAATATGATGGAGATAAATACCAAATAAAAAATCCATTGGTACATATACAAACTTAATCTAACACATTTATAAACTTCGACCTTAATGACACTTTCGGAAACCATTAGATACTCGGATGACATTTGCAAAATTAATGGAGGATAAAAATTGAATTAAGGTCAAAGTGTTTCTCAGAAGTGGAACATTGGTCATAAATGTAATGTATGATTAATATAATCAAATCAATGTGTTTCATTCACCTTCTGGTCTCACCCTTATACAAATTCGATGAAAATAAGTTACAGTTTGGACATCGATATTTTATACATTTAATAACATTTGATATTATTACTATCAGGAGATTTATGTAGTTTAATTTAATTATTACAATTAAATTAAACAGTTAAATTTTGTGTTACAGTCAGTCTGAAACAGTTTAAGTGTTTTTTTATATAAAATATTGAATGAAAAGTTATTCCAAAATCATTTAATCATGAGGTTAAAAATGTGTTAGAAGATCCTATTAACTCTTAAAGTCACATACTCGCTCGACAAAGTGCTAACGGTGCGGCATTGTTCAATGGCAAACCCTGTTACGGTTAACGCCACTACAATGGCAGCCGCGCATGCATGGTGGCTATTGTCGTGTATGTATATATTGTGTGTAAATCATACTACAAAAGAAAAATATTACGTATTATAGTATTCCACACAACGCTCTCTGGTTAGTATGGGAATATTGACTTTCATCAATACCGAAGAAATTTTCTGAGTTTCTGTTACTCCCCAACCAGCCACATCAGCACGTTCGCCGATTTCTACGGGTTTTCTTAGCTGTTGTGTTATTGGCAAGCAAATCGGTTTGGCATTGTCCGTAAAATTAAGCACACTGTTATAGTGATTGTGATACTTAGTGTTTCCAGTGGCACATCTAGATTTCACGTTTACTAGCATCAGAATTAAGGGTTTGAGATTTTTTAAGAGAGAAAATTAAAATAGCATTATTCTATATAATGATTAATTTCTTGTACATAATATACAAGATGTTAATGGTACGCTCCTCCCTGTGGAGGAACCACCACCTACCACACTCAATCTATTATCCACTGTTTTAATTTCACTATTACCATTCATATATTCAAATTGCTTCATATTATAAAGCAAACAAGCAGAAGATTCTCCTGATAGGAAGAGATAACCATTATTCAGAGACACTAGTAATGTTAATGGTATATTGCTATCCATGTGGCCGGGTTGTAATATCATATGCATAAGTTTGTCGGCTACGGCTAGAAAAGGCTATGCACGTAAGGTGTATCGGACAGGTTTACCTCTACAGTTAATCTGAACTTGAGCTGAGCTGAGAACAATACCTGCACAGTTGTGTTACAACTACACATTTCGGATAAATTGGACAGGCGAACCTCTTCGGTACACCCTAGTACGTTTGGCGTGCTTAACCCTCCAAACGAGAATACGACAGCGTTACAAAATCACCGACGCTATAACGGTAAGAAAATGTACTAAAACCTGGTCGAAACATCGAAAACTATACCACCTAGTTAGTAGTAGTTAGTAAATATATAGTAGTTAGTCATGATGTAATACCTAGCAGTAAGACACAATTGACTTATTCTTCAAACATATACTTACTATAGGAAAAATCGATTTGTTTTATAAGACGTAATAAAGCAATGTCATTTTGTACTGTTGGTATGATTCTGAAATCCGAATGTACTACATTTTCTTCTACTCTAATATCCTGAAAATATAATGTAACTATGTAAAATATGCAATTAAAAACCATCCTGAATATTTTTTTTCTATTTCTCAATAAATTTTCTATTTTTTGGCGGATTTAACTATACAAAGTTAATAAATATTGTTGCGAATTTAGAATTAAGGATGAACGCTAGTTGCAATAATTCATCTTTGCCATGATAAAAATAAGCGATATTAGTCGCCTCTGTAGTCTAGTTTTCCGGTGTCGGTGTTAACTGCAAGAGATGCCAGATCCGATTCCAGAGTCGGGCAATTCTAATATGTATTTTTTCAGTGTTTTGGTAAAAACAAAGTAGCCCGGGATTGGATAAGTGTCCGGTTGGTGATAGGCTTGCCACCTATCATATTATGGAACCTAAGTATCTTTGGCTAATCGTGGATGTACTTGTTGTATCTTTGCTTACCTTTTTGTGAATAGGGTCATAAAAATATTACAAGAATTTGTCTTCTTTTAACCGGGACCTTCACAAGCTCCTTCCAAAATAGGTGATCAAATTTTTACACAGTGTTGGGTACGCCTAAACAAACATATTTAGCCAAAAATAATTACATTCAAATGAATATTTTTATTTTATTTTTAAGGATGTTTTATAACGGTTTTTGTTCTCTTAAGCATAAAAACATCCACAGTTTACGTTAAGCGATAATTGACGTGCGTAAGCTATTTACAAACAACGCATGTTTACCTAACTTATCTTTCAATCTGTAAATTCATATAGCAATAACTTTAATAAAAAAAACTATAAAATTCTACATACGTTATCTGTTACACTTAAAAAACCAAGTAAAAACTAGCTGATAAATTACTTACGTATCTTATGCAGTTCACAAAACATTAATTGATGCCACGACAAGAGGTGTAACTGTAGGGTGAGATCTAGAGTACCTAGTTCTTACGTATTATTGACTATTATTGAATCTTATTACCCATCATATTTGCTTTGGGCTATCTGATTCAGTGCTAAAATGCTATCTGTTATGTCATTACTATTTTGTTTAAATAATCATGACATTATTTAATTATAGTTTACGAAATTAAATACGGTTATAATATTGTTACAGACAATGCTTGATTTAATGCTAGTTAGATCATACCAGAATAATAAAATTAAGTGTGACTAAAAATTCAAATCTACCCTCTATATGTAATAATTATTACTAATTAGAAAGCAATTAATTTGCAACTTACAATTTTGAGTGTTGGAAACATTTACATCGATAATTATTTGACGTATTAACAATTTTGTTCACAAAATAAATGAACATGTTCATAAATGAATGCTTACACTTTTTGCCACAGGAGCACTATCACTATAGCTTGTTTCACGCACAATGTTCAGCTTTTTGGAGAGCTACGTATTAAATACATTACACATTACCACTATATTAACGACCGCAGAAAATTATTTCAAATTACTCTTGATTTAGTATGTAATTTGGAAATGTTTGTGTGTATGTGGTATTTGTTTACTTAATAAGATCGAAGCGACGTCTGTCACGGTCGATGGACTAATGATTTACGGCGAGCGTGCGAGGGAAATGATATTGGGCTAAATGAGAATTTGTATCTGTTCTGTTGTTGCTGAGCTAATTCTATGTATCCTACCTTACTGAGATAAAAAAGGGTGTTGGTGTCTTCTGCCAAAAAATTGTTAAATCTTCCAACTAAAATGGAGGATTTTTATATCTAGCAACTAAATCCTCGCTCCGCCTTCAGTAATCAAGTAGCGATTAAAAAAAAATAAAAGGTACTAAAATATTTACCTGTATATGGCTTTCACAGTAGTAGTTTGGGGGTATTCCTTGGCAGTCAGTTTTGAATCGGATATCGTACTCTCCAATCCTTACTCCAGCTATATTTTTGTTTTGGACACAGTGGGCGGCCGTCAATACGTAACGAGAATTAATGATACTTCCTCCACATCCAAAACTAACACCATCAGCTGTTAAATAATAAAATAAAACATTTAAGCACAATTATATTGCAACATCAGAAGTTCCATTATCTGTTTATTTCTAGAACCCTTTTCTATTTTATTCACAAAATTTCTGAGACGAATTTATTTTTATACCTGATCCATTAAAAGTAATAAAACACACTGATTGTGTTTATAATAGTTTTACTCTTTCAATAATTTTTTTTGTCACTAAATTAGTCGTTAATTGATTTCCACGAAATTGGCTAAAGTCACTGATGAAAAATGGATTTTTCGAAATTCATAAACATGGAAAAGATCTTCAAGTCTGATACCAATGATACTAAAGTGTCGAGATGAAATTAAGTGTCGACACAATTTTCTATTATGAAGTTTATGCAAAGAAAGCATTCCACTCTTTAATCAAATAGTATATTTGATTGAAGATTCCACTTAATTGAAAACCGGTCTCTGTAACAGTAAATTCGTATTTTACGTTATATAAAATACAGCGAATCACAAATAGATTAAAGATAAATTTTATATCTGCCAGCGAAATAGGGTAAATCATCACGTTAAATGACAAATGGTTCGCCCTGCTTTTATTTATTACGTTACAATCCTTATATCTTAAGTCACGATCTTTCGTTCCATGGACGATGACTTAAGATTTATTGTAATAAATAATACAGTCGAATTGAAAACTTCCTCTTTTAAAAGTCATCCAAGAATATGTTTTCACGCCCATTAATATATATTTAACAAGTGGCTAATCCCGAACTGCGGTGGTGGAAAAGTGGTGAACCCACATGGCACAGTTTAAACGATAGATTTTTGAATCCCTTTAACAACACCTATATTTTCGCAATTCCTTTATCAATTAGGCTCTAGTTTAAATTAAACAATTTGTCCAATTAATTCGCTCACTAAATTACAGGATGTTCCTATCAGCAACACTCAAGTTATCGTCGTACAAACATTTATACTTACAAACAAACAAAGAGTATTCCAGTAGATTATGAGAACTTTGTTTACTCATGTAATTAATTCTACTTGCCGTATAAATTTTATTTTGTACATATGTGGTACCTGTTTTGTGGGAAATAAGTGCCATCCAAGGAAATTCATAGAGGCCTGCAACTTCGCCACCAATGATACGATCGCCGTCTATTTGCCCACATGAAGTCGGCAGCAATGCCACGTTTTTGTGCCTTTCTATTGCATCCAGAGGCGACGCGAAGTCATTACAACATATCTGTAATAATTCAAAAGTGATCATAATCCACCAAAATACCAAAAAAATTAATAATATGTTACCATTCATGTAGCAGGGATGTAGTGTCATATGTATAAATTTATAGCATAACCTTGGAAAGGTTAACCAAATAGTTTATCAATTAACCTTTCTCTCGAAACCCGTCATTTTTTAAAGAATAGTGAGAAAATGAGCGAGTGGATATCCGCACTACCAGAGGTACCAGTTGCGTTTTAAAAATATATAAACACTTTTATTGGAGGACCTCCAATAAAATAGTTACCGGCTACGCTACCCTATCTGTCAAACTGGAACTAGACAGTGACAAACAGTGCCGCTATTGTCACAGAAAGAGGTAAGGCAGTGGTTCCATATACTCGGGCGAAACGTGGCGGAACTTCACTACCTATTAGGTATGATGACAGTGGCAAATATAGCCTATCAGTCCCATTTTAAGACCTGCCTGAAAACGGCTATTGGTCTTTCTTCAAAGGAATCCGAACGAACACGGAGTAAATTTTTAATAGTACAGCTTACTTTATAATAACTTTATTATACTGTATATATCGATGGCCTAATTATCAGTCCTCCTGTGACGAATTATACAGGAAGACGAAAAAACCGTCTACTGTTATTTCTTTAAGAAACGTCTTTTAGTTTTGTTTTAATATAGTATTTTAAATGATTAGAAAATCATTTTCTACTTAAGAGCGTGTATTCAATTCGCAACGAAAACTTCATGTTTTCAAGTTTTTCCAGAGCAATATCGTAATAACTTAAGCAGATTATTCGAAGAATATTACAGTTTTTGCAAGATTAAGTATTGATTATTCGATTTACCGCAGGTTCAAAATCTGATCGGCAAACGATTGCGCGCGAGAATTTATAGTGTTTTTAAAATTATTCGTCTAAATAAATAAGTTCATATAATGGACTCAAAAAAAATCAGTATATTGAGCATTACCTTAATTTATTTATAATAAATATTTTAGGTTTTTATTGAAATACTTCCTGTTTTAAATGTGTTTTCATGTTTTTTAAAGACTGATTCTTTATTATGATTTTTAAATAATTATAACTATATGAAGTAGTAGTTATACATTAAATACTATGTTTTTAAACTTTAAAGACTAATTCTTCATTTAGATTTTAAAATTACACAAAGGACTGCCTTATTAAATTTTAAGTTTATTTTCAAATAACGAGTTGTACTTCTTCTTTTTTTCTTCTTTCTTAGTTTGAAAAAGATTTAATTAAGGCTTGGAAAATATTGTTTTTGTTATTGTTGTTTTTTTAGTAGCCATTATTTTATTTAAAGCCCAAAGAAGGTCAGACTTTAGTGGACATTTTCGGTAGTATAGCGTCGCTGCGCCTGACAAGTTCCATATTATGTGATATTTGAACATTCCAAGAGAAATCTTCACTTATAATTAGAGTAAGGTTTTTTGCTGATTTGCTATACCTACGGTATAATACTGCTACTATATACTAAATCAGGAACATTAAAATTTTTAAGTTTTGCACGCGAAAAACGACTACCTATAATTAAAGACTGTGACTTTTTGGGATTTACTAATTACAGATTACAATTGCAGATTATCCGCGTATAAATGAAAATTGGAGGATATGATATTGGATATCCTGTTGATAAACACGGAAAATAGAAGTGGAGATAGCTTACCATAAGGCGAGATGGTGGTCAAGCGCGCAAGAGGCCCAAGACGGGCTTCTTGAATATAATCGCAATGATACAATTACTGCAATTTTCTTTATCATTTTGAGATACTAAAAAACCGTTAGTTTGTTCAATGTAACATTTTGAAATTTTCAATTTGTTACTACATTCTGATACATATTCATTGCCAACGATACTATGCATTATTTTCCAAATACGTGAATTTAACGGATTTTTTATATTTTGATAACCAAACATTGTCTTGTAAAGTCAATTAATATTGAGCGTAAATCCTTACAATGTTTTTATAAAGATACGTAACTCCACTAAATTAAATATAATGGCAGTTTTAAGAAAAAAGCTATTAAAATTTTAACAAAATTATGTCACAATAAATAAAATTTTTTGGTGGTATTTACGGAGTGAGCAATATTTTTATTCAATTCGCCGTAATATATTAACCTAGATAGCATTAAAATACGATTTTGACAAAAAACTGAGTTATATGAAGTCTGATAATTTTATTATGAAACTTTGATCCTTTTTTAACAAAATTTGAAGATACTTCAGATTTGTCATACTTAATGATTATTTGGGGTACAGAAAGCTATATTTTTTTATATTTGTTAATAAATAATAAATACATTAAATTGAAGGAAATATTAATTTTAATTAGTAAGTATTTTTTCTACTTTTTGGCGTCAATCCCTTTTGATGAATAGACCATTTTTTTAGCATAAACTCGTATTTTACGAATAGAAAGGCAAGAAACCCAATATAATCTCGGCTATATATTTTATGGCTTTAAATATTAACCATTTTGGTAATTCCAGTCGCAATAAAATCAGTGCTTGCCACTGTCGCATTCAACTTTGTAGAGAAATGTAGGCAATAAACTAATGCATGTGGCATTGTATATCAGGCATATGAGATAACAAAGCATTATTAACATCACTAGTGTCGCTTTGCTGTCTCTAAGCACTTATGTAGAGACAAATCATGTGCTATGTAATTAATAACTTATGACCTACTTACCATCGGTAATTTACGTCCACCTTTATATCTATAGCCACAATTTGCTGTTTTAAAAATATATCTTGTCTCTTCTGTTCTTTCCTTCATAGCCCGTTCCATCGCTTCTGGACATAGTGAGTATTGCATACAATCGTCGCAGGTTCTTACTATAAAAACATAAAGCATTAATATCATTGGTAGTTGTCTACGGTTTCGTCTATACATAGATCTTCTCCAATGGGAACTAAGTGTTTCTAAAACTCTCGCGCTGTTACTATGTTTGGTAGAAGTTATCGTTTTTCATTAGCTTCTTGGCAGTATCAGTAAAGCAGATCGGTGGTATATACTTCGTACGGAGCTCGGTGCAACATTGGCCAAATATAGTAAAAAATGCTAGTTTTTGCTATCCAGCAGTTACAAGTGTTGCATTTGTTGGCAAATTAGTAAAATATTAATGGAGATTTATGCATTTCGTCTTAAGTCAAACAAGAATATAATCTGAACCGAAATTATAAATTAATGCACTATAAAACCATATTTAAAATAAATAAATAGTATTTAATTGCAAATACATTTTAAGACAGAACACTATTTGAAATTCATGAAGTCCTTAAATTTGCAATATTTTTAATTTAAAAGTTTGCATAAATATTTTTGTACACCCAAAAGAAAAAGCTAGTTTAATTCAAGGTGGGCAGGAGAAATAAAAAGAATGTCGAATATAATATTTAGAACGGACTTAAAATATTTAACACATCCTACTTCCTACTAATGTATATCTAATACATATTACAGTAAAACCCATTTAAGACGATTTCACTGGGACCCACCAAAAATGTGTCTTAAGCGAGAAAGCGTATAATGCGGCATAAGGAAAATAAAACGTATATATGCTGGCTTCATATATGTAGGTATTTAATATAATCACTGATTTTGGTCTTGACAAAAAGATTTTGATGTATTCGTATTAGTAATTACAAAATTTTCAACATAGTTAATTTTTTTCATGGAAGCTACACAGTGACTTAAATCGTTCACTGCTGATTAAATGCCTGGGCGTTTGACAAAGTCAGAGATTACCCCTCTTCGTCTTCATCATTATTTTTTAGGACCTATTTTTTGCGTATTATTCTTTTTTTATATCATAAGATAGCAAACAAGCAGATGGGTCTCCTGATGGAAAGAGTTAACCTTAAAGTAAAAAAATATACACGAAAGGTGTTAATGCTGCGTTGCTATTTTGTGGCGAGGTCTAATGCCACATACATAAGTTTACCGGCTACCTCACCTTCCAAACCGGAATACGACAATGACAAGCACTGACGTTATTGCGGCAGGAATAGGTAAGGCGGTGGTACCAGACCCGCACGAGACAATGCAGAACTCTACCACCTAGCAGCCACGATGGTAGTGACTCGTATAACCAATCGGTCGACCTTTTACGACCTGCCTGGCAGAACGGCAGTTGGCCTATTCTTTAAAGGAGCCGGGGACCAGCACGGGGATAATTCACATTTTCAATAAAATCTTCAATTGATTGAATTCCGTGCAGTGTCACATTATCATCAATGGACACTGCCCCGAGAGACAAAACGTGCATGGTGCTGGCATATCAAACGTGATTATGAATCATATTAAGCGTTAAAAATGTATGAAAATATGCCTCGAGTTGCAGAAAATGACAAAGATGGCATGATAATGCGAAAAATCGTATTAAGCGCGATCGTATTAATCGGTTTCTACGGTATTAATATTATGAATAAGAAAGTTTGGATGTTTGGATGTATGGATAGGTGGATATTTGTCACTCAAACACGCAAAAACCACTAAGCCAATTTGGATGAAATTTCGCACAAATATAGATGATGAACTGGAATAGCGCATAGGCTACTTTTTATTCAGTTAAAATAGTTGTTCTTGCAGGATTCACCAAAAACTTTTGTAATGCAGCGGGCTGTATGGTGTTAAAAATGCGAATTTTGTGAAAATCGATGACTAGATGGATGGTTCTTACACAATTACGTTTACATACATAATAAACACCCAAACCCGGAAATACAAACATTTATGCTCATCACACAAATGCTTGTCCCCGTCGGGGATCGAACCCAACGGTGCGGTTAAATTTATATGTGATTAAAATAAAATAAGATTTGTAATGACAGATACTAAGACGTATTTAGTCCGTCTTTATTATGATGAGAATGATTAAAAATAGAGCAGTTGACTATCCGAATAGGAGGAGGTTTGAATTTTTTTATATGTTCATCGATTATTACAAGACGCGTAAACTGGTTCGGAGGATTCCGTTTTAATTGAAAGGGTATATTTCCCAGGTTCTCATTTATGGAAGTTTCGGTACAGGGTACCGGAGGTACTAGAAAGAGATGGCAGGTCAGTTGTTTGCAGTTTGCTTTGTGTTTTAATTATTATTTATCATGTTTTAAAATTCAAGTAGCCTGGAAACTTATAGCTTTTTTGTTAAATGTAGCATTAACAAAGTATCTGTTAAACAATTAACATTTCAGAGGTAATTACTCATTTATTGTGAAATATTAAACATATTTCACAATAAATGAGTAATAACATAAAGTAAACAATGTAATTTAAACTTATTGGTTGGTTTGTAGGCGAACATTGTGTTAACACCATTTAAATAATTTCCCATTTAAATTAACTTCTTTCTTAATTTAAGAATTTAAGGTACATTTACAGTTTTTTTTTTTGATTGTATAGTGATTGTGCATTCAGAAATTTGTTTTATGTATTTCAGAAGCAGCTTTACGATTTGGACAAAACTTTATATCTTGACAGGTTTCTTTTAATATATTTCTTATAGCGTTCTTATTCTTGAAAACGGAGATTTAAAAAAAAACATTTTATTGTCATTATCTGCTCTCATGTTAATAATTTCTTCTGGCATCATCTCGTAAATCTTTGTGGTCCTTTTATCGTTGCCAATAATTGATAGCCCCTAGACTAAAAAACACGGCTTTATATGTAAAAATACCGACCGAAGCTTGATTGCTCAGACAGTCCATGATAATACATATTCTATGTTCTATGCATTAAATATAAAACAATCTACAGAAATTAACATTATCAAAGAATAGCTAAAAAAGAAAGAAAAATGAAAATAGGGATCTATTTTACGCTGACATAAATTAGTTAAAGTATCTTAAAAAGTATCTACTCTATACCGTTAGATATTAATTTTCTTAATTAGTTTATTGGTCTTTTATATATAAAAAATATTTTGTTCATATCGTGTACAATAAAACAAATAAAACGAGTTAGTTTACCCAACACGATGAATAATTGTAAAAAAATATTTATACTACTCCTAAAAATATGTAAGATAGTTCATTGGAATCGGAATTTTGTCTAGAAAATATGCAGAAAGTATAAATGTGCAGATAAAAAATTGTAAAAAACAGAAATGTTCTCCATATAACTTTTTTTTATGGAGAACATTTCTAATAACAAACGTCTACCTCTCGGACCAGTAACTCCATTCATTTATAAATTTAAAATATGTCCTTGAGCGAGATATTGAGGGTTATCTACTAGTGTTTAGAGTTCGCGCGCGGCTCCTAAAGCGAGTACGCCAAATTAAATACAAATTTTTTAGGTATTAAATATTAATGCAAAAATTTAAAAAAAATAAGACGACCAAAATTTATATTAAGATCGCAACGTACCTTGTCCAGATATATAACTGCAATAATTTAACAAAAATATCAACGTAAATTTTAAAATGATGGACATTATTAATAATGTAAAACACAATAGGTTTTAGTATTACAAATTAACAACTGATAACTATCTGACTTCAGAAACATTATATTTATTTAAAATAACAACAATGTTGCCAGCATTATAAGTTAATTTTATTTATGACTGGAAATTCCTGTAAAAAATATATGTTTGCTTTAGCCTGTTCCAATGTTGAAATTATACTTTTATAAGACGAACAAAAATATTTTCCGTTTCTTATTGAACGATTTGCGTACTTTCAACAATATTTTTTTTTAAATTTGTAAGACAGGTCAAAATAGCTGACTAGTGTTTTATAATGAGAAATATCTGGTTGACCGAGCTTTGCTCGGTTTTTCACATATTTTTGAAACCGATCTTTTCTTGGACCTTGAAACTTGATAAATCGATTCCTTGACCTGAAAAATCCCTAATTTGTGACTTTCATGAAAATCGTTGGATCCGATTCCGAGATTCCAATTATATATTCTTTGTAAAAGGTATATAGTTATCCAAAAATAGGTAATTTATTGAACTGTTTTATTTCTCTGAACAAAGACATCTTAAATGGCAATATATCTTTAAATGCACATAGCTAAATGTAGTTTTTTTTAAAAAGAATGAAACACCAAAGTCTTCACTAATTACTTAATTTATTTCAATCAATTAAATTTCATTAATTTTAAATGTAATCCACAAAGTTAATCAATACTGATTTTATAATTTACTGACAAATAAAGTACTCAGTGACTACGTAACATGTGCACCGGGCAATGGGCGATGAACGACTGATACGAGTCGACGTAGTCTTCTCGCGTCCCCTGGATGAGGAGGCGGGGAAACGGTTTCGGGGCTGTTGCCCCCTGTCCGTGGTGTCAGGCGCTGCCTGTAAATACAAGCAGGTCATTGGGGTGGGAGTGGGTAAACACATTCATCCCTGGGAATTTTGTTAGTTAACAAGGAGGTAAGCATAGAATAATAACGCATAGAAACCGAGTCGACCCGTGCAATATTAAGCCATTTCAAAGAAGCCTGAAAAGGCCTCTTACGTTCGCCGGCCCCTCAGGCATGCGACACGTGCCACGCGGAGTACAGCTCTCGCAATTTCAAAAAATGTGAGTTACTGTGTGGTGAAATGCTGTCACCGTGCTTCACAAAAGCGTATTTAGGACTTGAAGATAACATTTTACCGATAAAAACTACTTGGCATCGGATATATTTGTATAAAATCCAAACAAATAAATCATAAATATCTATGTAGAACGATATTCAAAATGTTGCCAGCCAAAGGGAAAAATATTCTACCACGTATTTGTTTTTACCTATTTTCATTATAATTAATAATATGTGTATTCCTATTTTATGTGCGATATTACATAGCCTGGACTTTGCTTTTGCATAAAAAATAGTTTTTAAGTGTTGAGACTCACCCATTATACTGACACAAATATTACAAATCCGTTTGTCAGACCAATATTATGAAGCATTTATTCGTATATAATGAGGACTTTTAGAAGACAAAAAAAATGTTCCAACTAGCATTCTAGATGCCACAGTGACCATCAGAAAAAAACTCTGTCACTACCAAAGTCATTTTTTTTTAAATTTTCTTATTAAATAATATGCCATCTTACTGCATTATTTCGTATTGCTTAGTGTCAAGTAGTTTTATTAGCGATATTTTCGACTTTTATCCACGAAAACATGTAGGGTAACGTGCCCTAAAATCGGTCTGCGCCTAATGTCGACCTCCTAATATGTTTATACTGATAATTAAGCTAATATTCCACATAACTTTTAAGAACGCGGGCAAGACTTCATACATCGTTTTTTAATTATTATCTTAAAGTTTAATGTGTTTCTTAAGATTCTATATCAACTGCTTAATTTATCCGCATTTAATAAATATTTTTTTAACTTGAGGAATAGTAGTTAAATAAAGTTGGAATTTAGGTAAGGTTAAAGTAAGCAATCAGTTCTCTCCTTAGTAGTCTTTATTTGATACTTATAATGAAAATTATAATATATAAACTTATTGCTGTTTTAATGAAAATGTAAATTAAGTTTTATACAATGATAACACTTAAATCTAATGATAGAATTCAATCAAATTAAAGTCTCAATATTTTTATATAATTGTTCCTAGCGATATATTTTATTTAATTGATTTAACAATCGTAGAAGATTATTCTAGTTTTATTCTAATAGTGAAAAATAAAACTTTGAATATCAAGTGCCTTTAAATTGTTTCCTTTCTTTGACTACAACTTAATAAAAATAAGTACCCTAAAATAGTTATATTGAAGATTATTTGATATAGACAAAAAATAATTTATATAAATCGTTTTATTTAAAAAAATATCACAATATTGAATATTTAATGCTCATTTCTCTTAATTTTGAGGACCAGCAAGTAACGATCTAATGTAATTTTTACATATCAAATTTTTTCTGCGTAGTTTTAAAGAGACTAAAATATCAATTTATTTCATTTATTTTATGTCTCAAAGAAAGAGACTCAATCATTAAAATTGGTGACCATTTAGATTTTTTCTTTTACAGTTTTTATCAAATTAAAAAGATCATTTAAATACATACCATAAAAAATTGAGGGCATATTATGTTTACAAAAGTTATTTAATAAAATTAAAGTAAATTTTAATGCAAAGTCAATACCTTATTTCAATTTCAAACATCCTTTACTGGCTAACATTAGAGAAAAATGGGGCTGAAATTAGGGAAAAATTGACCGACAATAGAAAAGAAGCCAGGATAGAGAGGGTCAATCATTTAAAACTTAACACGTTTACATATTTTTATTTCGTTGTTGAAATCAATTCGAAACATCAATAGTGTAAAATTTAAATATTGATTAACATGAAAAAGAAAATTAATATTTTCTTCCCGATAACGGTTTAAGCCTAATAGGGTCCGAAAGTTATGTATTTGGTTAGGCGGCCGAAATTTGGCTATTTTACCCTATAAATTTCTACATCACTGAGATTAATTTTAATTTTTAAAATTTTAAATAAATAATTTGATTATTAAGTATACATATTTTCGTGTCACAATTTGCACAAAAATGAAAAAATCCAAGGTGAAATAGCTTTGGAACGTAGAATTATAACACGTAGAAACCGAGTGGGCCGCGATGTTTTAAGCCATTTCAAAGTAGCCTTAAAAGGCTACGCATGCGCTTGCCGTCCGCTCAGAATCGCGATACATGTCATACGGAGTGCAGGTCTCGCAATTCGAAAAAAATATGACTTACTGTGTTGTTAAAGGCAAAAAAAGACAAATAAAATAAATGCTGAATTATCAAAAAGTACCCTCGAGCTAAACTATTTTCATAAGACTTAGTATAAATAATAGTTAAAGCAAATACAATAATTAATTTTCTTAACATTAAGGTCTAACTAAAAATATCGTGCGCAATTTTTTTTCCACAACTAGCAACTGTATAGTGATAAGTTAAGTGTTTCAAATTATCTATTTTTAGTCGATTTACATAACAGAAAAATTATAAATTGTAAGTATTTACCTGTGAAATGTTCACTTTTTTTGTTTTTCTAAGGTGTTAAAACACTTCTTTATAATGCAATAAGTCATTTCGAATTATTTTTCGTAAACTGTGTCCGATATAACCTGATCTTATTAAGCATTGACAACTCGCAAAACGAATTGAGCCGTTTCTGGTTCAGTTTTATTTACTCGTTTTTTGTGGTTTCTAGACTTTATTATTCTAAGATCAGAATCAAAACAGTTGCGGACGCTATGTGGTGCTCAAGTCGTGCACAGAGCCAATAGTAGCCAATATAGTACGTTTAGCTTAAAACATTTAAATTTTTTAAGTTGATTTAAATAAATACTTGATTAATAAGTATCTTATTAATTTTTACCTTAAAATGTTCGTCTATAACGTAAGTATTGTTTCTGCTTGCCCACCCATTTGCTAATTTTCAAGATAGTTTAAGGTTTAGAACCATGGCAAGATTTGTATGAAAGTTAAAATAAAAAAGGTTCCAAGGTAATAGCTTTGAACAAACATACATACACATACACGCACACAGACATACACATAATAACACACAAGTATTTGCCAAGCAATGTATTTCAAACATTTGTATGATATAGGATAATATATTAGTAGATACATATCAATAAGGTTTTTTTTTGTAAGAATTACTTCAATCACTGTTTTTATAACTTAAATAACGTAAATTCGTATTGACCATATTTTTTATTTACGCTCGGTGCCGGTTGGTTACCGCTGTTTAATTACTGAAATTTAAAAAAAAAATCTTGAGAACCTCTAAAAAATTTTCCTGTAATTCTACTCATTTTACCTCACCAGAATAAAAATTGTAAGTTCTAAATTTTCTATATGACTAATAATACTATTGGAAAGACAGACAATCTTTATTTCAGTGAGGTAAAAATATTTTAAATCACAAATAAAAGCACAAAAGCTAAAAAATATAAGGTTAAATAGCTTTGGAATCATCTTGAGAACATCTAGAATATTTCCCGGCATTTAACATATTTTACCTAACCGAATAAAAAGTGTAAGTTTCAAGTTTATACTAAATGATTAATAATGTTATAGTATGAAAGATTATTTGTATACCGGTCAGGTAGATATATTTTAAATACCGTCTTGGGAAAATATTTATTTACTTGCAACACTATTCGAGTCTTTGGAGTCTTTGTGTGCGTGACGACGCAAGTGATTACACGAAGCTTACACGGACATTGACACGGTTTTGGCCTAAAATATGAACGAAGCGTTGAATGCAATTATCCCTCTAAGCGTTATTACTCTATGGAGGTAAGGTGATGGTTCGTGCTGGGGTAGGGTGGATTCGAGAGGATTGTCAGGGTTGAGAGGGGGGGGGGAGCCCCCTATATACGCGCTTCTGCGTGCAATCCGCCCCGCAGGTCGAGTCCCCGCGGGGGATTAAACACGCAGTGGCAATTGAACTGAGTTGATACGAGTCATGCGCACGCGCTGCCTTATATAGCCCGGCGTTTGTCCACCACTTGCCTGACGCACGTTGTTATCTAAACATTGGCGGTGGCCCCGTCACGGCCATACTGACGTGCACTCGTCCTCGAGTGCCTTCTGACCATCTGGGAACAAGACAACAACTCGTTCGTTCATCCTGACACATATCTTTTTTTTTACAACTCTATAACTAGCGTGATCTTTAGCGAAATGTTACAATAGTGTGCTGATCCAGCAACCCTTTCAGTAACTACAACTTTTAAACCCCTCTCGTCAGTTTTGAAATCGGAGACTGGATTCTACTAAGCTAGGAATCCCTCTTATCAGTTAAAAAATCGGAGACTGGATTGTAATAAGCTCTCTCTCATCAGTTAAAAACCGGAGACTGGAGTGTATTAAGCTCCCTCTCATCAGTTAAAAACCGGAGACTGGAGTGCACTAAGCTCCCTCTCATCAGTTAAAAACCGGAAACTGTATTAAGCTCCCTCTCATCAGTTTGAAACTGGAGACTGGAGTGTGCTAGGTCGGAAATCCCTTTAGCTAAAGTGCTAGACCGGAAATTACTTTAGCTGAGAGTGCTAGACCGGAAATCCCTGTAGCTAATGCTAGACCGGGTTGCGATCCCTATAGCCAAAAGGCTAGACTGGAATGAACCCCTTTAGCTGAGTCATTGGACCGGACTCTCCCTTCAATGATTTTAATCTTCCTACATTTTTTGCCAATCCTATATTTTTTGTTAAATTACTCCTTTTATTTTTGTTTTCTCTTTACTCTTTATTTATTATTTTTCAATAGATTTCTTTTCATAGTTTTATAAAACTCCCATGTTCTTTATCTTTTATTTTTATTATCACTGTTATTTTTTTTAATCAATTGTGGTGTACTATTGCATCAGTTACAACACTAACTGAATCTAGTAGATCTAATGATGAATCTTCGCTCATAGTGCGTGAAGTATCAGTATCGGAAAGTTCATCATCAGGTTCAGTAATTACATTTACATAATCATTATCACGATCAGTTTCATGAACAACATTACTCTGGCTAACATCCGCCGTCACGCCATTGTCATCATAACTTTCAGCTACTTCTATAAAACCTATTGGACCGCGGGGTACTTCGCGTAAGTTCTCATGGGCAACTTTGTACGTCCGATTAGACCCTAATGGATATAATCAGACGTACAAAGTTGCCCATGAGAACACGCTTTAGCTCGTACCTATCGTTTTCTAAGATAGCAATGATTTTATAGGGGCCTTTATACTTTGGGTCGAGCTTAGTCTGATGCTTCTCCTCATTTTTTACGAAAACATAGTCTCCAACAGAGAAAGCTTTTATTTTAGCCTTACCCCGGCCAAACCGAATGATATCAGACTGAGCTAGTCTCTTTATATTATCTGATGCACTAGACCGTGCCACTTCCAAGTCTAACCTATTAGGATTATCAGGATTTGTAGCTATTTTAGAGATACGTAACGAGTTACCTTGAATTCCAAACATTAGTGAAGCCCGTGACTCTGCATCGAGTACTATTAAGTGCTAGTTGAATCTCACCTAACTGTTCCTGCCACGACCTATAGGAATCACCTTCAGCTATTGTAAGGAAGCTCTTAAAAGTTCGCATAATGCGCTCTACTTGCACATTGGCTCTGCAGGCGCCCATGGCGATAAGGTGTAATTCAATATTGTTGTCTTTACAAAAGTTTCTTAAGTCAGTATTGTTGTAAGAGCATCCACGGTCTGCTACTACTCTTTTGGGCGCTCCAAATAAATGTACCGAGTTTTTTAATGCTTCAATAGCGTCAACGGCATTTAATGTCAATGTGTGTTTTAGCAAGACATACTTTGTAAAGGCATCAATAGTGATAGAACAATATTCCTTGCGGTCGCTTTTACCGCTAAGTTTCCCTGTAAGATCCAGGTGCAGAGTGTGCCATGGAAGTGGTACCTTGGGAATTGGATGTAAGCGTATTTGTTGAGCGCCTGATGGACCTTTTGCAGATTTGCAAATTACACAGTAATCGACAAACTTTTTTACGTATTTGGACATGTTACTGAACCAATAAAGATCGTATAACTTATCTTATGTCTTTTCATATCCTAGATGCTTAATATCATTATGAACCTGGCTTATAAGCGACCATATTAAGGAGTGAGGGAGGATTGGTAACCATTTAGTAGTTTTGGCGCGTTCTATCTTACGGTGTAGTATACCTTGCCTAATATTATAACTGCGTGCAATTTCAGGGGGTAATTGGTTAGATTCTATTTTAGAAATCAAATTCGAAATTTCAGAGTCGCGTTTTTGTTCTCCAGTTAGCCATCCCTTATCAAGTTCTGAGAAGTTAACGATTTTAGAGGTAAAAGGTTTCTGAACTATTACTTTGGAATCCGTTAGGTTATCTTGAGTATCTAGAGGGCAGTTACGAGATAAAAAGTCTGCGTGAGCCATGTTTCTACCTTCTTTATAGATAATATCGAAATCATAGGATTGTAGAATAGCCCACCATTTATGGACTCTGTGTGTTAGGTCCTTCTTGGAATGTGAGGCTTTCAAAGCATTGCAATCCGTATACACGGTAAAATGTCGGCCATAAAGATAACGTCTAAAGTGTTCAACATATTTTACAACAGCTAATGTTTCCAACTCATACGAGTGGTAGCGGCTTTCCGCACTAGTGGTCCTATGACTGAAATAAGCAACAACGTGCGGAACTGCATCATACTTCTGAATCAGAATAGCCCCGCACCCGTCACTGCTGGCATCGGTATGTAATTCAATGGGCAAAGATGGATCGAAGTTTTTAAGACTGGTTCTGTTATCAAGTGTGTAACTATTTCACTATGAATTTTATCATGTTCAGCAGTCCAAACGATGTGACCTTTGCCAGAAGTAAAGGGATACAGGGGTTTGAGTAACTTTGAGAAATTAGGGATGAATTGCCTAAAATAAGTTGCTAATCCAATAAACTGCCTAACTTGTTTAACTGTGGAAGGCTTTGGGGCATTTTGTTAGGCTTGCACTTTTCGCGGATTTGGTTTGAGAGCTCCGGAGGATACAACATAGCTTAAATACTCTTTTTCATAAAAAAGCATTTCTTGAGGTTTAATGAGAATCCGGCGCGAGATAGGGTTTCTAATAGTTTGTTTAGCCGAGATAGGCCCTCATCAATGGTAACTGACGCTAAAAGGATGTGGTCCATATAGACTAAGATCCTGTCATATTCTAATAGTTTTAACGCGGTATTAATAGCCCTTTGAAAAACCTGTGGAGCATTTCTAAGACCGAATGGCATCGTCAAAGATTCATATTGGCCAGATGGTGTTACAAAGGCAGTCTTCTCCACTGAATCCTCATGAACCTTTACTTGGTGATAGCCTGAAGCCACGTCCACAATACTGTAATAATGAGCTCCATGTAGCTTATTAATTTGGTCACCAATCAAAGGAAGAGTGTAGCTATCCGGAGGAGTATTGCTGTTAAGCTCCCTGTAATCGACACACAGACGATCGCTACCGTCTTTCTTTTTCACTAACAAGATGGGGCTCGAGAACGGTGACGAACTTTCTCGAATTATATTGGCGTCAAGCATTTCTTGAATCTTTTCCTGAACAATATTAAGCTCTAGGGGTGACAAACTATAAGGTCGCCTGTGAACTACTTTGGTAGGGTCAATAAGATTGATTTTTAGTTCGCCCGCTTTAATACGAGTAGTTGGTAACCTCTGAGCGAAATTGTTGGAGTATTTTTCGAGTATAGCAAACAACCGCTCCTTATCTTTTCCTACAAGATCAGTGTCAATCGTACCTTCGGGAAAACGACAGAGTTTAGTGGTACAAGAGTTCAAAATCTTTTTCTTAACGAAAGTTAAATTGTCATTACTAATCTCAACCGAAATTCCTAGTTCTAAAACATCACGGCCTAATAATACTTCCTCATTAAGAAACTCATCTGGCAAGGCGTGATAAATTATGCTAAAACTAAGATTTTGAACTATTGTGGGACATTTGATCTGCAACATAGAAGTTACGTTATTACTACCTACACCTTTTAACACTATTTGTTCATGAAACTGCTCGCCCTTAAGAAATTTACAATATCTCTGCTTGATTAAACTACACTCTGATCCTGAATCAAGAACAAAAGGCAATTTAATACCACTTATCTCAATCACTCCATGCAAAGCTCGGGTACACACGTTGACCTGTTTGCTGGAGCTCGCGGCTGCGCCTGCAGCCTCTTCCCTTTTCTTGTAACGCTTGGGGCAGGCGGAGACTACAAGGCCGGGGTCGGTACACACGTAGCAGTTGACAGATGGACGAGGATGCAGCGTAGTGGCTGGAAAATACAGTGGCTCCGTCTTGGCTGCTACCGAAGAGTTCTTTGCGACGAATCTGTTTCTGTCGCGGCAGTCTTGACCCCGATGACCGTGTCTACCGCAAAAGTGACAGCTACCACGAAATGGGCCATTGCCTCTAAATCGTTTCACGTCCGAATCACTTGAACCAACATCTTCGTTACGTCTCTTCAACGAAAAACTACGCAGCGTGCGAAATAACTGGCTGTTGTCGTTTATAATGACGGAATTTAACTCGCAACGAATCTTGTCATCGCACTGCGACAATACCGAAATAGCAAAGCCGGTAATCACTTTCTCAGGCATATTCACTTCAGGAATCTTCTCAATTAATTGCCATAATCGCATTCCCGCTTCAGCAGCGCTCTCTCTGTTGTCTAGCTGAAATTTGATGATGTGATCGAAATGGTCTTGAATCATCATAGGTTTGGCGAATCTCGATATTAGCATCTCCTTGATAGCAGGCCATGATATTTGGTCAGGTTTGATATTTGTCAGACAAGTTGTCGCACGCCCCTTAAGAGAATGTGTTAGAGCGAGAATTAAGTCGACTCCTTTTATGTTTTTCTGCTCAATTATCAACTCAATGAGTGTGCACCAGTTGACGACGTTGGATTCAGGTTCATCTGGGTCGTAATTAACCAATTTTGTCAGTGGATGCTGCACAGGTTGACAAGATGTTATATTGTCGGCGATTTTTTTGAAAATCTATTCCATAACAGTTGAAAATAGCATAATTTGCTCCATGACTGGATTACTCGACGCTTCTGACTGTGATGATTCTTGTGGGTGGTGGTTCAGATCCGCAACTTCTGATGTCGCGTCAAGCTCCGACATAGTTTTTTTTTTAAAAAGAAGGAAACACCAAAGTCTTCACTAATTTCTTAATTTATTTCAATTAATTAAATTTCATTAATTTTAAATGTAATCCACAAAGTTAATCAATACTGATTTTATAATTTACTGACAAATAAAGTACTCAGTGACTACGTAACGTATGCACCGGGCAATGGACGACGAACGACTGATACGAGTCATTCGCACGCGCTGCCTTATATAGCCCGGCGTTTGTCCACCACTTGCCCGACGCACGGTGTTATCTAAACATCGGCGGTGGCGCCGACATATATATATATATATATAGGCGCAAGAGATATGGGTGGCTTATATTTCGTTAAAAATGATATATCTATATTATCTATATCAATATTATAAATAATACTAAATCAATATATATATATATATACGCACAAGTATTGCTCGTTTAAAGGTATTAGATTATAAAAAAAAATTGAAAATGGTTGACCCTGCAGGCAATCCCTGGAACTTGCTGTTAAATAAAGGTATTTTAAGCTCAAGGAGTAATAACTATATGCATAGATTGTTTCAGGTCAAACAGTTTGACCGCCCCGTTGGTAGAGTGGTTAGCGACCCTGACTACGCAATCGACGGGGCTTGGGTTCGATCCCCGACGGGGACAAGCATTTGTGTTATGAGCATAAATGTTTGTATTTCCGGGTTTGGGTGTTTATTAAATATATTCCAGTACTTATATATGTATTTCTATGTATTAGTATCGTTGACTAACACCCATAACACAAACAAATAATTTGCTTACTTTGGGGTTAGATCAGTAAGTGTAATTTGTCCCGTGAATTATTATATTTTATTTATTTATTCATTTTGTTATAAATGGCGGTATATTGATTTTTGAAAAGCTGTATATTTTGGAAACGATGATCGATTTTGATCTTTCAATTGTTATTTCAAGACGCTATAGAAAACAAAGTAAAATTTTCGCCAACTATATAGGTATGTTCCTTAATTAAAACGCACATATTACAAGGTCCTTCCAAAATATGTGATCATATTTTAACAAAGCGTTCAGTACGTCTAACCAAAGATATGATTTAAGGTACTAAAACTTTTTTATTTTACGAATATGTATTTCCGTTTACGACTTACAATATGAAATCGTTCACGTTGCACGTCAGAGTGCTAAGTGTGAGTTTTTCTTTTCGCATTCGATCGTGAGCGCGTTTGGAGTTTACTAGGAATTTGTATGTGATTTGTACAGCGCCACCTAGTGGTAAACGTGAGAAACCAGTTTACCACTAGATGGCGCTGTGCAAATCACATACAAATTCCTAGTAAACTCGAGACGCGCTCACGATCGAATGCGAAAAGAAAAACTCACACTTAGCACTCAGAGCTATGAATCACGTGACGTCATGACGTCTGTTGCGTAAATTGTTTAGAAGCCACGCACGCCTCTTACCTACTTCTCATTTCAATTCATAGCTTCGCATAGTAAGAGCTTTGTAATAATAAAAACAATGTCATGTGAATGATTTACGTAAACGTATTACGTAAACGCATTATGCAATATTCGTAAAAAAAAGTTTATATAGACCCTTGAATTATGTTCTTATATATATATATATATATATATATATATATATATATATATATATATATATATATATATATATATATATATATATATGTATATATATATATATATATATATATATATATATATATATATATGTATGTGTGTGTGTGTGTGTGTGTGTGTGTGTGTGTAGACAACAAAGGTGTTAGTGGTGCGTTGCTATCTTGTGGCGAGATCTAATGCCAAGTGCATAAGTTTACCAGCTACCTTATTCGCCAAACCGGAACATGACAGTGATAAACACTGACGCTATAGCGGCAGGAATAGATAAGGCGGTGGTATCAGACCCGGACAAGGCAATGCAGCACTCTATCACCTAGTAGCCAAAATAATAAAATGTATGTGAAAGTCAAAGCCAAAAGCGTTTATTGCAACTAAGTGGTACTTGTTCTTGTTGTTGTAAGATGTGATATATATATATATATATATATATATATATATATATATATATATATATATATATATATATATATATATATATATATATATATATATATATGAAATTGTACCTAAAGTAGGGTCATGTTAATAGACCGCATATATATTTTCATCATAATTTAGCAACGGAACTTTGTAATGAAGGGCAAACAATGTTACATATTTTTTCAAAGTGAGAGCTGCACGCTTAATGTTTTTAAATTAATAATATCATAAATATGTATTCGTTCGAATAGTTACAAAAAACCGCATTTTTGACACTTTGACACATTGAGTTTAAAAACCATTCTAAAGATACTAAACAAATTGTTACAAGTTCGTATAGGCAAACATTCAAAAGATTAACAGAGAAACAGCTGGAAAGTTGAATGAATGTAATTATTAATATTTAGCCAATAATGAATAAGAACGTTGTAATTATAATAAAACAAATTGTTCTTTTAATCTATTAAAATACTAGAAATAATTAAAATGTTTGAGGTTATATTTTTAGGCCAAAAATTCTTAAGATCTTTCTAAGAACATCTCAACTTTTATGTCGCTATGTCGTTATGACGTTGTTTTTTTGGCGCAATTGCGCTGTCCGGCCGTCTGTCTGCCTGTCCGTCTGTATCTCATGAACCGTGAGAGTTAGACAGTTGAAATTTTAACAGATGATGTATTTCTATTGATGCTATAACGATAACTACTAAAACCAGAATTAAATAAATAATTAATCCCATAAAACAATTATATATATTTTTGCAATTTCTTCTCGAGCTTGTAACGTCAACTGGTAAACGCTTAAAATATCTACTGAATATTTATATTCACTTTAAAAATATATGTTTAAATAAATATTTAAGGGGGCTCATACAACAAACGTGATTTTTGTGGTTTTTATAAATGTTAGTACGAAACCCTTCTTGCGAGAGTTTGACTCTCACTTGGCCGGTTTTATTTGTCGTTGTATGAAGTGATTGTGCTTTGTCAGTGTATTTTCTGTTGTTTTAATTTGATTTGGCTTTTTATCTAGGAATTATTGTGCTATGGCTATATATCGGACTCCAATTGCCAACGAAATGTATTGTTTTTCTTTTTCATGCCTAAACGAGACTTTAAAAGTTTTAAAAAATAACAAAATGAATTAAGAACATTGATATAAAATACCCAAGATACACAGTTCCGAACAAAATGACACTCAAAACTGCCGCTAATTAAGTCTAAAAAGTTTATAGTTATGGCCATTGACTTACTAATATATGGACATAGGGTCCGCTCTCTAAAAGTGTACCAATTAAAAGAGAAACAAAACGTAAAAAGAGAAACAATTTCGCGTTAGTCGTCATTTACCAGTGACACTAATAAGACACTAAGAATGCCGTATTGTATAGTAAAAAATTATAAAAATCACGTGGCCAAAGGGATAAAAAGGGTGGAATATTATATTTCTTGTAAGTATAATAATTGTTTGACCTATTATAATATGTATTTGGCCTCTGAACACGATATTTCATTTAATTTAGAATTATTTATTAGCTACCGATTGAAAAACCAATTAATTATATTGACAATATCTCTTTGTCCTTGTCCCACATACGCTCAGATATACGTAGAAAGAAGATGGCTATATATAAACTCAAATATGTCACACGTTTGCGACTTGCTATACAATTGTTCGCAAAAGAAATGGAGTTGCTTCCATATTATTTATTATATTTTACTTATTATAATACTTTGATAATTTTATTTTTTAATAATAATTATTAGTTAATCATATGAGATATTATAGCATATATTTATTGCATTTTTTCTACGAGATCCAATACCTTGCGCAACATGGACGAGTATTATAATAGCCCGTACACATTATGAGGAATACTTTTTTCCGAAACTATCAAATCATTTTACAAAAAGCGACATGTATATGTATATAACACAGAAAGAATTAAGAAGATTAAAAACAGCTACACCTAATTTGCAAGTAGATAGATGTTATTTACTTTACGTATTATATAATAATTGTATTAATTGTAAACAGAGTTCATGAGTTTAATTTAATTCAAAATGATTAGTAATTAGTATTTAGTAGATTTATATTATGTGTTTGCACACAGGCATTATCGATAGATTGTGGTGATCTGAAATTTATGTAATATAAAATTTAGTGAAATATAAAAAAATATGGTGTCATAAACTAATAGACGTGAGAAATATGGGTAGCTTATTTTTTGCAAATAATGATGTATTTGACATATGTAAGAGTACGGAACGCATTATAAGCAATTATCGTCGCGCGAGTAGAGGAAATAGTTCAAAAAATATGATTAAAACTTTATTTCTATAGAGGTACCTATTAAAATTGTATATTTAAAAAGATGTGTTTCATGGAGGTAAAGAACATAAACTTGACTCTATTAATGAAAGAAAAGTTGATGGATATACGATTAATTACATCTGTAAAAAAGAAACCACCCAAATAAAAACTGGTTCAAAAACTTTATAACAAGTTAAATTTATTCAAAGGTCTATTAAAGATAAAGATAAAGATCTATATTATTATTTAAAAAAAAAGTATCTTCACGCCCATATATCCCCGAAGAGGTAGGCAGAAGTACAACAAGTGCACCCACGATTAGCCGCAGATACATGGTCCCACAAATGAGATAGGTGGCAAGCCTATCGCCAACCGGGCACTTTCCAATCCCAGGCAACTTTGTGTTTCTCAGAAAACTGAAAAACACTTTTTTATGTGCCCGACCCAGGAATCGAACCCGAGACCTCATGTGGTCAACGCCAACGCTGGACCACTAGACCACAGAGGCGATATTATTATCTATGTTATTATTATTATTAATATTATAAATGCGAAAGTTTGGATGTTTGTGACTCAATCACACAAAAACTATAAAACAGATTTGAATGAAATTTGGCACAAAGGTAAATGATGACCTGGAATAGCATATAGGCTAGTTTTTATCTTGGAAAATTAAGGTGATCCCAAGGGATTTGCCAAAAACTTTTATAATGCAGCGTGCTGTACGCTGCAGCTAGTTAATAATAAGTATAATCAGTCATTTGACATCACGATAATAATTATAGTTTAGTAGGTAGTTATTTATTAAGAATAAATATTTTTAACTTGTAATAAAATAACTTATTATTTTTAGTGCATTACATAAGACTGACTGATTTAAAAAAACTTTGTCCAAGTTTTATATAATTGAAAAATATTGTCTATTTAATAAAGCAGGCATTCCTTTGCATGTAGCTATCTTTAAGGGCAGGTAGGTATGGTATTAGGATTTCGTCATTAAGAAATTTTGTTTGAAGGTCAAAATCAGCGACAGAAATGGTTTTTTTTAAAATAAGAATCAATATATAAACTGCTTTAGTAGTAGACCTCTCTTACGAGTAGTTGATCCTGCATTGATAGAGCACGAGTTTTTAATTGAATTTATGTAACTACCATAATTTTGCTCCTTTGTGTATATAGTTTTTATAGAAGCATTCGTCCCTTTCTATTCATTCATCATTCTATTTCAGCCCATTCGGGTTATTTTTTTTAAGTTAATCTTTGTTTGATTTCGCGTTTTCAAGACACTTGAAAACCCGAAATCAAACATAGGTTAAGTTTAAAAAAAAAATAACTCTAAAGGGCTGATATAGAATGATGAATGAATAGAAAGAGAGATTATAGCATTAATAATATTACTGGTGTGTATATATGTAACTTGTATTAACAACATTACCGAATATTGCCAAACCAGTTCAGTGCATTCTTCTTTCGATTTTTGTCAATTTTGTTGTCCGAGGGTGATGTTAAAAGTTTCCAAATCTGGCGTGCTTGTATAAAGCGAGTTATAATCGGGGAGGAAACAAAGCAAGCTCGTCTGGACCATGACGTGTGACATCCAGTTCTCTCTAAATATTGCAGAAGGGAACTAGTATATAGATATAAATCTGTTATATAAAATCGTACCTTTCCCATATGAAATAAGAACCATCCATGGAAATTCATATTATCCAGCGGTATTACCACCAAATATACGATCTCCATTTATATCTCCACATTCTTTAAAGTCAAAGTCAAAGTCAAAGTCAAATATTTTTATTCAAAATAGGATTAGTTACAATCTCTTTTTGAAAGTCATCTTAGAATAATTCCATGTAACACTGATTTATAATTTAGGCAGGAGTCCCGAGTTTGGGTGCAGTTCTATAACATTTAGTTGTGAACAGCAAATCTATGAAATTATTCTATATTATAGAGAGTTGTAGATGCGTTGCCGTTTGTTCTAGAATAAGTAAGTTTATTTATTGTAGAGCCCTATGTCATATCCAGAGGGTTAGCATAAATCAAAATGTTCTTAAAACTGCATGACTGAAATATTTTCAGATATCGAAATGTGATGGTGAAACTTTGAATTATCACGAAGTACAATCTTTAATTTTTTTAATATCATAATAATATCGAGGTAGCAAACAAGAAGGTGGGTCTCCTGATGGAAAGAGTTAAACATCGCCTATAGACACCAAATATGTTAATGATGCGTTGCTATTTTGTGACGAGGTCTAGTATTACATGCATTAGTTTATCAGCTACTGTACTCTCCAAACTGGAACACGACAGTAATAATAATAATATCCGTGGAAAAATTACATATATTGATCTAACCTATTTGCTTGTGATATGGGTGTTAGTCAACGCTAATAATACATAGAAATACATGTATAAATACTCAAATATATATAATAAACACCAAAACCCAAGAATACCCTATAATAAGAATATAATAATTCAACCAACGGGGCGGTTACTCCGTTGGTTGCAGGGGAACCAACAGTGACAAATATTGACGATATTGCGGCAGAAACAGGTAAAGCGGTGGTACCAGATCCGTGCGATACAATACAGAACTCTACCACGTAGTGACTCGCATAGCTAATCGGTTTCTTTCTACGACCTGCCTGGCAAAACAGCAGCTGTTAACCTATTCTTCAAAGGAGTCTGAGCAAACACGGGGTTGAACGAGTTACTTTCGGGATTATCACAGGTGGCACGCCTGAAGTTGTAACTCCACACACTACACTTGTTAGACTCGTCTGATCAGGATTTCTCAATTGATTATAAGTCACAAATGGGCAGTCTGTATATGGCTTGCAATCGCTGCATTCTGCTGTAATTAGAAATTAATATACATAACTAGTTGAACCCGGCAGATGTTGTTCTGCGAGTGCAACATCGACGTACTGCGGCGTCATCTGATGGCATGGTCGGAAGTTGCAATAACGGGTATAGCACAAAAACGTTTTTAGAGGGCCGTCACTTGCGTCCGTAGGTTATTCTTACACGTGCCCCTTAGGTGGTGCCAACAAACGACCAAATAATAATAACTCTCTCGGGTTCGCCTGGCATGTAATCACCACCAGGTTAGAGTCTGTCTCCAAATACCGTAATGGTGTGTTCCGGCAGTGCTTGGTAACGTTTGCAATTGCCCGAATTGGCTGTTCCTGGTGAAGTGTTAGTAGTTAATAGAATAGAATTAAAAGAAAAACTGTAACAAACGCTTCCCACTCCCTGATCTCCTGAACCCTGCATCGGATCTTCGTCAAATTACAATGGCACTACGTGGGAAATATACCCTTTGAAACAACAAAGAATTTTTCAAATCAGTTCAGGCGTTTTGGAGTAATTGATGAACAAACATAAAAAAAGATCCGTCGAATTGGAAAGTCGGTCGAAAATGACTTGACATATCATCGTCCTTCATGGACACTTTAGGTTTTTCTTAACATGTCATCAGGAATAAATTAATATTTAATTGTACATTGAATATTTTTTTAAAAGAATACTTGGGGCGTTATCTACAATCGATATCAAAGCCAAAAATATAGTTTTTAGAATTTTTGTCTGTTTGTCTGTTTATCTGTTTGTCTGTATGTATGTCCAGCTAAACTCAAAAAAATCTGCGTGGATTTACTTCAAATTTTGCATGAATATTACTAACAGGTCGGATCAACATATAGGCTACATACTATCACGCTGTCACCTACAGGGGAGGAGCAGTGCGGAGTAAACGAAGTCCGCGCGAACGAAGTCGCAGGCAACAGCTAGTTAATGTATAAATGTCAAAATTAATATTTCTTTTCCTATTTTGCCCCTCAGGCGCTAATATGTGGAAAGTTGCCTCTATATGACCTCACGTCCTCAAATATCTATCAACAAATTTTTTTCATTTCAACAAAATTGGTTTAGTGATTGACGATATATATATATATATATATATATATATATATATATATATATATATATATATAAAGAAAATAAAATCGAAAAGAAAATCAAAAAGAAGTAGGCTTCTTAATAGAACGTCAAAACTTAATTGTGTAAACACTTAAAAGAAATAATAACCAACACAAAATAATATAATATTAAGGAGCGCATTTTAAATAACATTACTTTGTGTGCACACAACACATATAAATAATATACATAAATAATATGCCATCTTACTGCATTATTTCGTATTGCTTAGTGTCAAGTAGTTTTATTAGCGATATTTTCGACTTTTATCCACGAAAACATGTAGGGTAACGTGCCCTAAAATCGGTCTGCGCCTAATGTCGACCTCCTAATATGTTTATACTGATAATTAAGCTAATATTCCACATAACTTTTAAGAACGCGGGCAAGACTTCATACATCGTTTTTTAATTATTATCTTAAAGTTTAATGTGTTTCTTAAGATTCTATATCAACTGCTTAATTTATCCGCATTTAATAAATATTTTTTTAACTTGAGGAATAGTAGTTAAATAAAGTTGGAATTTAGGTAAGGTTAAAGTAAGCAATCAGTTCTCTCCTTAGTAGTCTTTATTTGATACTTATAATGAAAATTATAATATATAAACTTATTGCTGTTTTAATGAAAATGTAAATTAAGTTTTATACAATGATAACACTTAAATCTAATGATAGAATTCAATCAAATTAAAGTCTCAATATTTTTATATAATTGTTCCTAGCGATATATTTTATTTAATTGATTTAACAATCGTAGAAGATTATTCTAGTTTTATTCTAATAGTGAAAAATAAAACTTTGAATATCAAGTGCCTTTAAATTGTTTCCTTTCTTTGACTACAACTTAATAAAAATAAGTACCCTAAAATAGTTATATTGAAGATTATTTGATATAGACAAAAAATAATTTATATAAATCGTTTTATTTAAAAAAATATCACAATATTGAATATTTAATGCTCATTTCTCTTAATTTTGAGGACCAGCAAGTAACGATCTAATGTAATTTTTACATATCAAATTTTTTCTGCGTAGTTTTAAAGAGACTAAAATATCAATTTATTTCATTTATTTTATGTCTCAAAGAAAGAGACTCAATCATTAAAATTGGTGACCATTTAGATTTTTTCTTTTACAGTTTTTATCAAATTAAAAAGATCATTTAAATACATACCATAAAAAATTGAGGGCATATTATGTTTACAAAAGTTATTTAATAAAATTAAAGTAAATTTTAATGCAAAGTCAATACCTTATTTCAATTTCAAACATCCTTTACTGGCTAACATTAGAGAAAAATGGGGCTGAAATTAGGGAAAAATTGACCGACAATAGAAAAGAAGCCAGGATAGAGAGGGTCAATCATTTAAAACTTAACACGTTTACATATTTTTATTTCGTTGTTGAAATCAATTCGAAACATCAATAGTGTAAAATTTAAATATTGATTAACATGAAAAAGAAAATTAATATTTTCTTCCCGATAACGGTTTAAGCCTAATAGGGTCCGAAAGTTATGTATTTGGTTAGGCGGCCGAAATTTGGCTATTTTACCCTATAAATTTCTACATCACTGAGATTAATTTTAATTTTTAAAATTTTAAATAAATAATTTGATTATTAAGTATACATATTTTCGTGTCACAATTTGCACAAAAATGAAAAAATCCAAGGTGAAATAGCTTTGGAACGTAGAATTATAACACGTAGAAACCGAGTGGGCCGCGATGTTTTAAGCCATTTCAAAGTAGCCTTAAAAGGCTACGCATGCGCTTGCCGTCCGCTCAGAATCGCGATACATGTCATACGGAGTGCAGGTCTCGCAATTCGAAAAAAATATGACTTACTGTGTTGTTAAAGGCAAAAAAAGACAAATAAAATAAATGCTGAATTATCAAAAAGTACCCTCGAGCTAAACTATTTTCATAAGACTTAGTATAAATAATAGTTAAAGCAAATACAATAATTAATTTTCTTAACATTAAGGTCTAACTAAAAATATCGTGCGCAATTTTTTTTCCACAACTAGCAACTGTATAGTGATAAGTTAAGTGTTTCAAATTATCTATTTTTAGTCGATTTACATAACAGAAAAATTATAAATTGTAAGTATTTACCTGTGAAATGTTCACTTTTTTTGTTTTTCTAAGGTGTTAAAACACTTCTTTATAATGCAATAAGTCATTTCGAATTATTTTTCGTAAACTGTGTCCGATATAACCTGATCTTATTAAGCATTGACAACTCGCAAAACGAATTGAGCCGTTTCTGGTTCAGTTTTATTTACTCGTTTTTTGTGGTTTCTAGACTTTATTATTCTAAGATCAGAATCAAAACAGTTGCGGACGCTATGTGGTGCTCAAGTCGTGCACAGAGCCAATAGTAGCCAATATAGTACGTTTAGCTTAAAACATTTAAATTTTTTAAGTTGATTTAAATAAATACTTGATTAATAAGTATCTTATTAATTTTTACCTTAAAATGTTCGTCTATAACGTAAGTATTGTTTCTGCTTGCCCACCCATTTGCTAATTTTCAAGATAGTTTAAGGTTTAGAACCATGGCAAGATTTGTATGAAAGTTAAAATAAAAAAGGTTCCAAGGTAATAGCTTTGAACAAACATACATACACATACACGCACACAGACATACACATAATAACACACAAGTATTTGCCAAGCAATGTATTTCAAACATTTGTATGATATAGGATAATATATTAGTAGATACATATCAATAAGGTTTTTTTTTGTAAGAATTACTTCAATCACTGTTTTTATAACTTAAATAACGTAAATTCGTATTGACCATATTTTTTATTTACGCTCGGTGCCGGTTGGTTACCGCTGTTTAATTACTGAAATTTAAAAAAAAAATCTTGAGAACCTCTAAAAAATTTTCCTGTAATTCTACTCATTTTACCTCACCAGAATAAAAATTGTAAGTTCTAAATTTTCTATATGACTAATAATACTATTGGAAAGACAGACAATCTTTATTTCAGTGAGGTAAAAATATTTTAAATCACAAATAAAAGCACAAAAGCTAAAAAATATAAGGTTAAATAGCTTTGGAATCATCTTGAGAACATCTAGAATATTTCCCGGCATTTAACATATTTTACCTAACCGAATAAAAAGTGTAAGTTTCAAGTTTATACTAAATGATTAATAATGTTATAGTATGAAAGATTATTTGTATACCGGTCAGGTAGATATATTTTAAATACCGTCTTGGGAAAATATTTATTTACTTGCAACACTATTCGAGTCTTTGGAGTCTTTGTGTGCGTGACGACGCAAGTGATTACACGAAGCTTACACGGACATTGACACGGTTTTGGCCTAAAATATGAACGAAGCGTTGAATGCAATTATCCCTCTAAGCGTTATTACTCTATGGAGGTAAGGTGATGGTTCGTGCTGGGGTAGGGTGGATTCGAGAGGATTGTCAGGGTTGAGAGGGGGGGGGGAGCCCCCTATATACGCGCTTCTGCGTGCAATCCGCCCCGCAGGTCGAGTCCCCGCGGGGGATTAAACACGCAGTGGCAATTGAACTGAGTTGATACGAGTCATGCGCACGCGCTGCCTTATATAGCCCGGCGTTTGTCCACCACTTGCCTGACGCACGTTGTTATCTAAACATTGGCGGTGGCCCCGTCACGGCCATACTGACGTGCACTCGTCCTCGAGTGCCTTCTGACCATCTGGGAACAAGACAACAACTCGTTCGTTCATCCTGACACATATCTTTTTTTTTACAACTCTATAACTAGCGTGATCTTTAGCGAAATGTTACAATAGTGTGCTGATCCAGCAACCCTTTCAGTAACTACAACTTTTAAACCCCTCTCGTCAGTTTTGAAATCGGAGACTGGATTCTACTAAGCTAGGAATCCCTCTTATCAGTTAAAAAATCGGAGACTGGATTGTAATAAGCTCTCTCTCATCAGTTAAAAACCGGAGACTGGAGTGTATTAAGCTCCCTCTCATCAGTTAAAAACCGGAGACTGGAGTGCACTAAGCTCCCTCTCATCAGTTAAAAACCGGAAACTGTATTAAGCTCCCTCTCATCAGTTTGAAACTGGAGACTGGAGTGTGCTAGGTCGGAAATCCCTTTAGCTAAAGTGCTAGACCGGAAATTACTTTAGCTGAGAGTGCTAGACCGGAAATCCCTGTAGCTAATGCTAGACCGGGTTGCGATCCCTATAGCCAAAAGGCTAGACTGGAATGAACCCCTTTAGCTGAGTCATTGGACCGGACTCTCCCTTCAATGATTTTAATCTTCCTACATTTTTTGCCAATCCTATATTTTTTGTTAAATTACTCCTTTTATTTTTGTTTTCTCTTTACTCTTTATTTATTATTTTTCAATAGATTTCTTTTCATAGTTTTATAAAACTCCCATGTTCTTTATCTTTTATTTTTATTATCACTGTTATTTTTTTTAATCAATTGTGGTGTACTATTGCATCAGTTACAACACTAACTGAATCTAGTAGATCTAATGATGAATCTTCGCTCATAGTGCGTGAAGTATCAGTATCGGAAAGTTCATCATCAGGTTCAGTAATTACATTTACATAATCATTATCACGATCAGTTTCATGAACAACATTACTCTGGCTAACATCCGCCGTCACGCCATTGTCATCATAACTTTCAGCTACTTCTATAAAACCTATTGGACCGCGGGGTACTTCGCGTAAGTTCTCATGGGCAACTTTGTACGTCCGATTAGACCCTAATGGATATAATCAGACGTACAAAGTTGCCCATGAGAACACGCTTTAGCTCGTACCTATCGTTTTCTAAGATAGCAATGATTTTATAGGGGCCTTTATACTTTGGGTCGAGCTTAGTCTGATGCTTCTCCTCATTTTTTACGAAAACATAGTCTCCAACAGAGAAAGCTTTTATTTTAGCCTTACCCCGGCCAAACCGAATGATATCAGACTGAGCTAGTCTCTTTATATTATCTGATGCACTAGACCGTGCCACTTCCAAGTCTAACCTATTAGGATTATCAGGATTTGTAGCTATTTTAGAGATACGTAACGAGTTACCTTGAATTCCAAACATTAGTGAAGCCCGTGACTCTGCATCGAGTACTATTAAGTGCTAGTTGAATCTCACCTAACTGTTCCTGCCACGACCTATAGGAATCACCTTCAGCTATTGTAAGGAAGCTCTTAAAAGTTCGCATAATGCGCTCTACTTGCACATTGGCTCTGCAGGCGCCCATGGCGATAAGGTGTAATTCAATATTGTTGTCTTTACAAAAGTTTCTTAAGTCAGTATTGTTGTAAGAGCATCCACGGTCTGCTACTACTCTTTTGGGCGCTCCAAATAAATGTACCGAGTTTTTTAATGCTTCAATAGCGTCAACGGCATTTAATGTCAATGTGTGTTTTAGCAAGACATACTTTGTAAAGGCATCAATAGTGATAGAACAATATTCCTTGCGGTCGCTTTTACCGCTAAGTTTCCCTGTAAGATCCAGGTGCAGAGTGTGCCATGGAAGTGGTACCTTGGGAATTGGATGTAAGCGTATTTGTTGAGCGCCTGATGGACCTTTTGCAGATTTGCAAATTACACAGTAATCGACAAACTTTTTTACGTATTTGGACATGTTACTGAACCAATAAAGATCGTATAACTTATCTTATGTCTTTTCATATCCTAGATGCTTAATATCATTATGAACCTGGCTTATAAGCGACCATATTAAGGAGTGAGGGAGGATTGGTAACCATTTAGTAGTTTTGGCGCGTTCTATCTTACGGTGTAGTATACCTTGCCTAATATTATAACTGCGTGCAATTTCAGGGGGTAATTGGTTAGATTCTATTTTAGAAATCAAATTCGAAATTTCAGAGTCGCGTTTTTGTTCTCCAGTTAGCCATCCCTTATCAAGTTCTGAGAAGTTAACGATTTTAGAGGTAAAAGGTTTCTGAACTATTACTTTGGAATCCGTTAGGTTATCTTGAGTATCTAGAGGGCAGTTACGAGATAAAAAGTCTGCGTGAGCCATGTTTCTACCTTCTTTATAGATAATATCGAAATCATAGGATTGTAGAATAGCCCACCATTTATGGACTCTGTGTGTTAGGTCCTTCTTGGAATGTGAGGCTTTCAAAGCATTGCAATCCGTATACACGGTAAAATGTCGGCCATAAAGATAACGTCTAAAGTGTTCAACATATTTTACAACAGCTAATGTTTCCAACTCATACGAGTGGTAGCGGCTTTCCGCACTAGTGGTCCTATGACTGAAATAAGCAACAACGTGCGGAACTGCATCATACTTCTGAATCAGAATAGCCCCGCACCCGTCACTGCTGGCATCGGTATGTAATTCAATGGGCAAAGATGGATCGAAGTTTTTAAGACTGGTTCTGTTATCAAGTGTGTAACTATTTCACTATGAATTTTATCATGTTCAGCAGTCCAAACGATGTGACCTTTGCCAGAAGTAAAGGGATACAGGGGTTTGAGTAACTTTGAGAAATTAGGGATGAATTGCCTAAAATAAGTTGCTAATCCAATAAACTGCCTAACTTGTTTAACTGTGGAAGGCTTTGGGGCATTTTGTTAGGCTTGCACTTTTCGCGGATTTGGTTTGAGAGCTCCGGAGGATACAACATAGCTTAAATACTCTTTTTCATAAAAAAGCATTTCTTGAGGTTTAATGAGAATCCGGCGCGAGATAGGGTTTCTAATAGTTTGTTTAGCCGAGATAGGCCCTCATCAATGGTAACTGACGCTAAAAGGATGTGGTCCATATAGACTAAGATCCTGTCATATTCTAATAGTTTTAACGCGGTATTAATAGCCCTTTGAAAAACCTGTGGAGCATTTCTAAGACCGAATGGCATCGTCAAAGATTCATATTGGCCAGATGGTGTTACAAAGGCAGTCTTCTCCACTGAATCCTCATGAACCTTTACTTGGTGATAGCCTGAAGCCACGTCCACAATACTGTAATAATGAGCTCCATGTAGCTTATTAATTTGGTCACCAATCAAAGGAAGAGTGTAGCTATCCGGAGGAGTATTGCTGTTAAGCTCCCTGTAATCGACACACAGACGATCGCTACCGTCTTTCTTTTTCACTAACAAGATGGGGCTCGAGAACGGTGACGAACTTTCTCGAATTATATTGGCGTCAAGCATTTCTTGAATCTTTTCCTGAACAATATTAAGCTCTAGGGGTGACAAACTATAAGGTCGCCTGTGAACTACTTTGGTAGGGTCAATAAGATTGATTTTTAGTTCGCCCGCTTTAATACGAGTAGTTGGTAACCTCTGAGCGAAATTGTTGGAGTATTTTTCGAGTATAGCAAACAACCGCTCCTTATCTTTTCCTACAAGATCAGTGTCAATCGTACCTTCGGGAAAACGACAGAGTTTAGTGGTACAAGAGTTCAAAATCTTTTTCTTAACGAAAGTTAAATTGTCATTACTAATCTCAACCGAAATTCCTAGTTCTAAAACATCACGGCCTAATAATACTTCCTCATTAAGAAACTCATCTGGCAAGGCGTGATAAATTATGCTAAAACTAAGATTTTGAACTATTGTGGGACATTTGATCTGCAACATAGAAGTTACGTTATTACTACCTACACCTTTTAACACTATTTGTTCATGAAACTGCTCGCCCTTAAGAAATTTACAATATCTCTGCTTGATTAAACTACACTCTGATCCTGAATCAAGAACAAAAGGCAATTTAATACCACTTATCTCAATCACTCCATGCAAAGCTCGGGTACACACGTTGACCTGTTTGCTGGAGCTCGCGGCTGCGCCTGCAGCCTCTTCCCTTTTCTTGTAACGCTTGGGGCAGGCGGAGACTACAAGGCCGGGGTCGGTACACACGTAGCAGTTGACAGATGGACGAGGATGCAGCGTAGTGGCTGGAAAATACAGTGGCTCCGTCTTGGCTGCTACCGAAGAGTTCTTTGCGACGAATCTGTTTCTGTCGCGGCAGTCTTGACCCCGATGACCGTGTCTACCGCAAAAGTGACAGCTACCACGAAATGGGCCATTGCCTCTAAATCGTTTCACGTCCGAATCACTTGAACCAACATCTTCGTTACGTCTCTTCAACGAAAAACTACGCAGCGTGCGAAATAACTGGCTGTTGTCGTTTATAATGACGGAATTTAACTCGCAACGAATCTTGTCATCGCACTGCGACAATACCGAAATAGCAAAGCCGGTAATCACTTTCTCAGGCATATTCACTTCAGGAATCTTCTCAATTAATTGCCATAATCGCATTCCCGCTTCAGCAGCGCTCTCTCTGTTGTCTAGCTGAAATTTGATGATGTGATCGAAATGGTCTTGAATCATCATAGGTTTGGCGAATCTCGATATTAGCATCTCCTTGATAGCAGGCCATGATATTTGGTCAGGTTTGATATTTGTCAGACAAGTTGTCGCACGCCCCTTAAGAGAATGTGTTAGAGCGAGAATTAAGTCGACTCCTTTTATGTTTTTCTGCTCAATTATCAACTCAATGAGTGTGCACCAGTTGACGACGTTGGATTCAGGTTCATCTGGGTCGTAATTAACCAATTTTGTCAGTGGATGCTGCACAGGTTGACAAGATGTTATATTGTCGGCGATTTTTTTGAAAATCTATTCCATAACAGTTGAAAATAGCATAATTTGCTCCATGACTGGATTACTCGACGCTTCTGACTGTGATGATTCTTGTGGGTGGTGGTTCAGATCCGCAACTTCTGATGTCGCGTCAAGCTCCGACATAGTTTTTTTTTTAAAAAGAAGGAAACACCAAAGTCTTCACTAATTTCTTAATTTATTTCAATTAATTAAATTTCATTAATTTTAAATGTAATCCACAAAGTTAATCAATACTGATTTTATAATTTACTGACAAATAAAGTACTCAGTGACTACGTAACGTATGCACCGGGCAATGGACGACGAACGACTGATACGAGTCATTCGCACGCGCTGCCTTATATAGCCCGGCGTTTGTCCACCACTTGCCCGACGCACGGTGTTATCTAAACATCGGCGGTGGCGCCGACATATATATATATATATATAGGCGCAAGAGATATGGGTGGCTTATATTTCGTTAAAAATGATATATCTATATTATCTATATCAATATTATAAATAATACTAAATCAATATATATATATATATACGCACAAGTATTGCTCGTTTAAAGGTATTAGATTATAAAAAAAAATTGAAAATGGTTGACCCTGCAGGCAATCCCTGGAACTTGCTGTTAAATAAAGGTATTTTAAGCTCAAGGAGTAATAACTATATGCATAGATTGTTTCAGGTCAAACAGTTTGACCGCCCCGTTGGTAGAGTGGTTAGCGACCCTGACTACGCAATCGACGGGGCTTGGGTTCGATCCCCGACGGGGACAAGCATTTGTGTTATGAGCATAAATGTTTGTATTTCCGGGTTTGGGTGTTTATTAAATATATTCCAGTACTTATATATGTATTTCTATGTATTAGTATCGTTGACTAACACCCATAACACAAACAAATAATTTGCTTACTTTGGGGTTAGATCAGTAAGTGTAATTTGTCCCGTGAATTATTATATTTTATTTATTTATTCATTTTGTTATAAATGGCGGTATATTGATTTTTGAAAAGCTGTATATTTTGGAAACGATGATCGATTTTGATCTTTCAATTGTTATTTCAAGACGCTATAGAAAACAAAGTAAAATTTTCGCCAACTATATAGGTATGTTCCTTAATTAAAACGCACATATTACAAGGTCCTTCCAAAATATGTGATCATATTTTAACAAAGCGTTCAGTACGTCTAACCAAAGATATGATTTAAGGTACTAAAACTTTTTTATTTTACGAATATGTATTTCCGTTTACGACTTACAATATGAAATCGTTCACGTTGCACGTCAGAGTGCTAAGTGTGAGTTTTTCTTTTCGCATTCGATCGTGAGCGCGTTTGGAGTTTACTAGGAATTTGTATGTGATTTGTACAGCGCCACCTAGTGGTAAACGTGAGAAACCAGTTTACCACTAGATGGCGCTGTGCAAATCACATACAAATTCCTAGTAAACTCGAGACGCGCTCACGATCGAATGCGAAAAGAAAAACTCACACTTAGCACTCAGAGCTATGAATCACGTGACGTCATGACGTCTGTTGCGTAAATTGTTTAGAAGCCACGCACGCCTCTTACCTACTTCTCATTTCAATTCATAGCTTCGCATAGTAAGAGCTTTGTAATAATAAAAACAATGTCATGTGAATGATTTACGTAAACGTATTACGTAAACGCATTATGCAATATTCGTAAAAAAAAGTTTATATAGACCCTTGAATTATGTTCTTATATATATATATATATATATATATATATATATATATATATATATATATATATATATATATATATATATATATATATGTATATATATATATACATATATATATATATATATATATATATATGTATGTGTGTGTGTGTGTGTGTGTGTGTGTGTGTGTAGACAACAAAGGTGTTAGTGGTGCGTTGCTATCTTGTGGCGAGATCTAATGCCAAGTGCATAAGTTTACCAGCTACCTTATTCGCCAAACCGGAACATGACAGTGATAAACACTGACGCTATAGCGGCAGGAATAGATAAGGCGGTGGTATCAGACCCGGACAAGGCAATGCAGCACTCTATCACCTAGTAGCCAAAATAATAAAATGTATGTGAAAGTCAAAGCCAAAAGCGTTTATTGCAACTAAGTGGTACTTGTTCTTGTTGTTGTAAGATGTGATATATATATATATATATATATATATATATATATATATATATATATATATATATATATATATATATATATATATATATATATATATATATATATATATATATATATATATGAAATTGTACCTAAAGTAGGGTCATGTTAATAGACCGCATATATATTTTCATCATAATTTAGCAACGGAACTTTGTAATGAAGGGCAAACAATGTTACATATTTTTTCAAAGTGAGAGCTGCACGCTTAATGTTTTTAAATTAATAATATCATAAATATGTATTCGTTCGAATAGTTACAAAAAACCGCATTTTTGACACTTTGACACATTGAGTTTAAAAACCATTCTAAAGATACTAAACAAATTGTTACAAGTTCGTATAGGCAAACATTCAAAAGATTAACAGAGAAACAGCTGGAAAGTTGAATGAATGTAATTATTAATATTTAGCCAATAATGAATAAGAACGTTGTAATTATAATAAAACAAATTGTTCTTTTAATCTATTAAAATACTAGAAATAATTAAAATGTTTGAGGTTATATTTTTAGGCCAAAAATTCTTAAGATCTTTCTAAGAACATCTCAACTTTTATGTCGCTATGTCGTTATGACGTTGTTTTTTTGGCGCAATTGCGCTGTCCGGCCGTCTGTCTGCCTGTCCGTCTGTATCTCATGAACCGTGAGAGTTAGACAGTTGAAATTTTAACAGATGATGTATTTCTATTGATGCTATAACGATAACTACTAAAACCAGAATTAAATAAATAATTAATCCCATAAAACAATTATATATATTTTTGCAATTTCTTCTCGAGCTTGTAACGTCAACTGGTAAACGCTTAAAATATCTACTGAATATTTATATTCACTTTAAAAATATATGTTTAAATAAATATTTAAGGGGGCTCATACAACAAACGTGATTTTTGTGGTTTTTATAAATGTTAGTACGAAACCCTTCTTGCGAGAGTTTGACTCTCACTTGGCCGGTTTTATTTGTCGTTGTATGAAGTGATTGTGCTTTGTCAGTGTATTTTCTGTTGTTTTAATTTGATTTGGCTTTTTATCTAGGAATTATTGTGCTATGGCTATATATCGGACTCCAATTGCCAACGAAATGTATTGTTTTTCTTTTTCATGCCTAAACGAGACTTTAAAAGTTTTAAAAAATAACAAAATGAATTAAGAACATTGATATAAAATACCCAAGATACACAGTTCCGAACAAAATGACACTCAAAACTGCCGCTAATTAAGTCTAAAAAGTTTATAGTTATGGCCATTGACTTACTAATATATGGACATAGGGTCCGCTCTCTAAAAGTGTACCAATTAAAAGAGAAACAAAACGTAAAAAGAGAAACAATTTCGCGTTAGTCGTCATTTACCAGTGACACTAATAAGACACTAAGAATGCCGTATTGTATAGTAAAAAATTATAAAAATCACGTGGCCAAAGGGATAAAAAGGGTGGAATATTATATTTCTTGTAAGTATAATAATTGTTTGACCTATTATAATATGTATTTGGCCTCTGAACACGATATTTCATTTAATTTAGAATTATTTATTAGCTACCGATTGAAAAACCAATTAATTATATTGACAATATCTCTTTGTCCTTGTCCCACATACGCTCAGATATACGTAGAAAGAAGATGGCTATATATAAACTCAAATATGTCACACGTTTGCGACTTGCTATACAATTGTTCGCAAAAGAAATGGAGTTGCTTCCATATTATTTATTATATTTTACTTATTATAATACTTTGATAATTTTATTTTTTAATAATAATTATTAGTTAATCATATGAGATATTATAGCATATATTTATTGCATTTTTTCTACGAGATCCAATACCTTGCGCAACATGGACGAGTATTATAATAGCCCGTACACATTATGAGGAATACTTTTTTCCGAAACTATCAAATCATTTTACAAAAAGCGACATGTATATGTATATAACACAGAAAGAATTAAGAAGATTAAAAACAGCTACACCTAATTTGCAAGTAGATAGATGTTATTTACTTTACGTATTATATAATAATTGTATTAATTGTAAACAGAGTTCATGAGTTTAATTTAATTCAAAATGATTAGTAATTAGTATTTAGTAGATTTATATTATGTGTTTGCACACAGGCATTATCGATAGATTGTGGTGATCTGAAATTTATGTAATATAAAATTTAGTGAAATATAAAAAAATATGGTGTCATAAACTAATAGACGTGAGAAATATGGGTAGCTTATTTTTTGCAAATAATGATGTATTTGACATATGTAAGAGTACGGAACGCATTATAAGCAATTATCGTCGCGCGAGTAGAGGAAATAGTTCAAAAAATATGATTAAAACTTTATTTCTATAGAGGTACCTATTAAAATTGTATATTTAAAAAGATGTGTTTCATGGAGGTAAAGAACATAAACTTGACTCTATTAATGAAAGAAAAGTTGATGGATATACGATTAATTACATCTGTAAAAAAGAAACCACCCAAATAAAAACTGGTTCAAAAACTTTATAACAAGTTAAATTTATTCAAAGGTCTATTAAAGATAAAGATAAAGATCTATATTATTATTTAAAAAAAAAGTATCTTCACGCCCATATATCCCCGAAGAGGTAGGCAGAAGTACAACAAGTGCACCCACGATTAGCCGCAGATACATGGTCCCACAAATGAGATAGGTGGCAAGCCTATCGCCAACCGGGCACTTTCCAATCCCAGGCAACTTTGTGTTTCTCAGAAAACTGAAAAACACTTTTTTATGTGCCCGACCCAGGAATCGAACCCGAGACCTCATGTGGTCAACGCCAACGCTGGACCACTAGACCACAGAGGCGATATTATTATCTATGTTATTATTATTATTAATATTATAAATGCGAAAGTTTGGATGTTTGTGACTCAATCACACAAAAACTATAAAACAGATTTGAATGAAATTTGGCACAAAGGTAAATGATGACCTGGAATAGCATATAGGCTAGTTTTTATCTTGGAAAATTAAGGTGATCCCAAGGGATTTGCCAAAAACTTTTATAATGCAGCGTGCTGTACGCTGCAGCTAGTTAATAATAAGTATAATCAGTCATTTGACATCACGATAATAATTATAGTTTAGTAGGTAGTTATTTATTAAGAATAAATATTTTTAACTTGTAATAAAATAACTTATTATTTTTAGTGCATTACATAAGACTGACTGATTTAAAAAAACTTTGTCCAAGTTTTATATAATTGAAAAATATTGTCTATTTAATAAAGCAGGCATTCCTTTGCATGTAGCTATCTTTAAGGGCAGGTAGGTATGGTATTAGGATTTCGTCATTAAGAAATTTTGTTTGAAGGTCAAAATCAGCGACAGAAATGGTTTTTTTTAAAATAAGAATCAATATATAAACTGCTTTAGTAGTAGACCTCTCTTACGAGTAGTTGATCCTGCATTGATAGAGCACGAGTTTTTAATTGAATTTATGTAACTACCATAATTTTGCTCCTTTGTGTATATAGTTTTTATAGAAGCATTCGTCCCTTTCTATTCATTCATCATTCTATTTCAGCCCATTCGGGTTATTTTTTTTAAGTTAATCTTTGTTTGATTTCGCGTTTTCAAGACACTTGAAAACCCGAAATCAAACATAGGTTAAGTTTAAAAAAAAAATAACTCTAAAGGGCTGATATAGAATGATGAATGAATAGAAAGAGAGATTATAGCATTAATAATATTACTGGTGTGTATATATGTAACTTGTATTAACAACATTACCGAATATTGCCAAACCAGTTCAGTGCATTCTTCTTTCGATTTTTGTCAATTTTGTTGTCCGAGGGTGATGTTAAAAGTTTCCAAATCTGGCGTGCTTGTATAAAGCGAGTTATAATCGGGGAGGAAACAAAGCAAGCTCGTCTGGACCATGACGTGTGACATCCAGTTCTCTCTAAATATTGCAGAAGGGAACTAGTATATAGATATAAATCTGTTATATAAAATCGTACCTTTCCCATATGAAATAAGAACCATCCATGGAAATTCATATTATCCAGCGGTATTACCACCAAATATACGATCTCCATTTATATCTCCACATTCTTTAAAGTCAAAGTCAAAGTCAAAGTCAAATATTTTTATTCAAAATAGGATTAGTTACAATCTCTTTTTGAAAGTCATCTTAGAATAATTCCATGTAACACTGATTTATAATTTAGGCAGGAGTCCCGAGTTTGGGTGCAGTTCTATAACATTTAGTTGTGAACAGCAAATCTATGAAATTATTCTATATTATAGAGAGTTGTAGATGCGTTGCCGTTTGTTCTAGAATAAGTAAGTTTATTTATTGTAGAGCCCTATGTCATATCCAGAGGGTTAGCATAAATCAAAATGTTCTTAAAACTGCATGACTGAAATATTTTCAGATATCGAAATGTGATGGTGAAACTTTGAATTATCACGAAGTACAATCTTTAATTTTTTTAATATCATAATAATATCGAGGTAGCAAACAAGAAGGTGGGTCTCCTGATGGAAAGAGTTAAACATCGCCTATAGACACCAAATATGTTAATGATGCGTTGCTATTTTGTGACGAGGTCTAGTATTACATGCATTAGTTTATCAGCTACTGTACTCTCCAAACTGGAACACGACAGTAATAATAATAATATCCGTGGAAAAATTACATATATTGATCTAACCTATTTGCTTGTGATATGGGTGTTAGTCAACGCTAATAATACATAGAAATACATGTATAAATACTCAAATATATATAATAAACACCAAAACCCAAGAATACCCTATAATAAGAATATAATAATTCAACCAACGGGGCGGTTACTCCGTTGGTTGCAGGGGAACCAACAGTGACAAATATTGACGATATTGCGGCAGAAACAGGTAAAGCGGTGGTACCAGATCCGTGCGATACAATACAGAACTCTACCACGTAGTGACTCGCATAGCTAATCGGTTTCTTTCTACGACCTGCCTGGCAAAACAGCAGCTGTTAACCTATTCTTCAAAGGAGTCTGAGCAAACACGGGGTTGAACGAGTTACTTTCGGGATTATCACAGGTGGCACGCCTGAAGTTGTAACTCCACACACTACACTTGTTAGACTCGTCTGATCAGGATTTCTCAATTGATTATAAGTCACAAATGGGCAGTCTGTATATGGCTTGCAATCGCTGCATTCTGCTGTAATTAGAAATTAATATACATAACTAGTTGAACCCGGCAGATGTTGTTCTGCGAGTGCAACATCGACGTACTGCGGCGTCATCTGATGGCATGGTCGGAAGTTGCAATAACGGGTATAGCACAAAAACGTTTTTAGAGGGCCGTCACTTGCGTCCGTAGGTTATTCTTACACGTGCCCCTTAGGTGGTGCCAACAAACGACCAAATAATAATAACTCTCTCGGGTTCGCCTGGCATGTAATCACCACCAGGTTAGAGTCTGTCTCCAAATACCGTAATGGTGTGTTCCGGCAGTGCTTGGTAACGTTTGCAATTGCCCGAATTGGCTGTTCCTGGTGAAGTGTTAGTAGTTAATAGAATAGAATTAAAAGAAAAACTGTAACAAACGCTTCCCACTCCCTGATCTCCTGAACCCTGCATCGGATCTTCGTCAAATTACAATGGCACTACGTGGGAAATATACCCTTTGAAACAACAAAGAATTTTTCAAATCAGTTCAGGCGTTTTGGAGTAATTGATGAACAAACATAAAAAAAGATCCGTCGAATTGGAAAGTCGGTCGAAAATGACTTGACATATCATCGTCCTTCATGGACACTTTAGGTTTTTCTTAACATGTCATCAGGAATAAATTAATATTTAATTGTACATTGAATATTTTTTTAAAAGAATACTTGGGGCGTTATCTACAATCGATATCAAAGCCAAAAATATAGTTTTTAGAATTTTTGTCTGTTTGTCTGTTTATCTGTTTGTCTGTATGTATGTCCAGCTAAACTCAAAAAAATCTGCGTGGATTTACTTCAAATTTTGCATGAATATTACTAACAGGTCGGATCAACATATAGGCTACATACTATCACGCTGTCACCTACAGGGGAGGAGCAGTGCGGAGTAAACGAAGTCCGCGCGAACGAAGTCGCAGGCAACAGCTAGTTAATGTATAAATGTCAAAATTAATATTTCTTTTCCTATTTTGCCCCTCAGGCGCTAATATGTGGAAAGTTGCCTCTATATGACCTCACGTCCTCAAATATCTATCAACAAATTTTTTTCATTTCAACAAAATTGGTTTAGTGATTGACGATATATATATATATATATATATATATATATATATATATATATATATATATATATATATAAAGAAAATAAAATCGAAAAGAAAATCAAAAAGAAGTAGGCTTCTTAATAGAACGTCAAAACTTAATTGTGTAAACACTTAAAAGAAATAATAACCAACACAAAATAATATAATATTAAGGAGCGCATTTTAAATAACATTACTTTGTGTGCACACAACACATATGTATTACCTACTTACTATTATAAGACATTATTTATCTCACAGATAACCTATATGTCTTATTAAACATGCCTGCTAGCAAGCTCATCTTAACCTCATAAAAAAAATTAGGCAAAACAATTTCTTATAAAAGCTTCCAGATTAATGATTCATTTGAATATAAAATCTTATCAGCTCTATTCCTTGAAAATCTGCGTTCAATGTCGTAAATTGTATCTAAATCGGTTTATCTATTTAGGAGTTATCGTCGATGAAAATTTAGAAAAAAGTTTTTCAAAATAGCTTTGAAATTTTTCAAACAATATTTTTTTGATATTCTTCAATATTTTATTACTTAAAAAACTGCGTCGAATGTTGTTTTAAAAATTAAAATTGAATCAAATTTTCAAAAGTAACAGCTTTTCATATATTAAAATTACGTTTTTCACATCAAATTTACTTCATATTTTTTAAATATCTATCAGACTAACGTACCGATTTATTTAAAAATAGCAGGATCTTTTGCTTAAAAAACTGCGTCAGATATATGGTTTTATATATGAGTCGGAAATGTGTGATATTTGACGCAGTTTCGGTATTAATTTTTTTTTTTTATATCATAAGATAGCAAACAAGCAGATGGGTCTCCTGATGGAAAGAGTCAACCATCGCCTACAGACGCCAAAGGTGTTATTGGTGCGTTGCTATCTTGTGGCGAGGTCTAATGCCACATGCATAAGTTTACCGGCTACCTTACCCTCCAAACCGGAACACGACAGCGACAAGCACTGACGCTATTGCGGCAGGAATAGGTAAGGCTCTACCACCTAATAGTCACGATGGTAGTGACTCGCATATCCAATCGGTCGCCTTTTACGACTTGCCTGGCAGAACGGCAGTTGGTCTTCTCTTCAAAGGAGCCCGGAACCAACACGAGGAATCTGTCCAGACTTTACGTAAAATTTGTACGGCTAAACTGGTATTTACACAATTATGATATACTAGCTGAGCCCGCGACTTCGTTCGCGTGGAAAAATTAAAAAAACAAATAGCATAAGGTACTCGCTATCAAATCAGCTATCTTCCTGTGAAAGTCCCGTCAAAATCGGTCCAGTCGTTCCAGAGATTAGCCGGAACAAACAAACAGACAGACAAAAATTCTAAACAATGTTATTTTGGTATACGTACCGTGTATACATCCATATGCATTTAGTAAAAACGGTTATTTTAATATTACAAACAGACACCCCAATTTTATTTATTTGTATAGATGGCGTCAACGCTTGCATTTCTTGCAGATAAAATTGCCCTTACACACATCAATTGATTTTTTTTTTTGGTAAATCTATCATATCCGAATTCCGGGTACACTTTAAATATCAAGTCTTTAATGTTGGTTACGATTTCACGAAGGTCTTTATCTATGTAAAATTTTTTTGTAGCCTGATTCAGGAACTTTCCCCTAAGTAACCACTAACCAATCAATACGATCTTGTTTGGAAAATTTGTGCTTCTTCTACCTAAATGATTGCTCATGTTGGTATACCTACAGCTTCAAAAATTAAACAGTTTTCCACAATGGGGAAGATTTAAAGCAAGATTTAATAATATCATAACTACAAATCCTTATTAAGTAGCTATACAAATAAAGTACTTACACCTACTTACTAACGAATTAGACACATATCAGGCCAAAGCGAACGATCATTATCCCTCAACAACACCGTAAAATACACAAAATAAATCGAATATTCAACTACTACAAAGTAAAGTGATTTTTTTCAAAGAAGGAAAATCCAACGTTCCGTATCAAAGAAGTCTATTGCGAAAGGAGCCGGTCACATGTCTACTCCGCGCGGGCCGCAAAGGTTAAAGGTATATGATTCCATTCATGTACCTTAAAAAAACCGGCCAATTGCGAGTCGAACTCGCGCCTCAAGGGTTCCGTACCATAATCTATAAAAAAAAACGGCAAACAATCACGTTTGTTGAATGGGAGCCTTCTTAATATTTATTTTATTTTAATTATTTATTTTTAAAATGATTTTATGCAAATGCAAAAGTGAGTTTATGCAAAAAAACACGTTTGTTGTATGGTGGTCACTCTTAAATATTTATTTTATTCTTTTTTTAGTTTAGTTTAGTTATTATAGTGGCAACATAAATACCTACATCATGTGTGAAAATTTCAACTATCATGGTTCATGAGATACAGCCTAGTGACGGACAGATAGATAGACATACGAACGCACGGACGGACAGTGGTGTCTTAGTAATGGGGTCCCGTTTTAAACTTTGAGTATGGAACCTTAAAAAGTATAGTAAAGCCAACGCTCTCACAGTTCGGCTCTTCTCGGCAATGTTCGGTTCTCGTTCGGCGGTCAGAGTAGTGCGCCGCATCGTGCACACTGCACACAGCCTTTCGGTTAATACTTAGATAGTACCTAGTTATGTTGAGTTATTTTCGTTTTACTTTTTTTTTAAACTATGCATCTAAATAACGTGTTATAAGAGCCAAAGTTTGTTTTCCTAAGATCTTCGTGTTGATGAAGTACTTTTCGTTAGTAAGGATTAAAATTCACCTATTAATTTTCTATAATTTTTCGACTCAAAATTCCTTATTGTGTTGTTGTTATAAGAGATAGATATATAGTGTCGCGGACTTTTTTGTGCATCTACTAAAAACCAATATATTTGTAGTACATTGACTTACGTGTACTTAAGCATTACGCCAGCAAGCGCACGCGGATACAGCCGTTCGATACCGCTTTTTCTTCCGACTTATTTTACAAATATCGATATTTTAACTACGCTAAGAATAATTGTAACGTAATCCTCATGAATGTAGCTATCATTAATCATACACATAAAATTTTTTTCAATCCGACTTGTAGTTCCAGGAATTAGCATTTAGCGCATTCAATGAACAAACAAACGTTAAATTACACGTATCATATTATATCATATCATAGTAAAGATAATTCTAAACTCAACGATTTAATTACATGTATATGTGTTTCAATACGTTGGCGCGATGTATTTTCGTGCAGCGACATCTAGTTAATGTGCTCTACGTTACGCTTTATGCTCCCCATTCTTTCGATTAATTTTATTTCCTGTGGGAACGAAATATTTTCCCGCGGTAAAAAGTAGCCTATGTCCGTTCTCGACGTCTTATCTATGTTTATGCCAAATTTCATCAAAATCGGTCCAGTCGTTTAAGCGTGAAAGCGTAACAGACAGACAGACAGACAGACAGACAGACAGACAGACAGACAGACAGAGTTACTTTCGCATTTATAATATTAGTATGGATTCACAATATAATATGTTCATAATATATTCACAAACACAAATACATGTATTATCTTATCTAAAAATAAATAAATGTTAATCACATAATATGAGGAGAAAAAAAATGCGTGATACAGTATAAAGTTCGTGACAAAGAGCATTCCGAAGCGAGAAGTTTAATGGAACACACATTTAAATCATGGCCGCAGTTTTATTGTTTCTTGTGTGTTTTATAGTTAGTCATATATGTGCTATTGAAAGTAAGTTTCTTTTATTTTATTACACTTATTAGTAATACATTTAAAAAATATAATAAACGATAACACTTGTTATAGGTAAATATTTTATATTTTTAAAATATACTAAAAAACAGCTTTTTGTGATACAACTTGTTCTCAAGATAACCGGAAAACAGATATTAATAAAAATGCTATTAACAACGTCTTAAGTTTTAAACTCGTAATATTTTAGTTTTATAGCATTATTTACGTATTTGAATATTGTATATATTTATTATTTTTCCTGTATATGTAAAAAAGTATTTATAGGTGTATTTATGTAAACACAAAAATACTAGCTTTTCTTTGGGAAGAAATATTTTGAACATACTCAAGTTAAAGTTCCAAATTGTTTGTAGTTTATTTTTGTCCCTTTTAATTTATATTATCAATGGTTGATTTTTTCATCATTTCACGCTACCTGCAATCTCTGTGTTAGCAACTTTTAATTTATAATACGTGTTATTAGTAGTTTTCTATATATTACTAGCTGTGCCCGCGACTTCGTCCGCGTCGAAAAATTTCTAAAAGTAACTTAGCCTAATTTACTCCCCATTACATTAGCTATCTGCTAGTGAAAGTCCCATCAAAATTGGTCCAGCTGTTTCAGAGATTTGCCGGAACAAACAGACAGATAAACAGACAGACGGACAGACAGAAAGACAGACAAAAATTGTATTTTTTTTTATTTTGGTATATGAACCGTATGTAAATCCATATTCATTTAGTAAAACGCGGTTATTTTAATATTACAAACAGATACTCCAATTTTATTTATTTGTATAGATATTTGTAAAGATAACTTAGAACAGGTTCTTAAAATCTCACTACGGAGACATTGTTGAATTATCATGTAATTAATATTATAAATATTGGACTAATCATTATAAAAATTCATTTGTATATGTATTTTTTTATGTAGAAGGTTTTTATGCTATCCATTGACGTATCTTGCTACCAGGTGGCGCTGCAATGTGCCGACTTTCATATCGTTCAACCGATTGTCACAAAAATTAGTATGCAGATGTATTTTTTTATGGAGAAAACGATTATGCTATTCCATTGATATATAAAAACCCAAGATACACAATCAGAGTCTCAAAAACGTCCTCTAACAATGGGCGCACAATTTAAAATTGTGCGCTCACTTCAAATAGAATCCCGTCGCTCATGTCACTCCCCACATTACTAAAATTACCTTTGGCAATAATATTATATGTGAACTAAATTATACCCCATATACGATTAGTGCTTTTATATAAAAACAACGTTGATTTAATATGCAAAACTGTTTTATTACGCACATGGAAATTCAACTCGCTAGTCACTACACAGCACATCAGTCAGCATAGCTCACACACAGAGTACAAATTAGTGTTGCCAGCTAGCAATTGGTGTGACTATAAACAATGGAGCAAAATTTAAATTTTCATTGCTATTTATTACAACACTCCCACTAAAATTTAACTTTATACACCTCTTTAACAAAGGCTCCAAATAACAAGAAAATATTAAACAAACAAGAACTGATCTCTCAGATAAGCAAATGTTTGAGTTGGCAAAGCTTTTGTCAAAATATCTGCTAATTGATCCTTACTTGAAACATATTTAATTTTAATAAATCCCAACTCAACCTTTTCCCTTATGAAGTTATATTTTACATCAATATGTTTGGTACGCTTATGATAAACAGGATTATTGATCAATTTAATTGTACTTTGATTATCAATATACAGTGTAACACATTCAAAACTCTCACCTAAGTCTGATAGTAATTGTTTTAACCATAAAATCTCTTTCGCAGATTCACAAGCTGCAACAAACTCTGCCTCTGTTGTGGAGAGAGCAATGGTCTTTTGTTTTTGACTAGACCATGTTATTGGTCCACCATTCATTTTAAATATATAGCCTGAAGTAGATTTGCGCGTGTCAACATCACTCGCAAAATCAGAGTCAGAATACCCTATCAGATCACTGCTTTCTCCATATTTTATACACAAATCTTTAGTGCTTATTAGATATCTAATTACACGTTTAACAGCATTCACATGTTGTTGATCAGGATTGTTTACATATCTACTCAATAAATTAACAGCAAATGATATATCTGGTCTAGAAACGGAACTCAAAAATAACAGAGAGCCTATAGCTTCTCGATAAGGGAAATTAACAACAATTTTATCTAAATTCTTTGTGATAATAACATTTACATCTGCTGGAGTACTGGCAGGATTTGCTGTACTCATACAAAACTTGTCAATAATTTGCTGTATATAATTTCTCTGATGAATATAAATAGAGTTATTTATTCTTTCAATTTCCATGCCCACAAAACATTTCAAATTTAATTCTTTAATTTTAAAAGTTTGTTTTAAATATTCTATAATTTCTTTAATAAGTTGTTTACATGAAGATATAACAAGGGCATCATCAACATATATGATTAAATATATTTTTATTTTATTAAAGATTACAATGTAAATACAGTTATCAGCCTGAGATTGTATAAAACCATATTTCTTTAGAAAATCAGTGAACCTTTTGTTCCAGCACCGTGATGCCTGTTTCAAACCGTATAATGATTTATTTAATTTTAATACAAAATCATTCTTAACGGATACACCTTCAGGAACTTCTATAAAAATATCTTCTTTAAGAAACCCATTGAGAAAAGCAGTTTTTACATCAAATTGTTGAATTTCTAAATTGTACTTAGCTGCAATGGAAAGAATTATTCTTATAGAGTCAAATCTAGTAGTTGGTGAAAATATTTCTTGATAATCTACATCTTTAATCTGATTAAAACCTCGTGCGCATAAACGAGCTTTAAAACGAATTATTCTATTATGCTCATTCTTCTTAACAGTAAAAACCCATTTTGTGGTAAGGGTTCGTTGACCAGATCTCTTCACGGCAGTCCAAGTGTTATTTTCTTTGAGCGCAGATAGTTCTTCTTTGATAGCTTTTGACCATTCATTTTTTTGAGGACATTTCATTGCTTCTTCATAAGTTTGTGGTGATGACAGCTCCACAAGATTAGCCTCAAAATGCCTATTACGTCCTGGCCTCAAATTGATATTTTGTGTTATTACATCCTCCAACTCCTGAGAAGGTTCATACGATGGATCATCACTATTGCAACTCAACAGGCTGTCATCATTTTCTGATGGCACTTCAATCAATGTATCATTTGTATCTACTACATCAGAATTTTCACTATTTTGGCTCATTGGCAAATCATCATTATTTATACCTATTTGTGCAATATTTTTTTTGTTTTCTGAAACTTGGTATTCATCAAAAATTACATTTCTTGATATCTTTATTGTTTTAGTGTTTCTGTTATACATTCTATAATTTGTATTGTCAAAACCAACTAGAATCATCTTCTCGTTTTTCTTATCCAATTTTGTTCTTAGTTGATCAGGAATATGAACATAACCAACACTTCCGAACACCCTTATATGACCTATCTGAGGTTTAATGCCATTCCACAATTCAAAAGGTGTTTTATTAGGAGTTTGGCTTGAAGAGGTTCTGTTTAGTAAGTAAACTGCACAGTTCACAGCTTCAGCCCATAGATCCAGTGATACATCTCTTGCATACAACATTGAGCGTGCACTTTCTACTATAGTTCTATTTTCCCTTTCTGCACGCCCATTCTGTTCCGGCGTATAGGGTGCCGTACGCTCATGAACTATACCCTCTGCATCCAGATATTCCTTAAATATTTTATTTACATACTCTGTTCCATTGTCAGTATGTAATACTCTTATATTATGCATGAATTTATTTTTAATCATAGCATTGTATTTCTTGAACACTTCCATTACATCAGTTTTATTTTTAATAAAATATACATGCCGGTAACTGGTAGCAGCATCTTTAAATAATACAAAATATCTCATACCTTGTATCGAAGAATGACTCATTGGTCCGCAGACATCACTATATATTAAGTCACCTGGCTGTAGTTCTCCTCGTGCAGATTTATGAAATGGAAATCTGCTCTGTTTCCCGTATGCACATGCCTCGCAAACAAAGTCACTTTGTCCACCGTCTTTTATTTTTAAGCCTTCAACAATACTATTAGCACTCATGTTTTTAATTTGTTTTAGATTAATATGTCCAAGTCTTTCATGCCACATTTTAATGTCACTTTGAGCGTTTTGAATTAAGTTGCACGTTCCCAGATTTGGAATAACTGTTTTTATTAATAACACATATAAATTGTTTTCTCTGATTTTAGCACTCATTACCACTTTGTTATCTTTATAAATTAAAGCACTTGTGTCCTTTTTAATTATTGAATAACTTTTTCTTACTATTACACCTTCTGAAAACAAGTTCCTTCGCAAGCTCGGAACATACAAAACATCATGAAGTTCGCTGTTCTCCCACTGTTCATTGACATATCTTTTTATTAGAATTTTACCAACACCAGATACTTCCACAGATTTCTTATTTCCTAGTGTCAATGATTTCTGACTGGATTCGTTTAATTCTAGAAAGAAATCTCTTCTGAAAGTCATATGTGCAGATGCATCACTATCCAATATCCAAGCGTCTTCTTCTGCATTGCATTTATAATCCATTTCTACATTGAATGCTAACAAATCTGTGCCTTCTTGTAAAGGCCTTCTAAACTTGGATTTTCTTGGAGCACGACACTCCTTGGAAAAATGACCCCTCTTTCCACAATTATAGCACTCAAATCTATGTTTCATAGATTTGTTTTGAGTTGTACCACTACTACTTGGTTCATTTAGTTTTGCCTGTTTCTTCCAACCTTTGTCAGCAACAAGAAGTGCAGTTTCTTGTTCTTTTTCGCATGCCAAACTTGCCTCTTCATCTAATAACCTGGCAGTTAAATTAATTATTGTCTGTTGTTCCGGATCCATTGACATCCATGCTTGACGCACTGATCTATACTTGGGAGGTAATGTACCAAGTATTTTTGTAATGATGGCCATTTCGCTAACACTTTCCCCATTCTCTTTTAGCTGTTTAGCTAAGGTTTCGACTTTTGAGATATGTTGAGCTACACTATCGTTTGATGACATTTTATATTGGTAAAACTTTTCATGGATCAACATCTTGCATAACTCACTCTTTTGTTCATATATTGACTCAAGTTTCAACATTATTTCTTGAGCAGTTTCACAATTTTCTATTAATGTAATTTGTTTGAAGTCCATTGAAGAAGTTATGATAAACATCGCCATGCCATCATTTTTCAACCACTCAGTACAACTTCCAGCCGGTTTAGGAGCTGTAATGTCGATTCCTTTTGCTTTTAAAGCACATTTTATTTGGAATTTCCATTGGCGAAAGTTATTTCCATCAAATCTTTCAAAATTCATCGACCGCGTGGGATCCATATTGAGGTTATAATAGACGACGCCTCGTGTCTCGTAACAAAGAAGTGTAACTTTTTCTTTATTTTTCTCCTATTTTTTTATTTCCAGAGTTCACTGGGCCTCATAACCTATACGATTAGTGCTTTTATATAAAAACAACGTTGATTTAATATGCAAAACTGTTTTATTACGCACATGGAAATTCAACTCGCTAGTCACTACACAGCACATCAGTCAGCATAGCTCACACACAGAGTACAAATTAGTGTTGCCAGCTAGCAATTGGTGTGACTATAAACAATGGAGCAAAATTTAAATTTTCATTGCTATTTATTACAACACCCCATATTAAATATACCTTTCTATTAGGATTGTCATGTATATGTCGCAGTGAAATTGTCAGTACCGTTAGATTATAATTTACCTAAGTGATATTATAATTTAACTGCTAACCTAACCTAACCAAATTATAAAATCCGGCTATTGACAATTTCACTGCGACATATATAACACACCTATGTAACCAACTAATGTAACTGTATTAAAAAAGTCTGTTAGCTGGTTGACCCTAAAGGTCATCTAAAACTTCCCGCTACATTGAGGTATTTTAAGCACAAAGAAAAAACTATGTCTAAGTATAGAGTTTTGAGTTCGAAAAGTTCAAAAATCCAAAGTTTTTTTAAATGATACTTAGTTATTCAGTATTTGAAAAGATGTGTATTTTTTCAAAATGATTAACGAGTTTGATCTTTCGAATAACATTCAACGCAATTTTTAGCTCTAAATTGTTTTATTAGGTTAAAAATATCGAAAACATGTAAAAAAGCTTTTTGCAAAATTTTTCGTCATTGATAAATCCCGAACGAAACAACCGATTTTAATCCGACTTGCAGTATTTGACGCAGTCTTTTAAGCAGAGGAGCTAGCTGATAAGGTTTTAAAATATATCGGTATATTAGGCTGAAAGTTATTTAAAAATACGAAATAATTTACCTGTAAACAGCGTTATTTTGATTTAAATATTGTTGACAGTCGAAAAATGATAAGTTAAAAAAAGTTATGTCGAAAAAACACTTTTTTTCATTTTTCGTCAATTCGTGTGAAATTTCATGCAAATATGTCCAAGGAATAAAAATTTTCATACAAATTTTATACCCTATTTAATCCCCAACGGTATTGAATTTTGAAAAATTAATCCTTAGTGGATCCCTACATCATAAGAATACGTTTGCGAAATTTCAAGTTTCTAGCCCTAAGCGTTTTACTTGTGAAATTATATAAAACATTCATCCCGTATTTTATCCTCTAAGAGGTTGAATTTTGGAAAACGCGAAAATACGTAGGTAAGTCATTATTTTTACCGTACTCTTTTGCCGAATTTGGCTTACACCGTAGTGAGAGATTATATCCAGTTTGATTTGTTTGTACCTTCTTTATACAAACAGACAAACTCTCGATCAGCTTACCTCACTTAGTTTTTCCGACCAGCCTTGATATTGGAATTTTTAACAGGAGGGTCAATAAAATTTTCAGAAGCCGGCATCGCATTAGCAACTAACCTTTTGTGCAAATGTCTATGGGCAATATTCGCTCGTACGCTTGCAGATAATATAACTACACAAATGTTCGTTTACATAATACTTCAAAAAATCTAATTCAAAAAGAGAATTCTACGAAAAGCTAAACATATTTCTAGGAAATTAATGCGTTTCCTACATTGTTGTCGATACATAATATAATAAATTTGAAGAAAAATGTAAGAATATATGAACTTAATAACGTAGTCATAATCACCATTACAGTAAATTTCCAATATATTCTAAATCTATTAGACTATGCAAACTAAATGTATCAATATTAAACGGCAAATACTACATGGCTATACACCCATAATTTGCCGATATGTTTAGTTTCCGTATAATAGAACCAATAACCTACAATGTTTGAAATATAGATAAATTATGTTAATGGTCTTTATTTGTTTTATTGATATATAAATGTTCTACGCAAAAACAGATTTTCAATCAGATTTTTTTTAATGTAAAATTTACAAACCCATAAAAATATACCAAAGTCAATGCATAAAAATATTTATATTCGACTCCACTTATGCCTTGTCCTACCGGGTAACTTAAGTCAAAAGTTTTATTGCTTTTTGTACTTTGCTTTTTAAAAACAACTTTAAATCTTACACTTAAGGTTGAATATGCAAAAACATGTTTGTGCCATAACTATAAACTTTTTAGACTTAATTAACGACAGTTTTGAGTGTCAGTTTTGTTCGGAACTGTGTATCTTGAGTATTTTATATCAATGTGCTATTCCCATTGACGCAAACTGTCACCAGGTGGCGCTGCAGTGTACCGACTTCCGCATCGTTCAACAGATTGTCATGAAAATTAATATGCAGATCTATTTTTTTATAGAGAAACGATTTCATTGACGCAAATTGCCACCAGGTGGCAAATTTTAATATGTGTTAGATTTAGATTCCCGACAGGAACAAACGCCACCTGGTGGTAATCTAAATCTAAATCTAAAATGTACCGACTGCCTATTGATTCAACCAATTGTCATGAAAATTAGCATGAACATGTATTTTTTTAATTTAGAAAATGATAATGATATTCGTTTTGTATGTACCGAGTTATTGATGATGTACCGAGTTCCATATCGTTCAACCGATTGTCATGAAAATTAGTATGCAAATGTATTTTTTTATGGAGAAAACGATTACGCTATCCCCATTGAGGCAAATTGCCACCAAGTGGCGCTGCACTGTACCGACTTCCATATCGTTCAACCGATTGTCATGAAAATTACTATGCAGATGTATTTTTTTATGGAGAAAACGACTATGCTATTACTTTAACGCAAATTGCCACCAGGTGGCGTTTGTTCCTGTCGGGAATCTAAACCGTGCCCACTCGTTGGTCGAGTGGTTAGCGACCCTGACTACGCAATCGACAGGGCTCGGGTTCGATCCCCGACAGGGACAAGCATTTGAATGATGAGCATAGGTGTTTGTATTTCTGGGTTTGGGTGTTTATTATGTATATAACAGTATTTATATATGTATTTCTATGTATTAGTATCGTTGACTAACACTCATAACACAAGCAAATAATTTGCTTACGTTGGGATTAGATCAATAAGTGTAATTTGTCCCGTAAATATATATTTATTTATTTATATATTCAAACACCTCGACAAAAAGAAATATATTTAGAAGAAAATAGAATTCGAGATTCTTCTTTGAGAGCTGCTGAAACAGGTCAACTTAATGTTCGAGTTGCAGATCTACGAACCAGATATTTTAGGGTTTTTCAAAACGTTCTCAAAATCTCTTGGATCGAATTGATTCAAATTTTGAGGAAGTCTAAGTTGAACGGAATCCAATCGAATGCCATCGCGTTTCCATCAGTCAAGCCGTTCAAAAGTTATGACATGTTTACATACACACACATATATGCACACACACACATACATACATACATATCTACATACATAAATACATACATACAGACATACTGACGTCTTCGTGAAAATAGTCGGAAAAAGTTTTCAAAAATCGGGGCAAAATCAGTTACTTCCTTATCTACATAAGTAGTGGGAAATTAAAAGTTAAGCATGTAGGTATTGCACTACCCGGGCAAAGGCGAGTCGCTAGTTTACTACGACGACTCGGTTCAAATTTTCAGAAAATCGAAGTAGAGTGAAATCCAATCGAATGCCATCAACCGCGAATCGTTAAAAAGTTATGTGTTTACACATACACATACACACACACACACATACATACATACATACAGACATTCTGACGTCATCGTGAAAATAGTTGGAAAAGATTCCTAGGACCTCAAAACGTGGAGATCCAGTGAAATTTCGATTTTCGAAAATTGAGGCAAAATCAGTAACTTGCTTTAATACGTAGCGGGAGGTTAACAAATACATAAATGTATAGAATAAAATAGGGCATGAGAATGAAACCGAATACCTACATTACACAGTATTTCATATTTAAAATATCATCTAATTAGTGGCTCCAACCTCGGATTAATTGGATACGCCTTTCAAGACAATTTCTCAGTTTGTCAGTATAGCTTACAATTCCATACATAAATACAGAATTATACTACTTACCAATGGAATAACTCTAGTCTAATTTTTAAAAATCACTTCTCACACTTGTTTTCTATTTTTCACAATATAACCTACAAATGTATGAAATTATTGACATTGGACAGTGGAAATCTGGTGAAAACTCGATTTTCACCAGATTTACACGTTTTTTCGTGTCGGATTTTTCCACGTTTTGAGGTCCTTGGAAGATTTTCCGACTATTTTCACGATGACGCCAGTATGTCTGTATGTGTAGGTATGTGTGTATTTAACCATCTCGTAACTTTTGACCGATCGAAACGCGGTTAATGACATTCGGTTGAATTCCGCTCAACTTAGACTTTCTGAAAATTTGGATCAAATTGGTCCATGAGATTTGAAAAAAGCTTCAATTTTTTTCTGGTAGCACAATGTTTTTAGAATAATTTCCAAATTAAGGTACCGATGGATTACAAAATCTAATCACCTCCATTCCTCGTAAAACTGCGTCCAGTGCATAAATTGCGTCAACATCTGTTTATCCCTTCGGGTGTTATGGTTGACCAAAATTTTGAAAAAAGTGTTTTTTGACATGACTTTTCAACCAATAATTTTTGCTCTTTAGTAAGAAGACTTTAGAATACTTTAGTACTTAAAAAAACTACGTCGAATGCCTTTTCAGAGATTAAAATCGATTCAAATTTTCAAAAGTTATAGCTTTTCAAATACTAAAATTACACTATTTACAACTATTTAAAATAAGTTTGAGGCTAATATTAATTTTTGGAAAAATCATATTGGCCAACTCTTCTAATTAAAAAAAACTACCTCAAATACTCTTAATCGAATTTAAATCGATTTATTCGTTCGGGACTTATCAATGGCGAAAATTTTTTTTAATTGTCATTTAGTCAACATTTTTAAACTATCGTCTTTATAGCTAAAAAATTACGTTAAAGGCCACTCCAACGATCAAAATTGATCATCATTTTAAAAATATACATATTAGAAAATATAAATATATATATCGTATTTTTCTAATGACTGTAATTAAAATAAAAAGTGATTTATATTTTTACTTGAAATAAAAACAATAATTATGCCAACTAATTAATATACAATATCGTCTCTATTGTCTAGTGGTCCGGTGTTGGTGTTGACCACATGACCTCATGAAGAGGGTGCGATTCCCGGGTAGAGCAATTTGAAATGTATTTTTTCAGTTTTCTGATAAAAACAACGTTGCCCGGGATAGAATAAAGCCCGGTTGGCGATATGCTTGCCACCTATCACATTCTGAGACTAAGTATCTTTGGCTAATCGTGGTTGCACTTGCTTATCTCTGCCTACATCTTCGGGTATACGGGCGTGTTAATATTTTTTGCACTAATACTGAGTAAAAAATTGCTTCAAAAATCGAATTAGCTATAAAAAAAATCCGAAATGAACACGACTGTCTTTAAATAAAATAATTAAAATACTTTTTAACGTCTGTCTTCCAGGGCTCTGACCGCATTCGGGTCCCATCCCAATCCATCCATAGTAGCCGCCGCAGATTACGTCATTGACGCAGATCCTGTTCTTAGGTACAGGAGGCCGCGCAATGACGTACTAACTGATCCCGACGATCGCATAATGGTGGCTTTCGCCACCAACCCACTACAAACCACAAGCACTATACTATCACACCATCGCCGCCGCCAGTCTCAACGGTGACGAGGTCCCCTAACCCGCCCTGCGCGACTCCTCCCCGCCCCCTATACTTAGTTAAAACGACGCACTAAGCTGAGGTCCAGTCTCGCAGGAGACAACCCTTATCACGTGCGTTGATTGCCCAAATTTAAATTTAAACTCTGACTGAGCACTCTGCTCGACCTCTAGTACGATGTCGCTGTTATGGCCCTTGGCCTTAAGCTTTTGTCAATTTGAAAAAAAAAACACATTTGGGTCGCGCACGCGCGGCGGTATTGTGCCATTGCTTGGACGCCTGTCCAACTCCATCGGTTTGCGCGCCGCGCGGCACGTGAGGCTCCATTCATTTTAATCTTATCGTGATAAATTTTTAACAATTCGTTCGTATTTCTGAGTGTAAAAGACAAAATTCATCTACATAAATAGCTGAAAGCGGCAAATGTATTAATTAATAAATAAAAAATAATAAATACTCCGAAATATGCTCTGTGAAAAAGTATAATAATTTAATTGTATTTATGGATCACTATTTTGGATATTATGGATTCCACATAAAAGGTAGATATATGCTGTCGCGGACTTTTATTTAGAACTATTTAAGACAAACATCCTACTATACATTATCTTTATGTAACTTCAGCGGTTTTGGCAGCGCACGCCAAGACAGCTCTCAGAAGGCAGGATTTTTTCCGACTTACATGATACTTATCGTTATATTCGTGATTGTTTTCCAAACTCCACTATATTAGCAATTTCTATCTGTGAGCTACAATTGCACTCTTACGGCTCCATCTCAGATCATTGACATTATATGTAACAAAAGCACACGTCCTCAAAAATCCATCCAGTCCGAACGTGACTATGTTATCTTTCTACATTCTACGCGTGAGTTTTGATAGCACTTTTTCAGCTCCATTTTCAGATCCTCGTCATCATGAGCACTAATCAAACTTAGTACTTATAGCAACAAGACCAATGAGTCCAAACAAGGTTGACTTGTTAAACGAGTATTCGCATAAGTTCCAAACGAGTATTCGCATAAGTTACAATGTTTTTTTGTTAAACAAAGTTCAGGACTTGTAAACATTTTCGTATTGTGATGTTTTACCGTGCGACTTGTAACGAGAAATGTTCAGACGGTACCGTATGCAGCTCGTGTAAATGTTCTTGTTTTTCGTGTTCAGCCATTTCAGAATCGGGCTATAGAAAACTAGGAGCTGACAGATGAGCGATATGAAAGTGTTCCAGTTGCTGATCTAAATCACCACCCATTTTGAGAAGTGATCTTAATCTAGATAATGTCATTAAAAAACTAGATGAGATGGCATCGAAACTGGGCCATCTCCCTTTGTTAGTTAAGGGGTAAATTTTATTATAACTGAAATCCAGGATATACGGAAGATTTGTGAATTCTCGTGCCAAAAGATTGATGATTTTGAGACTAAATTGGGTAAATTGAATGCGCAGAATGATTCATTGGGAGCTCTTAAAGATGAAATTTACTGTAATGGAAAAGACTGTCGACTCATTTCAACACGATTATATATTGATAAAGACCAATGATCTTGATTAAATAACGTTGGGATTAAAGGAGTTCCACTAAAAGACAATGAAAATTTGTTCCAAATATATAGATAAAGTGGCAGAATTATAGGATATTCATAATCAAACTCGCATATCAATTGTATTGCAAGAATACCTATATATAAATCGAAAAAAAAAAATCTGTTGAGTTTTGTAAACAGATACATACAAGGACAGCTTATATCGTCTACACGAGCCAAGAAACAAATTTCAGCAAGAGATGTCGGATATGCTGGTGATACCCAAAATAGAATATTTGTTAATTATCATCTTTTGCCTTTTAATAAAAAGTTGTTGACGCGTGTAAAGTCCGTGTGTAAGGAAAAGAACTATAAATATTCATGGCTAAATATGCAAAAATACATACTTCCCCTGTTGTTATAATTAATTTATTAAACAATTAAACAAATTAAGCTGGTTTATAGTATTTGTAATTCTAACGTTATACATTACTTGAGTATGAACTCAACATATTTAACTTGCTAACGCAAAACATTTTTTTTAATTTTATAGTACAACTAGCTGTTACCTGCAACTTCGTTCGCGCGGACTTCGTTTGCTTCGTTTGCTCCTCTCCCGTAGGTGAAAGCGTGATAATATGTAACCTATATGTTGACCCGATCTGTTAGTAATATTCATGCAAAATTTGAAGTAAATCCATGCAGTACTTTTTGAGTTTACCCCGGACATACATTGACTTTCCTACGATTTTATTATATGTATATAGATAATAGATATAGATAAAGACCTTTGTTGTGTTTGCTTATTGTGTGTCATTTATCAATTACAAAAGCTTTTTATTTGATTATGTACGATTTTAACTCAACAACACTGTGTCAAACAAATTGCATTTATTCGTTAAATTTTACGTCGGTCATATTATGAATAGCGGAATTCAAGTTTTTTTTGGTGATATATGATTCAGTTAAAAGAATTTATAATACTAATGTATAAGATCTACCTTCTATGTTATGATGATAAGTGTTTATTCACCCTGATTAGTTTTAATATACAAGTGATTAAACACCTTATAAATATTAAAATTGGTGTATTATGTACACTGCTTAGTATTGTTATTAATATTTAATATGATTACTTCAAATCTTATTATACTTTTTCTATGCTTTTTTATTTAATTTATCGTATTTTGTATTATATGATGTTATTACAATGTTTTTCTTATTATGGCGGTATCAAATTTAAGTATATATTATCAAAATGTTCGTGGATTACAAACTAACACAAATGAATTTTACCGCAGTGTTTGTAATAATTCGTTTAAGTTTCAGTTAATGCAATAGCATTAACTGAAACTTGATATATTGGATAGCGAATTTGATAACCGTTTTTTGTTATAACAAAACAATTCTTTGAGGAGGTTTTCTTTTGTCACATCGTAGGGACCTACATGTAACGGCACAATATAATTTTAATTCTACTGCTGAGAATATGTGGGTGTCAGTATCCTTAAAAAATACTTTGGCAAACAATACGTTTTTTTTATAGAAGAGGGGGCAAACGAGCAGGAGGTGCACCTGATGGTAAGTGATCACCACCGCCCATGGACATCCACAATACAAGAGGACTTGCAGTTGCGTTGCCGGCCTTTTAAGAATGAGTAAGCTCTTTTTTTGAAGGCCCCCAAGTCGTATTCGTTTGGAAACGCCCCTGCCGGCTAATGGTTCCGCAACAAAGTAGTGCGAGGCAAAAAGTGCCGAGATAAACGCACAGTTGTGGATTTCCAGACATCGAGATGGTGAGGATGGAATTTCAAATTTTGACGCGATGTCCGATGATGGAATTCGGCGGCAGGAATTAATCCAAATAACAAATCCAAATAACGGAACACTCCCCATGAAAGATACGATAGAAGACACAGAGTGAACCAACATCTCTGCTGCTGCAATGCCAAAGAGTCAAGCCGTTTCGAAATAGCCAGGTCGTCAACGATTCGAACCGCTCTACGCTGAATGTGATCAAGAGGAAGGAGCTGGTACTGAGGAGCTCCGGCCCAGAGATGAGAACAGTACTCCATGTGGGGCCGAATTTGCGCCTTATAAAGTTGAAAACGATGGGCCGGCAAGAAGAACTGTCTCGCTCTGCTGAACACACCAAACTTTTTGGAGGCTAGTTTAGCCTTACCTTCCAAATGACCGCGAAACTGAACGTAATTCGATATTTCGACTGCATCTGGGAGTAGTTTATTTGTGCAAGCAAAATGACGGATCATCTTTTACTTTTACTTGAAACTTTTACTTGAAACTTGCTTATCCTTATATTTTTTTTAATGATGGGTGATTTTAATTTGAGTGGTATTAGGTGGGGGCGTTTGCCATCTGATGCAAATTTATCTCCAGAATAGTTTCATGCCTCAGATGAAGTTGAACTATTAAATTATATGTATACATTAGACTTGAAGCAATGTAATGGCATTTTTACTGTTATGGCAGAATATTAGATTTAGTTTTAAATAATGTCATTGTGTCGGTTGTCGATTGTCTTAACCCTCTTGTTCCATTAGATCATTGATATATAGTTTATTTAACTCAGTGCATTAGATCCTCACTATAACGCGGTAAGAATTTCACTAAATTTTGTTCAGTTCAATTATTTAACTCCCGGGTTGCGTATACAATAATATTACAATCGAGCCAACTGCGAATGCATTATCGAAGTTATAAAGAAAATAGATTGGCTCAAGGAACTTTATTCGACTGGTGGCAATGTTGAAAACAGTGTCAAATTATTTTACGAAAAAATCTATGAATTAAGGGAGAAACATGTTCCAAAAAACGTTAAAAATCAGTCTTATCCGCCATGGTACTCGCTTCCTTTAATTAAAGCTGTCAAAGAAAAATCAAGAATTCATCGTAAATTCAAAATCTGTGAAAATCATGCGGATAAAATTGATTTTGAAGTTTTAAGAAAGCGCATAAATAATTTAGAAAAACAATATTATCTTGATTATATAACTAAGCTAGAAAAATCAATTAGAATTAAGCCACGGAAGTTTTGGGGTTATGTTAAAATTAAAGGTGAAACTAATTCTATGCCAGCTGTCATGTCTTGATCTTTGCTTGTCTTGCGGGAGTCGAAGCATCTTCGAGTGGTGACATATGTAATCTACATATGTAATTCTCTGAACATTTCTATTCTAATTTCTCACAACCTTAGCTAAATCACCTATCGCCATCAAATTTTGATAAATTAGATATTAGTTTGTATGATAATAATATTTCAGCAATAGAAATAACCCAAAATATAGTAAAAACAAAATCCTATAACTTGACATTAATAAATCTGCTCGTTCAGACCTAATTCCCCCAATATTACGTATTAGATGTCTTGATGTAATCTACCTACCCATTGACGTTATTATTTCAAAATTCAATGACTAACGGAATTTTTACAAGAATATGGAAATCTGCGTTTATTTCTTCGATATACAAAAAAGGGCCAAAATCCGAAGTGAAAAACTTTCGCCCTATTTCTAAACTCTGTGTCATTGCAAGATTTTTTGAAAGTATTTTGAGTGATCAGCTTTGCGTAGCTCTAAAAACGTATTTAGTCCTTTTCAGCATGGTTTCATAAAAAACAGGTCAACTATATCAAATCTGTTGTTTTTTCAAGACTTTTTGGTAAAATGTATGAACGCGGGTTTTTAAACAGATGTAGTCTACACCGGTTACAGTAAAGCTTTCGATAGAATAAATCATTGCTTATTACTTAACAAACTATCTAAAATATGTATTGGAGGTAATTTATATAGGTGGTTAGCCACCTCATCATATATTCTAGGTGGTAGTGTCTTGTGACGACTCGCCCGGGTTTATGGTACCACCGCTTTACCTATTTCTTCCGCCATAATAACTTGCTTGTTATTGTCGTGTTTCGATTGAAGGTAAGGTAGCCGGTAAACTTACCTACGTAAGAGGCATAAGAAGAGCCTTAGGTCGGCAACGCACCATTACCACCTTTGGTGTTTATAGGCGATGGAATTTCTTACCATCAGGAAATCTGTCTGCTTGTTTGCCTCCCTATAACATAAAGAAGCAGTTGTTATTAACAATTATATTTCTAGTTGGGTACTAGTTCCTAGTGGAGTTCTGCAAGATATCCTTGCAGTGACTTGGACGTTGTTATTTATCCTTTATATGACATCGATTCTTGTTTCCGACATTAAAATTTTTTAATGTTTACAGATAACATGAAAATTTTTAAATCCATCCATACAGTTAATGATATATTACTTTAAAATATCTTGATAAAGATTGATTAAGTACTGTTTAACCTCACACTACTCTTTTGTGGAATCAATTACCGGCGGGGGTTTTTTCGAACAGATACAACATGGGGACCTTCAAGAAAAGAGCTTATTCATTTTTAAAAGGGCGGCAACACAACTGCAAGGCCTCTAGTATTGCAGATGTCCATGGGTGGCGGTGATCACTTAACATCAGGTGCACTTGTTGTTCGTTTGCCCCCTCTTCCATAGAAAAAAAAACCCAATAAACTTCGACTTAATCCATTTAAATGTTTTATTATAACATTCAGCCGTAAAGTTAATGAAATTCGGGCTAATTATACATAAAAAGATGAAGATCTTCAGAGAGTATTTAGTATTAAAGATTTGGTAATAACACTAGATGCAATAATATTATGATATTATTGCATCTAATGTTTTTTTATATTAATAATAATATTGTTTCTGCTGCTTGTAAAATCAGTTAGGTTTATTTTGAGATTCACAAAAGATTTTATTAACGCTAAAACCATAAAAATACTTTATAGTGGATATGTAAGAAGTAAGCTTGAATAAACACCACAAGTATGGAATACAAAATTCAAAAAATATTTCACTGAAATCGAAAAAATACAAAAGAAGTTTTCAAAATTTTTGAATTTCAAATTTAAAATTAATATTAAAGACTACCACAAATCATGTAAAAAACATCATTTCCCCCGTGTTGGTTCCGGGCTCCTTTGTAGAATAGACTAACTGCCGTTCTGCCAGGCAGGTCGTAAAAGGCCACCGATTGGCTAAGCGAGTCACTACCATCGTGGCTGTTAGGTGGTAGAGTTCTGCATTGATTTACCCGAGTCTGGTACCACCGCCTTACCTATTCCTGCCGCAATAGCGTCAGTGCTTGTCACTGTCGTGTTCCGGTTTGGAGGGTAAGTTAGCCGGTAAACTTATGCATGTGGCATTAGACCTCGCCACAAGATAGCAACGCACCATTAACATCTTTGGTGGCTATAGGCGATGGTTGACTCCTTCCTTCAGGAGAACCATCTGCTTGTTTGCTGTTTTATATTATAAAAAAATATATATTTTGCTGTTATCATCATCGTGAAATATCAGATGTAGTTTTCTTGCTCAAAATCGCTGCAAATCAAGTCGATTCTTGATACTTACTCAGTAGGCTTGATTTTTATATACCATCTAAGTCAAAACGCTACACCAAAACTTTCAATTTAGAACTAGCTGGATCAGTCTATAACCAAAACTCCTATCGTTGAAGATCATGTGACAACTTTAATAAATTAGTTTTTAAACATGGATTCGATTTATTTGAAACAAAACCTGCCAATTTGAGATGGTTATTGAGTACAGAATTCTTTAATTGATGTGTATATGTATACATTGATGTTTACTAAGCAATAATTTATCATTACCTAAAAAATAACTCGTATATTTATTTATAGTTCATTTTATTTTTTGAAAGTAAAAATTTTTATTAGCTTTTATTATCTAGACTTATGTACACGATTGTATCACATTAGCTGTTAATTTCCCTTAAATAAAGTAAATAAATAAATAAATAAACTCTGCATCACACAGTTCCAGTCCCTACGTCCAGGCTAAATCATAAACTCATTTGGATGGTACCATAGTATTTGTACTGTCACTGAGTTTTCACATGTCTGCCTAGTTTTTGTACAAACGGATATCAGAAAGTCATTAAAAAGTGGCTTGCAATATTTAGAAAATCTGTTATTTACATACAAAAAATGCTAGGTAAATAGACGCTGATGTTCTTCGAATGAGGTTCTTAAAGTATCAGGTCAAGGTTATTACGTAATTGCAATATCAATAAAGTAACAGAATACAAAATTTAGTATTGATAAAGCATTTACAAATTGCTTAATTCCTTTTATCAATTTGAGAGAACATCTTGAAACGACTGAACAGATTCCATTGAATATAGCTAGCATAGCTAAGAACCGTTTCGCAAAACAGGGCTTTCAATTTAAAAAAAAACCGCAACCAAATCGGATCATCCGCCAGGGCGCTACGGTACCACAAATAGATACACAGATATACACATACACAGATACACAGATAAACAACTGAAAGTTATACCTCGTCGTTTTGTGTCGGGGGTTTAAAATAATTTTATTGGTTTTTGAACATTAGAAGAATAACAATCAATCGGTCTGGAGTTTTGTAATTTGTCCCATATTATTTTATAAAATCTTTAGCTTTGCCTTTTATTATTAATGTGCCAAACCAATTTCATTGGAAAAAAAGAAAAAAGAAAATTTTGTTACTTAGTTTTTTCTTATACCTTTTTAGAAAATTTAGGATTGCAGTAAATATTTTGAGGATGATCTAGTAACAACTTTGTCAAAAAGAGCAGTGTAAGACTGACATTTTTATATTTTTTTACTTATGTCTTACACATCAATTTTACAAAAAAAAAAAAATAGGAAGATTTAATTTCGAAAAAAGTTAATTTATAGTTTAATAGCTGCAGCGTGCAGTCCGCTGCATTATAAGAGTTTTTGGCGAATCCCGCAGGATCACCTAACTTTTTCGGGATAAAAAGTAGCCTATGTGTTATTCTGGGTCTTCAGCTGACTGTATACCAAATTTCATCGTAATCGGTTCAGCAGTATTTGCGTGAAAGAGTAACAAACATCCATACATACATACATACTCACAAACTTAGTAGGATTAAATCGTGTGATGTTCAAAAAGCAATAAAGTCCATTTTATTGCGATTCTCGATACCTACGATTTCTAACGGCAACCGTTAAAAAGTGTGAGGATCGAGATTTTAGCGATGTGCGCGCGTTTCTACTATCGTAAGCGCACAGAGAGGGATCTTGGTCGAAATACCGCTTTGTTTCTTGATCACTTAGCTGGACTTTCTACATGGGTATAACCTGACTGGGCCGATCGCACAGACTGGCGTAAGGACTTGAGAAATACCCCTCGATAACAATACAGAACCAAAACTTCGAATAATCAAAACTCCAGGGAACCAAATCTTATGATCATAAGGCAGAGCACTTGAAGATACTAAAAAATGGACTTCAGGGAGCCGTGTTCTCGCGACACGACAACGCCTTTTCACTTATTGCCCTTAAAACAAAAGCATTTATTGAGGATTCTGGTATCGAAATCCTACCTGACACACTCAGCCCCAGCTTAGCTGCATGTGATTTCTTTTTTCAAGAGAGTAAATGAAAAATAAAAGGTAAGTATTTTTCGAGTGCTAAAGAAGCAGTGGTTGCCTATGAATTACCAAATTCTGACCTATTTGATCAAGACTAGAAAAAGTGTTTCCAAATATAGTTTAGAGTTTAGACGATGGAACTTTGTACAGAAAATGATGAAAAGAAGAAAAGAGTATTTTAAAAGAATGTTAAATAACTAATGATAAATAGTTTTTCTTATTCAAAAAACTTATCGAGTGACGTAAGTATAAATGATGGTCATATTTTTCCAAATTTGTCGTGTGGAACGATGCAGAGGCAGAACTCCTAAAAAAGATCATTCAAATTAAAAGATTATATGTTATACAATATATATCACAATGTTTGTGATAGTATTATACAGCAATAAAAATGGGTAGTTGGTATGTTTTTCAACCGACGCCAAAACGGAGGTTATCAGTTTGACGTGTAGCTACGTTTTTAATATTGTTTAAATTGTACGATAATTGAGTGTGATAATCTATTCAGGCGACCAAATTATGCTATGTATGCTTGTACCATTGTATGTTTGTATGCTTACGTGTTCTTGCGCTCGTGTATTCATGCGTTTGTGCGTTCATGTACATACGATAAAACAGAGGTTTTCAATTTGACATACATGTACGTATTTAATATGGTTGCCATTGATATAATTGAGTATAATGATCTATTCGGCTGTCCAAGCTTTGCTATGTATGGTTGTTTGCTCGTCCGCTCGTGCGGTCGTGCGCTCTCTTGAGTTCGTGTGTTTTTGCGTAATTACGTCAGTGCATTCGATCGTTCATACAATCGTGTGTTCATGCATTTGTACGTTTGTGCGTTCGACGTTCGTGCGTTCTGCGTTCGTGCGTTCGTGTGTTCTTGCTTTCATGTGTTCGTACGTTCATGCTTTCATTTTTCATACGTCTAAACTTTCGTGCCTTCCTGCGTTCGTACATTTATATGTTTGTATTTTGTCCACGAATTTTTGGAGACCTAAAAGCGAAATTATTTTTTTTTATTTTTGATTTAAACCAGATATATTTATTTATTCCCACTAATCAAAAACAGTAATTTTTGAGATAAAGGTATAGTTAAAAGATATTTGAAGTCGGTTCAATTTTTTAAATTACCTAGTTTAATTACTTTTCTTGTCACCAAACATTGAATTATTTTGTGAATGATTTAATTAATATTCACATCAAATGACAACTTGTTAGATAAGAGCATATTATGACATAGCATAGTATCATTATTCTTAGTGTTTAGTTATTATCACTGTCACAATGTGACAAGCATCGAGGCACACTAACAGATTTATATTACCTAGCAGAAGATATTTTATAGCTTGTTATGTTTACACTTTTACAGATAAATGCAACGACTGCGTAGACTTTAAAAAATGTCCTAGGGCGTATGATTTAGCACTCAACCAAAAGAATGAAAAAACTCAACAACTTTTAAGAAGTTCCTTTTGTGGATTTGTAGACGATAATTCTGAAAAAAAAACAGTTAAGGTAAAAATTATTTACAATTTTCATGTTTAAACTCCAAATCATACATGATATGCGCAGAGCCAAACTAATGTCATACATTAAAATTCATATAGACTGGGTTTTAGTTCGCTACATTCATAGAAACATATTTGTCGGGGCTTGACATCTTTCTCGAAAAATATCAAGCCAAGCAAGAAGATGACTCTCTTGAAGAAAAGAGATGAGAGAGACTTTTGCTACAGACACCAAAAAGTCAAATGGTATTACTATGTTGATATTCACGTGACAGGTATGTTAAACTGCAAGAACAAGCCAACCGGCTACCTTAATTACGGTAAATCGAAAGACGACAGTAATATTAAAAAAGAAGATGGCATTTCTATCAGAAAACTTGCCTATAGATGTCAAAATGTTAATATTATTTTGGTATTTATAGGGCGGTGATATAAACTTACTTTACTTTTACTTCTTTAGCTACTTTACCCTCTTAACCGACACACGATATTTACATGTACTGACACTGTTGCTGTAGGCGAATGACAGAATGGTTCAAGAGAATGAGACGTTACAGAACTCATCCACTTAGTGGTCCTCATGGTAGTAATTAATACGTTTGATCGATTATGCACCTACTATTTATTCTGACTCAGTTAACATTATTTTAATGTTATTGAAGTAAATGAAAACAATTATATCAAATCGTTAAGTTTGGAAAAATACGTTATTGCAAGCTTTAGACCATGCATATCAACCCCGGGAGTTTAACATTAAAGCTTTTATGTGAGATTTTTTCTTGTACAGGTATGCTGTTCATATTTTGGAGAGCCGCCTTTAGATGAAATAGAATCGCATCCAAACGTGGGACTTCTGCCAGATAACTGTGGAGATATTGCTGGGTATCGAATTATTGGCGGCAGAAAAGCTACATTGTATGAGTTTCCATGGATGGCTCTTATTTCTTATCATGGACGTATGTTATTTATTATTCGTAGTTACTTGAATTCGTACCTAATAAAGCAAATGTCACTTTTCATAAATATGCACGAGGAAGATTGGGCTATTGGGATGATTATCGTAAAACATTTTTAATTAAATATGTCCAGTGTTGATATGTTAATTAACAATTTACTATAAAGTCTTTTTAAGTTATAGCTTAGAAAAACGACTCTAAGGTTATCTGATAGAAAGTGATGCAGCTTTCATCCAGTACGCTGAACTAGAAAATACATACTCACACTTTTTTTGATGATCTGACAATAATACCATTAAGTAAATATAGCTTTCACAGTCAATTGCTGACTTGCGATATTCATAATTGATTCTTTTACTTACGACCTAAAGGCGCAAAAAGGTAACCCAAGAAACACGAAAGCATTTAAAGTCAAGTTAACACATCTTAATCTTTCCTTGACTTTACGTGTACTGTTATTTAACAAACTCAATATAATTCCACAAGCAATTGCCATATTATCTCACGATTCTGTGGATCTCTTGTTGTTTTACGTAAAACCTTTTATATACTAATACTGAAGAAGTAGAAAAAATGCTAATATACACAAGCTTAAGTATAGGAATATGAGGTCCTGGATTCAAATCCTGGATCGAGCAAACCCTTTTTTCTTTCTATATAATGATTGCCTCTGTGGTGTAATGGTCCGATATCGGAGTTAACCACATGAGGTCTCGGGTTCGATACCTAGGTCGGACAATTTAAAAATGTGTTTTTTTCAGTTTTCTGATAAAAACAACATTGCCCGGGATTTGGAAAGTGCTAGACTTGGGCACAAGCTGACCAAGCAAGATTGACCAGCTGTCACATTATGAAATTTAGTTATGATAAAATCACATTACGAAAATTGGGATAGAAAAAAATTGTTTGGTGATTAATCAAAAGATAATTGGTATATTTTTGTCAATATCTTGATGAGAAATTTCCAACTCATCTTACTTGACCACGACACTGATTGTTCAGTAAGTTTTTAAGTCTTTTGAAAAATATGTAATATCTTCTTTATATGTGACCAGCACGTTAAGATTTATGACTCGTATTTATTTCTACAGTACTTTACAGTACGGTATTTTTATAAAAGTATAAAATATATTTAATAAAGTGCCTGCACCAACACGGGGAAAATGTTTTGTGGAAAGTAGTATCTGTTCTTTGCGAATTTATTAGTAGTCATTAAGTAAACATTGCACATATCATAATGATGAGAGTAGACATATCAGACAAACTGCAATGAACTCAGTGAAAAGGCAGATAACAAGCCAATTTCAGAAGTTGTTTCATAAATAGTTAGATATATGTATGTATATATATATATATATATATATATATATATATATATATATATATATATATATATATATAGACGCAAGAGATATGGGGGGCTTATATTTCGTTAAAAATGATGTATCTATATTATCTATATCAATATTATAAATGCGAAAGTTTGGATGTTTGGATGGATGTTTGTTACTCAATTACGCAAAAACTACTGAACGGATTTGAATGAAATTTAGCACACATGTAGATAATGACCTGGAATAGCAAATAGGCTACTTTTTATCCCGGAAAAATTAAGTGATCCTGCGGAATTCGCCAAAAACTCTTATAATGCAGCGGGCTGCACGCTGCAGCTAGTTTGACATATATATGAGTACGGAACGCATTATACGCAATTATCTTCGGGTGAGTAGAGGAAAAGCAAACCAAAAAATATGATAAAACTTTATGTCTATAAAGGTATTAAAACTGTATATTTAAAAAGATGTCTTTCATGGAGGTAAAGCACATAAATCAACCTAAGTCAACCGTATTGTATATATAAATTTGATTCTATTAATTATAGAATAGTTGCTGGATATACGATTGATTACATTTGTAAAATAAAAACTACCAAAAAACTGGCTCAAAAACTTTATAATAAGTTAAATTTATTTAATAAGTATAATCAGCCATTTGACATCACGATTAAAATGGTCGTTTAGATGGTAGTTGTTAAATAACAATAAATATTTTTAAACTTTTAGTAAAAAGTCTTTATTTTTAGTGCATTACATAAGACGGACTGACTCAAAAAAATCTTGTCCAGTTTTTAGATAATTGAAAATACAAATGGTCAACGCATTATTTTATCGGCATTTTTTACAAGAGAAAAGAAAAAAATAGTATCCAATATTTTTTTAGTTATTGAAAAAGCAGACTAAAGAAGATCGTAACAAAACTTTTAGTCAAAATTCCTGTTTTTTTCTTCCGTAAACTAGTTCATAAAGTAATAAATAATTTTTACAGATTTTGTCAACAAAGCGACTTTATGCATTCCTTGTTCTATCATATTCTTTATTTGAATTCTCTATATTAAAATTCAAATAAAGGATATGATAGAAACAGGATTCTCTTTATGAGTAAGCACATCTTGCGATTTTACACGTGTAACTTACGCAATGGGCTCTTAGAAAATTCAACATTAAGTCCATAACTTTCATCTCTAAAATTGCAAGATATGATACTCATAAAGATTTATATATAATATATACATATATATATTTATATATTATTAATTTTCGTACCAGGATATGGTGTATATTTCAAATGTGCTGGAAGTATCATCAATTCTCGATATATATTGACTGCGACGCACTGTGTACAAAATCAAGATCTTGCTGGCGTGCGAATCGGAGAGTACGATATTCGGTACACTACTGACTGTCAAGGAGAAGGCAAATTAATTACATGTGAATCTCATTTACAGGTAAAATAATATGTTCGTCGAGTTTTATTGTCAGTTTAAGAAAGAATATAATTTTTATTGCATAAGACAGCAAACAAACTAATGAGTCTCTTAATGAAAATAATTATTAAATAAACCGATGATGACGGTTTTATATGCATAAACAGTATATACCCAATATGCTAAAGATGCGTCGCTATCGGAATATGATCTGTACAAAAAAAATTAACGAAATCTGCCTTAAACTTAATACGAATATTAAGGTATCTTCACACCCGTATCCCCGAAGGGGTAGCAGAGGTACAACAAGTGCACTCACGATTAGCCGAAGATACTTGATCCCACAAATGTGATAGGTGACAAATGCCTATCGCCAACCGGGCACTTTCCAATCCCGGGCAACTTTGTGTTTATCAGAAAACTGAAAAACACTTTTTTTTATGTGCCCGACCCGGGAATCGAACCCGGGACCGGGGAATCGAAACCGAATTTATTGAAATAATGTTTTGGTCTACGGAGTATTAATGGATGTAAATTTTATAGACCGTCGTCCCACAAACAAACTTTTTTTAAATAATAACAAGCAGAATTTTTGTGAACAGCTTTGTTTTGACGAGACAACCATCTTTTCCTATCTTCGAAAAATCTCGAATCGGGTAACTAATAAAAATAGATAAAAAAGAAAAGTTTAGAGTGTCAGACTAAGAAAAGTTTCCACTTTACGTGTAAGACAATGTTACCCTTGATTACAATAATAATTAACAAGCTGTTTTGAGAAAAATAAATAGGTTGTTTTTATATTGATTAATATTAATTTAAAAATATCATTATTTCGAAACTTTAGAGTGGAGGACTCGTCAGAAAAAACCATAGAATATGTAGGACAAAAGTTTCATCGTGTTTTTGACGTGACAACGTCTTATAATTCGATAGAGCTGGCTGCACGCACGAAAAAACATGACTCATGCGGCGTTACCTCGCTCTGAGGCGTTCCGTTTAAGGCTTGGAGTACAAGCGAGAGCTTAAGACGTTGTCACGTTCAACTATCGTCTGTAAACCAACTTTACAGACAACCGATTTTTTTTCATAATATACGTAATCAAGCGATTAAAGTCGGAAAATAATTATTCTTATTAAAAAATATTTTTCCTTCACCGAATCAAAATTTTCAAAGCCCTATATCTTTATTAGTTACCCTATTCGAGTAGTTGTCTCGTCAAAACGAAGCGGATCACAAAAGTTCAGTTTGTTATTAATAAAAAAATTTGTTCATGTGACCACGGTCTATTAGACCTTAAGGAAAACTAACCAATCAACGGCCTGTTTATGGATTAATTTAGATTGTGTTCTAAGCATTCTCGTACTACTTACATATTTCTAAATCAAAAATCATCTCTGTTAAATACGACCAAAAGGCAACTTTTTCTTTAATTGTTGCCATTTTTTAGTTATTCGTTTATATAATTGTATTTTATTTCATTTCATTCGCAACAAAATTTTAAACGCAAGAATGTGTCTCATATTGAGTGAATAGTATTTTATTTTACATGGTTGAATATAATCTGAAAATCACTTATTTGAAAAGATAAAATTAAGCTCTGACACAAACTTAACTCATATAATATAAATACTATATAGTATATGTATTTCTATGTACTAATATCGTTGACTACTATGCGTTCCAACTAAGAATAGGATTGTCAGGATGACATATTGCTCCGCATTTTGCAAAAACTTCATAAGTGATAAGTAAGGTGTGCAAAAAATTCTAACAAAGAAATACTAAAAAAATATATTTTCATTCTAATTTGTATATTTTTTTTATTTAGATTCCCATCAGATCACGTTATGTGTATTAAAATAAAGTGTAAAATAACTAACATAACTTTTATATATACACACCTATTATATATAGATAAACGGCTAGACTGATATATTTACTGTTTTTTATTGATGAATATTATATTTTAATACTTTTTAGTCTATTCTGGACAAATACAACCCAAACCCACAAAAATCGCAACAAAATTTCCCCCGTCGTTTTTTTTTTTTTTTTTTATGTCATAAGATAGCAAACAAGCAGATGGGTCTCCTGATGGAAAGAGTCAACCATCGCCTATAGACACCAAAGTTGTTAATGGTGCGTTGCTATCTTGTGGCGAGGTCTAATGCCACATGCATAAGTTTACCGGCTACCTTACCCTCCAAACCGGAACACGACAGCGACAAGCACTGACGCTATCGCGGCAGGAATAGGTAAGGCGGTGGTACCAGACCCGGGCGAGACAATGCAGAACTCTACCACCTAGTAGCCACGATGGTAGTGACTCGATAGCCAATCGGTCGCCTTTTACGACCTGCCTGGCAGAACGGCAGTTGGCCTATTCTTCAAAGAAGGCCGGGACCAACACGGCGAAACTTTTGACTTAGAAGTGATGTAACTAACACGAATTTCTTACAATTATATAGGTGATCAGTTAGACCGATGTTTTTACTATTTTTTTATTGATGAAAATAATATTATTAAAACGTTATTTGTTTTTCAATAAATCAGTAATATTTTTTGAACAAATATTTTTATGCTGACATTACTAATTTCACACTTGTGGTATGAAATTGATAACATCGCGCGATCCTATTCTTAGTTGGAACGCATAGTAACACCCATAACACAAGCAAATAATTTGCTTACTTTGGGGTTAGATCAGTAAGTGTAATTTGTCCCGTTAGTTACATTTTTTAGTTATTATCATTTATTAATTATAATATATGTACTATCATTAAAAGGCTTATTATTCAGATATTTCAGATTCCTGAGCTGGCTAATTTTTATATGAATCTGATAAATATTATTTTTAGAAACAAAAGCAAAATCTGTTCAATGGTTTGCCTCACATAAAAATGTTCTGCCCGTGTTTGGAATATCACAGATTTTTTTAAATAACAACAGTTGTATACTAATTTTTATTTACATTTTTTTGAACTATTTTAGCGTACCGGTTTTGCCTTTACAGCTTCAGAATTTAAGTATACTTTGTAAAATAATTACTATCGCATATTATTAGTAAATACGTTCATCGCCATTACTATTATTATCATCAGCAGCATACATTGTGTAACAATGTATGTGCTTAAGAACTTTGAACTAATGATTAAAGGGCGTAGCCTGTGGACAGCATTTGTTGTTTTATTTAACATCAAGTATAACTTCCGAATATTTGCATACGAGTAAAGCTCGAAAGGAATAGGAGTAAAACATAAGACGTTACGATAAATATGAATAGCATCACCAAAATAAATAATTACAACAAAAGTCTGTATAAAATAAAATTGAAAACACGCGGCTTTCTTTACTCCTTCCATTATGAATGACGTAAAAGTTTGTGCAAATGTAGTATTTAACGAATAAAGTTTATTAAAATTAATTTTTTTTAGGATATTGGTATCGAAGACATAAAATATCGTGAAAGAAAAGATGACGAAGAAAATGATATTGCGCTTTTACGACTCAACAAACCCATCAACTTGAGTTACAGTAAGAAACTTTTATTAACGTTTTACGACAAAGTGCTCAAAAATAATACTACTATATATTGTCTTTTTTATATAAATAATTTTAAACCATAAAGGGAAAACTTAATATCCCCTTTTACGACAATTAGGAGCAGAGGAGTTCGAAATTTGGTACACCTACAATTTACATGGCGAAGAAGTGCAAAAACTGATATTTTTATAAAGATAATAACGGTAAACTCAATACTTTGAGTTCACAAGATAATAAGCATTAGAAACACATTAAATAAAAAAAATAACGTTACGCATAATACCATTTATTAGACACACTTCATAATATACACGCGTTCATTCCTTTTTGTTTATGATAATTGTCAAACTTATAAGAGATTATATTGTAATCTGTTCTAATTTCGACCAGAGATATATAAGGTCGGGGCGAAAGTATTTTCGTATTGTTCATACAAAGGAAAATACTTTTTTAGGTATAGTTTTTTATTTATTTATAATGTGTATGTGCCGTTTTGATTGATGACTTATTGCCACCTTGTGCCATGTGCCGTGGTAGTGCCATGATCTCATTCCTGAAGAAATTTTGAGATTTTTAGTTAATAAAATCTGACAGGTAGTGTTCACAGTGTTCTTTTGAGGTTAGCTTTATGCTTCCTAAGAGTTCTGCAATGACCGAAACAGGTAGAAATCTGATGGAACAAGGTCAGGGTTATACGGAGGATGCATTAACACATCCCAGCCAAGCTCTCTCAATTTTTGCTGCGTGACTATATCTATAGAGATATAGTCACGCATATCACTGCGTATCTATAGAGATGAGTGCAATTTGGCGTTGTTATGGTGGAAAACCACGCTCCTGCTATTTACCAGCTCCGGTCGGTTTTCCTCAATAACTTTTTTAACCTCAGCAGTTGCTGACAGAAGAGGTCAGAATCGATAGTTTTACCCGGTGGAAAAAGCTCATAGTGGACGATTCTTTTCCAATTCCACCATACACATAGCATCACTTTATTCCAAGTCAGGCCGGGCTTTGCCAACGTCTGTGGGGCTTATCCATGCTTCGACCATGATCTTTTTTGCACATTCTTATCGTAAGTCACCCATTTTCATCACCCGTAATCAACTGTTTAAGGAATGATTCGGAATTGTTTCGTTTCAACAAAGAATTGCAAATGGAAACACGTTGTATTAGGTTTTTCTCAGTGAGATCATGTGGTATCCAAATGTCAAGCATTTACTTGTACCCAGACTTTCGTAAATGACGTAAAACTGTTTTATGATCAACATCCAGTTCTTCAGCAATGTCGTGGCTACTAATATGTCGATCTTGCTCCACTTTCTCAAAAATGGCACTGATTTTATCTGTGACAGGGCGTCCAGAGCGAACCTCATATTTCACACTAAAACTTCCAGAATTGAAACGCTTGAACCACATTTGTGTTACTTTTATTGATAACGCAATTTGTCCCTAAACCGCACAAATTTTATTCGCAGCGTTCATCGCATTTTTAACTTTTTTGTAATAAAACTTTAAAATGTACCTGTGTGAATTTCTTCGTCATATACGTTCATTTTGCTTGCTTGAAAAACAATTGAAAAATAGCGGGAACTAGTTTTTTTTGTATTTATTTCATTTTCAGAATGTCACATTTTAATGGTATTGAAACTACCCAGTTACATTCAGTACAGCCAAAGAGGTTTGATTACTAATAATACATTCAAAATACGAAAATACTTTTGCCCCGACCTATTATGATGACCAAAGATCATCAAGAGCACGTCACTTTTTGTATTCCATTAATTTAATGCTACCTATATAACTGAACCGGCTACTTTACTCTTCAAACTAGCTCCCAACAGCAACAAACATTAAGTCTAATGTAGAGACAATAATGTCTTTCACCTTCCCCATTGAACAAATAAACATATTCGTTCAATGGGACAGGTGAAAGACATTATTAAAAAAAAATTAAACAATTATATTTATAACTAGCTGTTGCCTGCGACTTCGTCCAGTCGTTTACTCCGCACTGCTCCTCCCCTGTAGGTGATAGCGTGATAATATGTAGCCTATATGTTGACTCGACCTGTTAGTAATATTCATGCAAAATTTGAAGTAAATCCATGCAGTACTTTTTGAGTTTACCCCGGACATACATACAGACAAACAGACAAAAATTCTAAAAACTATATTTTTGGCTTCGGTATCGATTGTAGATCACGCCCCAAGTATTCTTTTAAAAAAGTATTCAATGTACAGTTTTGACTTTCCTACGATTTTATTATATGTATAGATAACAAAAGTGTTATGGTCTTTAAGGATTCTCTAGTTTACCAACATTATTTCTTTTCCGTCAAACAAAGCAAATATTTTAAATATTTACATAATAATATCAATCCGCCAAATACTCGTAATTACACATACTGCCTTTAACGATTGGCAGACTTTTTGTCACTAACTGAATATAATAGAAATTACTGTTTTATGACAAAATTATGGAAATCATGACAAACAAGTCAGGTACGGTTAGTACGATGAGTTCAAAAAAATTAAAATATTATCTAAAATTCTTGAAATTTGTCATGTCATTTTCTATGTCTTATGGGAAACTTTTAAAACTGTATTTTAGAAGTCATAACATTTTAAATGTTTGCCATAATATTTTTTTTATATATCATTAGATATCAAACAAGCAGGTAGGTCTCCTGATGGAGAGTCTAGCATCGCGTATAGACACCAAAGATACGAATGATGCGTTGCTATCTTGTGGTTAGGTTTCATGCCACATGCATAAGTTTACCGGCTACCTTACCTGCCAAATCGGAATACGACAGTAACACGCACTGATGCTGTTGTCGCAGGAATAGGAAAGACGGTGGTATCAGGCGAGACAATGCAGAACTCTACCACCTAGTAGCCACGATGGTAGTGACTCGCATAGCCAATCGACCGCCTTTTACGACCTGCTTGGCAGAACGGCAGATGACCTATTCTTCTAAGGAGCCCTGGACCAACACGGGGATAAAGTAAAAGAAATCTAACTAAAGCTTAAGTTGTATATAGTGATTAAATGCTAACCTACTTTTAATTATCTAGATAATGCAGCACCGATTTGCTTACCAGTGGCTAGTAATCTTAGGAACTCACCGCTACCGAGTAAACAGGCAGTTGTAGCTGGGTGGGGACTAACAGAAAATAAAATTGAGTCGTCTATCTTACTAAAAGTTACAATACCTATCAGAACTGATACTGATTGTGCACGTGGCAGGTAATTTTTTCATAAAGTATTATATATTTAGTATAATATAATTTCTCTAAATTAAGGTGTTACCATAGTTAAGGGAATTTAAATTACAAAAATTGCGACTTTCCTTAAAATTCTCCATATGATTTTTGCATTACCAGTAAAACGAGAAAGTTTCTGAAAGTCACAATGCTTCGTTAAACAATGCAGTAGTTATTCACACCGGCATGTAGTAGGATCACCTTATGTAAAAAAATCTATAAACGTAGTGACTATGTCGGCTAGCACTGAAACTGAAGTATTTTATTTGAAGCTTTAAAGAGTAAAAAACATACCTAAGCATACATTTTTGAGTTTGGAGTTAAAAAATCTAAAGTTTCACTATTCTATGGCTTTTTCAAGTATTTTGATTTTTGAAAAGATGACAAAGCTAAGACAAAATCTGAAATCTATTCAGCTTTACTCGAAAAGAAACACTTAACATATTTTGTTACTTATTATTGTTGTTCTCATTACTAAATAACAAAACCTTATAAACTTAACTTAATAAAACTTTTGATAGTCGCATTCAGAATAACGCTTGTTACATTATATTTAGTTCATTTCAGTGATATCAGTTTTCTCCAAATGCAGTTGTACTTTTAGTCAGATTGAGTATAAGGGATATTAGTCAATTTAAAAATAAAAGGTGATTCATTTGCTTTCAGGAATTATGCAAATAAGCGGCCAGCCAATGAATTTTGTGCTGGAACGTTAAACAAAGACTCCTGTGAAGGAGATTCAGGGGGTCCACTGATGATTGAAAGTGAATATCGAGGGGTTTATAGATATATACAATATGGAATTGTATCACGGGGACCAGTTCAATGTGGTAAAGATGATCAACCAGGAATTTATACTGATGTACGCAAACATATGAAATGGATTTTAGATACCATACATGAATAAACTTCGGTTACACTATAAAATTAATCGTAGTTTTATTAAAGTTGTACAATTTTTCGAATACAAAAAGTATTGATATAATTCAAAAAAGTTAAACAAGTGCGTTGCGGACCACTCACAATGTATGGTTCCGTAGTTGCTTGACTAAAAAGAGGACTTATTTTGTTTTATACGTAACATTTAACTTTTTCAACACCAAAGAACATTTTATAACTTAGTGGACTATAAGTCGTAAACTCTAAAAACCTACTAGCCTTGAAAGTTTTCCTTTAAATTTCATGATATTGTAATCAATACCCTACATTTGACAATTAAAGTGGTGCATGAGAGAATACCAATGGGCAATGGCCAGATTCCGCCCTTGTATTAAATGTTAATCTAATTAAAACAAACGTAATCGGTTCTTACAATTTTATATTTTATTTTACAAACATTCTATCTTTAAATTATCATGATGAAATAACGAAATATAATATAATATAATAATATAAATTAACAAATACATGTACCTTAAATTGCTTATGCACGTTCTAAATTATTTAAATATTATCGTACTTTTAAACGGAGGCCAATGTGTGTTACCCTGACCGATGCAGGAGACTGAATGTCCGAGTTTTCAACCCGTCTTACCCGCCATTGTTGTTTGCAAGCTCTGTGTTACCAGAGTAAATCATTTTAATTCGCACAACAACGATGTCGGGCAAAATCCTGCTTTATTAAATAAAAACCTAACACTCGACCATCCTGACCTCGTGCATGTCCTCATGCACGCTCGTTTTTCAAAACCTAACACTTGGCCTCCTCAATGTTTTAGTTTCTCATTTATTTTATTTTATTTATTACATTGCATAGAACATTTTAATTCTTAAAAGAAAGGTTCAATGTTCTGCTATATGTTGTCCACTAGTACAAGTTATTTATATACTACTAATTACTAGTGATTAAAACCATACATCTAAACCTAATACATTATAACAATTAATAATCAATAATTACAATTGACCAATAATTAAAATTGAATTATAAAATAAACGAAACATATTAAACATACAAGAATGCTAATTACAATGTTTTAACGTAATATTTTTTTTTCGTATTTGGGCACTAATAATTATGAGTGACTAAAACCATACGTATGAACCCAATATGTTATAACAATTTAATAATCGATCAAATAAATAATCAATCAAATTATATCAATTGAACTATGTTAAGCGAAAAATATCTAAATATGTCTACACTTACAAAAATCCTTTTTTGGCTTACATCTAATATTTTCTTCAATAAAGTTCGACTGATTTCTACTCAGCGGGGAGATTTGCAAGAATGATAATTACTATGTTTTAATGCAATAATCTCACTACATATTTGTATGCTAATGATTACTAGCGACTGAAAACCATACATATAAACCCAACAAATTATAGCAGTTAAATAGTCGATAATTACGATTGATCAATAATTACGTTTGAGCTATAACGTTAAACGAAAAGTATCTTAAATATATGACTATACTTACATCCACATTATTTCTTATATCGATCGATATCTACTTAACAGAGCTATTAGTCATTACAATGTTTTTATACCATATATAGATTACACCTTTTATGGTTCCCTTTTTATATGAAAAAAAAATATTCTTTGAATGAATAAAGCAAATTTTCGAAAAACCACATACAAATTTCTTTGATGAAAGTTGTTTGTTTTTAATATCTAAATGTTTACTGTTAGATAGAACTATTTTATTTCTTTATTATCTTTGCCTTACAATGTTGTTTGGAGAATGCACTAGAACATTGCATATTCATAACCATTTCCATAGTCATTTATTTAGCTATCAATTATATTTGTTTACAAATATTACCTCATGGAAATCTACATAATAAACATAGGATTACAATCGATCTACACTTTAGTTTAAAACAATTTCATTTTGTTTTCTTGCATAAATTGAAACATATTTTAATTAAATTTAAGTTCTTTCAAAACTCGTTAATAAAAAAGTTCTAATACGTCACTGATTGTAAATTAAATTAGGTTGAATTTTAATACACATACAAAAAAAATCATTCAACAGTGCAATAAAATGATGTAAAACAAAGTCAATAAAAGTGTGTACTATATTACAAATTTTCATATTATTAATAAAATAAATAATATTTTTCTTTATAATTCAAGTTTCTCGTATTCTCTAGTAAGCAAGAACTTTATGTAACAACAGACTAAGTAAACCATGTGAAAGTAAAAAGAAGTAAGAGTTCAAAGCGATACAGTAACACCATATTTTAAATTATTGAATCCTTTTATATTACAAAACTGGTGTTTTAACATCTTTTTTTTTCCAAATTGTTCTGACACTTACTGGTATTTCTCGATGTAAAATAATTTCATAATAAATTTTAATGCCTACCAAATAACTCAAATAATCGATATGTATGTATTTTATTTCTATTATTATTTTGCTACATACATCAGAATCTCCTTAGACAAAATTGGCAGATTCCAGAACATACATATCCGATAAGACCAATCATTACATAGTATAAAACAAAGTCGCTTTCTCCGTCTGTCCCTATGTCCTTATGTCCCTATGTATGATGAAATCTTTAAAACTACGCAACGGATTATGATGCGGTTTTTTTGATAGACAGACTGATTCTTGGAGAAGGTTTTGGTATATAAACCTTTCCGATATTCTCACGGGAACAAAAGCTACGCGGGTGAAACCGCGGGCAGGTCGCTAGTATTATAATAAAAATAAATATATAAATTTTGTCACATATTTATTTTTAATATAATTCTATTCTTTAATTCTAAACTCGGCAAAATCAACTGATCGTGTCCTTTATTATCATGTATACAATTTATTACAATATATAGATATAGTTTTCCCAGTCCCATCATAACTATCCAATACATATATCCAATTTAACCCAAGAACTATTTTTTTTTCAAATTAAATAATATTCATATATTACAATCAACCCTATTAATCAAATAAATAAATTTCTATTTATTTATTCATACCTGTATAATATACTATTGCGACTCTACCGACCCACGACCGTTTTTTTGTTAGTGGCGAGTTTCTTTTTGACAACCAAAACAATATGTAGTATCATACATATCGATAATCTATACATATAATAAAAGCGTAAGAAAATTAAAACTGTACATTGAATATTTTTTTTTTAAAAGACTTGGGGCGTGATCTACAATCGACATAGAAGCCAAAAATATAGTTTTTAGAATTTTTGTCTGTTTGTCTGTATGTATGTCCGGGGTAAACTCAAAAGTACTGCATGGATTTACTTCAAATTTTGCATGAATATTACTAATAGGACGGATCAACATATAGGTTACATATCACGCTATCACCTACGGGAGTGAGGCTGTGCGGAGTAAACGAAGTCCGCGCGGACTAAATCGCTGGCAACAGCTAGTCTTTAAATAAAATAATCTATCCATCCATCCCTAACACTGCTATAACCCTCCTGGGTTTTACTACCGTAACTATCGTACATTTATTATAATATTATTGTGGCTTCCGACTCACAACAATATCTCTAATCCTCTGTCTATGGTTTTGGTGCAAATCATTTTTCACAACCGAAACCATAGTGTAATACATATCAGTAATTCCATAATATTGTAGTGAACCTCCCGTGTTTCACCACTGTAACCAAAATATCTTAAATGTTATCATAATAATCGTGTTCGCCCTGAATCACGACCATTTCTCCCATTGAAGTATTTTTATATATACGTGGAACCAATAAAATCCATTAATTCTTATATTGGAATGTTACTATGAATTCAAAACAAAGTAAATAAATATTAAATTACCCTCTTTAGGGTTCCGAAGTAAACTAGGAACCCTTATACTTTCGCTATGTTTTCTTTTTTTATTGAATTAGTAATCAACCGCTGGCGTATCACCTAACGTTTGCAATTCGCCAGCGATTAGCAATGACCTTTAAGCGTAACGAAAAAAAATCATCTAAAACGTCGCTAATTGCTTACTGGTCACTAGATGCACTTTTGCAGTGTCACAGCACCAAAACTAATCATGCGGCAAAAACTGCCACTAATGTACAAGGCTGTTATGTCACTTGCAACAACTAAACAATTACGATAATTTCGCATTGCGAGTTACGTGAAAACCCCGCCTTTTTCACTAATTTTATCATATCATATTGGTTCATTATCTAGTAACATTTGAAAGAATTTTATGTGAAGTATAAAAGTCCCTTTTATTCTTGCCACTCTAACGGAACATAATTTTCGTGATTTCCATTAGATCTCTCTCGCTAAAGCGAGGAGGAAAAACTGCTTTCTCAATTGTAAAGTTCCATGTGTTTAATCGGATGCATTGATATGCAAATTGCAAACTTATATCGTTGTAAACCTATTACCTTATGACAGTTAAGTTGGTATTCTCTAATTTTCTTCAGATATAGTGCAAAAGATCGCATCGACCAATTGAATAACTCATATTGCATCCGAAGGGTCTTACCGATAATCTAATTAGTGCTGTTCATACCTGATGAATCCGATTTCCCTTCATCGTTACTTGGACTTTGCACTACCGAATTTTAAAATAGTGGGACAGCGAGAGATTAATTCACAGCACTTATACATATACCAAATTTGTAACCAGTTAAGCATTTTACTACAGAGATATATTATGTTCCCGATGACTTAAATTTAATAGTGCCCGTATTTTTGAAAGTCCCTTTTTTTATATTTCATCCGACGAAATTTTTCCTTCCTATACAGCTTTATTTACACTTTATACAATTTACTTTATACAATCGTTGAGCCTAATATAAGTTATGTTATCTATTACATAATAGATTTAATTATTATTTCTATCTCCTATTCTTGATATCGTCTGAAAGACATGAGGTTTCCTACATACTATGCATTTCGAAACGCCGCCCAAAAAAAAATTTAGTTTGCAATGAATTAATTGGTGAAGATTGTTCGAACTAATATATAAAAATCAATTCCTGTTCGTTAGTCTCGCTAAAACTCGAAAACGGCTGAACCAATTTGGCTAATTTTGGTTTTGAATTAATCGTTGAAGTCCAGGAAAGGTTTAAAAGGTGAGAAAATATACATAAAAAAAATAGAATAGTAGTAAAAAAAAACAAAACAACGTTTGCCGGGTCAGCTAGTCTATAATATAATTAGTATACTGGGTACTTGGGAGTTCACGTGAGATATTTTTACTTCCAGTTGATATCATGTACTACACAGACATTTATAACAACAGGCTGCCATACCATCTTGTTGTACGAGAGACTAATTCAGTATGGATAAATGTTGAAAACAGAATATTGCAATCAGTTTTAATTCTATACAGTAGGCCTAGCACATATACTCTGTATTTTGGGTTTAGTAAAACAATTAACTGCCAATGCCTACAAATAAAAACCTATATTTTTCACATATATTCTTACGATGTTTAACACTAAAGAAAACTACTAGATGGCAAGGCTTTAAACCACACCATCTCAGGAGCAATATACCATCATTGCTTAGTTTACTCCCATCTACAAATAGTTCAATTTGTACCGCTGGGTCATACATAGGCAATAGTAGCTCAGATAATTTGTTTTGCAAATAGCTCATCCACTCGTGCCATTCCTTTTCATAATTATTAAGAAGACAACATAAAGTTGTGCAATTTCCTATAAGTCTTCCAAGAATTCAACGAGACGTATAATTGCCAAAAACATTGTATGCATTGTGACCTAATTTCGTACTAATTGAATCACGGGTGAAATTGTTTTTAAGACAAATATTTAAAATGCGGTGCGCAGAGAACCTACTTATGATAATAATTATAGTTTTCTGTCAGTAATTTCAAATATTAGAATTATCACTCAACTAATCAACCTTAAAAGAAATATATATTTTGTAACTAAAATAACAATATTTTAATAAGTCAAAAGTCAAATTTGCCTGTACTATTATTTCAAAATTTTCTTTATCTTATGTAAACATCACCGATTGTATCAAATTTTGAATCTGGCTCATAAAGATAGCTACACTGACTTAGATATTGTAGTAGACTTAAAAATAAATTAATCAGTCAACTGAACATTTATACTCTTGAGCCGAACCCAGACTGGGCTGTAAATAATACCACGTCAGGCCCAGGACTAAAATCAGTACACAGGATACATTGGAACCTATAGATTCTAAAATGTACTTGCCAATCACCCACGTGCTCAGTACCTATGTAGTAAAATTTATTTATGTGTAATAGAGTTTACGGGTAGTAAGTCATTAGGGCAGACGAAAAAATGTAACTATTGCACAGGTGTGCTTCAGCCAGTTACAATATTCAAAAAAATTTAGTTTTTACCCCTTAAACTATATATACCTTCAATGTAATATGCGACATCACTAAACCGATATTCCAAGGTACCCTTTTTTTTTAAAAATCATTTTTATAGCAGCACTTAAAATTGACTACTATAATTATTACCCTATACAAAGGTAAACAGGAATATTTAACAATAAATCCGATTATTCTAGGCTCAGACAAGTAATTTTTTTTTTATTGAAGTTGTTACTAAAAGAACATTTGTTTCCATTACTTATATTTTTTTATAATATCGTAAGACGAATGAATTTCCAGATATAACCAGAATCGTCATCTACTCCATCACAGAAAAACGGCACTAACACGTAATGCATGATTTTCACATTTATTTAACCCTCCAGCAGCTGTTTTTGTCTTCTGTATTAAATTATGCCAATCTACGGAGCATCTTAATTTTAAATAAAACATTCATGTAATATCTTAAATCAAACGTAATATATGCGGTGGTCATAAAAACGGATACTGCGCGGTGACGAATTTCCTAACAGTTCACAGCTTCACAGCCATCTTGTTGGGAAATCCAATTATGTTTCCTAATAATCCTCTTTGCTGAAGTATCAAAGTAAGTTCGTTTCCTGGTGAATTTGCAAAGTAGTGTTACCTGTCGTATCAAACTCCACTCATACTCGGTCATCCGTAGTAAAAGACGTTCTGCTTACACGAGGAAGACGGGCTTCGTTGACGGCAAGGCACTTATTATTTCTTTCACTCGTTACCACGTGACCGCTCCAGTGTTACGAGTGATTTTTCAAGTATTTAAATTATCTGAAACTTAAAACGACAAAGCATAGTATATTCTTCGTACCTACATATCTAACAACGTTCTTTTTTTTAATTAACTGTTAAATTATATCGATTTTAAAGTAATATTTGGTACTTTAAAATATAGAAGAATAGAATTTCTTTTTTTTTTTATATAATAATCGGTTACAAAGGTGTTACGTATTTTGAAATAGTCTACCGGTAATGCCAGTGTGCAAAAATTATAATAAGTCTACTTTTTATTAACCAAAAAACATGTTATATGACATGAGATTCACGAAATATAGAATATCGATATGAGAGAATGTCACTAATTAATATTTGATAATCTAGTTATATAATGTAACCTTTGATTTGTGTAAACTGTGGGTAGACCACTTCTGAAATGTAATCAATACCCTACATTTGACAATTAAAGTGGTGCATGAGAGAATACCAATGGGCAATGGCCAGATTCCGCCCTTGTATTAAATGTTAATCTAATTAAAACAAACGTAATCGGTTCTTACAATTTTATATTTTATTTTACAAACATTCTATCTTTAAATTATCATGATGAAATAACGAAATATAATATAATATAATAATATAAATTAACAAATACATGTACCTTAAATTGCTTATGCACGTTCTAAATTATTTAAATATTATCGTACTTTTAAACGGAGGCCAATGTGTGTTACCCTGACCGATGCAGGAGACTGAATGTCCGAGTTTTCAACCCGTCTTACCCGCCATTGTTGTTTGCAAGCTCTGTGTTACCAGAGTAAATCATTTTAATTCGCACAACAACGATGTCGGGCAAAATCCTGCTTTATTAAATAAAAACCTAACAATATATACTTCTACCGTGAATTTTTTTGCACATGCAAAACCAACTGTTTAGTTGACAGAGGGTTAAACACTAAAATCTGACAAAAATTAGCAGTTTAAGGCTTAATTTTTCAACATCAAAGTACATTTTATAACTTTGTGGACTATAAGTCGTAAACTCGAAAAGCCTACTTAGCCTTGAAAGTTTTCCGTTTAATTTCATGATATATACTTTTACCGTAAACTTTTTTGCACATGCGAAACCAACTGTTTAGTTAACAGAGGGTGGGATACTGAAATCTGACAAAAATTAGCACTTTAGGGCTTAATGTTTCTCAAACGGATCCCTTAATCGAAAATTATTTTTGCAAAACCACAACATTTTTTAAACACCTATCCACAGTGCGAACGCATGCATCACGCGGAGAAGACGTGCGCGTTAAATACGGGTGTATAAAGTCCGGTGAATAAACATACGTTTTCTAAACATTAATAACGGTTCAACTCATAGGTGGACCTACAAATTACATCTTATCACTTTTGGTATATTATGTAAATTAAGTACACCGGAACGATGAATGCATAGTTATCGGGCATAGGTGAGATAAATCAAACTGACAATATTCGTGTGTCGGTAGATGTGCATCGGGCGGAAAGTGAGCGACCCGATAGTTTTATGTCTAACAGTTCAAGTAGTATGATACTTGGAGAGAACATGGAAATAAATAAAAGAATGACAGTGTCGGAGGACGAAGATGAAGAGGGTTTTACAACTATTGAGAGAAGAGAAGAGTTATTAGTGGCAGATGCATTATCAAGGTCTTATGTGAATGATACCATATGTAACAAATAAGTTAGATGAAACTATCGAGTTGCATGTTTGTTTGATAAAAGAAAGCTTAAATATCAGTAAAGAAAAACTTAAATTATTAAAAGATAAAACAGCCTAAGACAAAGATTTCATGTTATTAATAAAATACATACAAAGTTCATGGCCATTAACTAAAAATATACCATATTATCTTAAATATTATCATTCTATAATAGCTGAATTATATGTGTCGGATGGATTAATTTTTAAAAACACAGCGGTTTTAGTGCCTAAATCATTAAGTAAAGAGATGCTAAATAAAATTCATTACAATCACATGGGAATAAATAAATGTAAAAGTAGAATTAGAGGTTTATTATTTTGGCCATTTATGAACAAAGAATTAGAAGATTTAATTCGTAATTTTGACACATGTCTTGAATTTAGTAAAAATCATTCATATGGACCATTAATGTTGAGAGATATTGTAAACAAACCTTGGGCTGTAGTTGGAGCAGATATGTTTTTTCTTAATAATAAAATTTATTTGCTAGTTGTAGATTACTTAACTAAATACATAGAAGTTGTTGAGATGTGTGATCATTCAGCTGATAGTCATGTTAAAGCTTGAAGTTCAATATTTGCTAGATGGGGAATTCCTGAAAAATTGTATACAGGTGATGGATCCCAATATAAAAGTTTTATCTTTAAAGACTTTTGTAAATTATGGAATTTTAAACATATTACTTCTACACCTTATTACGCAAGGTCAAATGGTATGGTGGAAAGACATATCCAAACAATTAAAAAATGTTTAAAAATCGCATTATTGAGAAAAAAGATATAAATTTAGCTCTACTAGAATATAGAAATATACCAATTGATAACAATTTAAAGTCACCTAATGAGTTGATGATAGGCAGACAAGTATTATCTTTTCTACCTACTAAAAGTAATTCTAGCAAAAACAACTTTAATAAATTAAAAATTCAAATAGATGACAAATGTAATAAATATAAATTTTATCATGATCTAAAAAATAAAAGGAAAATCAATTTCATTTACTGCCATTCTGTCCACATCGTACCATCTTTATGCTGATGATTTGCAAATTTATTCTCAAGGAACGCTTTCTGAACTGCCAAATGCTGTCCTAGCAATTAATAGTAACCTACCGAATATCGATGCATGGTGCAAATCATTTGGTCTTAAGCTAAATCCAATTAAAACGCAGGCTATTATAATTGGTAGTCCCGGGCTAATTAAAAAAGTTAACTGGAGTAATTTGCCCGCAGTAGAGCTTGATGGCGTCACTATTCCCTACAGCGATTTTGTCAAAAATCTTGGCATTTACATTGATAATACTTTATCGTGGACTAAGCAGATCCAGGAGCTTAGTAAAAAAGTTTTCTGTGCCTGGAGTTCATTAAAACGTCTTAGGCATTTGCTTCCCATTCCTACCAAAATTTTGCTGGCAGATTCCTTACTACTTTCTATTTTAGATTATGCTGACGCTAGTTATTTAAATCTCTCCTTAGACCAGATCAATAAACTTGAGCGACTTCAAAATCTTTGTATAAGGTTCATTTTTGGTCTGCGCAAATATGACCACGTTTCCGAATTTCGTGCCAAGCTCAAGTGGTTGCCTATTCATCTTCGTCGGAATACTCATATTCTCTCACAGCTATACTCCACTCTCTATGATCTGAAATCTCCATCTTATTTGAAAGAAAAATTCATTTTCCGTGACAACCAGCACAAATATCTTAGATCGGCTGATAATCGTTCTCTGTTAGTGCCAACGCAGAACACTATTTATTACAGTCGTTCCTTTACCTCACAAGCTATTACGCTTTGGAACTCTCTTCCAGTAGATATCAGAAAGGCGCCAAGTTTAAACTCTTTCAAAAGTATGGTCAAACGTCACTTTCTATGTACCTAGTAACTTTGTTTAATTTTTCTTATTTAGGTTTATGTATTACCACTGTTTTATTTGTTTTGTTTTGTTTTGCTTTTCTGTGTAACTATAACCGGATGTTACTTTTATTATTATTATTTTTTAAGAGCATAAAAATTATAAATTATCTTGTGGTTAGCACCACTTTTTCTAGTATATTGTTATCCTTATTATAAAGGTTGTCTGGAAGAGATCACTTTATTAGTGATAAGACCGCCTTTGTGTATCTTACTTGTATTATTTTTATGTTGTAACTTATAATGTTGTCATATATTTTGGTGCACAATAAAGAGTTATTGTATTGTATATATTCATGACAGAAACACTAATAAAAAATTAAAAGGGGAGATTATTAAAGAAGTTAAATACAGATCATACTTAATTCTATTAGAAAACGGGGAAAAAGTTGTAAGAAATAAGGGGTCAAGAGAAAGAAAAGTGAATTATGCTAATGACAGTTTTCATTATTTTGAGAATCCAACGGATCAAACTCCATCGGATCAGAAAAAAGTAACTTTTAATCTTAATAACAATGTTGAACATTCCATACCAAATGATAATAGAAACAATCATGAATATGTGACTAGATTTGGGAGAACTTCAAGAAAACCATAGTGTTTGCATAATTACGTCCGCTGAATGTTATTGTAAGAAAGGGGGTGTCAGGAGTGGGAGTAGGCCCTAAGACGGTAGTGTGCTAAGACCCTCATGTTTATGGGTATGGATATAACTCTTTGGTAGCTAGTGGAAGTGTGGTTTTGAAATATATGATTGCTTGGCTCACAAGTGCATAGATTTTTATTAAATATGAATATATGGAAATTCCTGTTAATAAAGATCACAATCTGTTATAACTAAAGCTAAAAATATGAGAAAAAAGAGACAAAGGGCTGGACGGAAATTTTTGTTATGCTTAAAAAATAATTATATCTGATAATAATTTTGGTACTAAATTTACTATAATAGATATTACATATCTGTGGACAAACGAGGTAATGTTTTTGAATTAGCACATAATTGTCTTGTATTGGCAAAAACCTTAGTGCTAGATGATTTTCAGCATCTGATGATGGAATTGGAAACTAAATTAAATAAGATAAAATAATTGAAATTTGACTCATTTTTTCTATTTGGAAAAATTCTCTAGTGCTAGACAATTTCCGGTTTCATGATAGAGCTGGAAGTTATGGGAACTTTATAATAAAATAGAGCAACACTATCGACTTTGGGGTCGTTGATTCGTTATTATAAGGACTTTGGAGCAGAATGGCTTCCAATATCTGATGACAGAGCTGGAAGATGTACCCAAAAATTCCTAAGCTAAACCAGGTTAACCTATTCAGTAGGCAATAATTCGGTTTATTTTGGCAAACAATTTGGTGCTGGACGATTTCTAGTATCTGATGATGGAATAATCAAGTGAACTTCTAAACTAAGCAACCTATCGAGTTTGGGATCCGTTGCTCTGTTTTAACAAACATCCTGGTGCTAAACGATTTCCAGGGTCTCATAACAGATCTGATAATGAATCATGGGAACTTTGAAATAAAATACAGTAAATTATTCAAAGGATTTTGAAGCAAGGTTATCAGTGCCTGATGATAGATTTTGAAAAAATGTATAAGAATTTTAATAAAATTCAGATAAACTCATTGAGTTTGGGCCGATTGGGTTTGTTTTAACATACACTTGCTGGATAATTTTTACGATCTGATGATGAAACTAGAAGGTGGTCATGATAATTTTTAAACTAAACAAGATATAATCATCAAGCTTTGATACATTTTTTTAGATAATTCCTCATTTGCTCTGTTTTGACAAATACCCTAATGCTAAGTGATTTCCAGGATCTTATAGTGAAGCAAGAAAGAGGTTATTGAAACTTTGAATTGAAATTTAATAACTCTTTTAATTCGTTTTTTTAAGGTCTATGGAGCAGGCTGGCTTTCGGGAACCCAGAAAAACCCATTAAGGGGTTTGTTGTTGTTGTTTTGGTTTGTTTTGGCATATTTTTCAGTACTAGATGATTTTTTTAAATATAATAATGGAAATTGAAGATCATTGAGTTCGGGCTCATTTGTTTTTTTTTTAAGAAATACCTTGGTGCTAGATAATTTCTATGGTCCTATGATGGAGCACGAAGAAGGTTCTGGGAACTTTGAATTTAAATTGAGCAAAGCCATCGATTTTGGGCTTATTTGGTTCTGGAATGACTTTGTTTCTGATGATGAAACTGGAAGAAGTCCATAAGATCTTGTTAAACCAGATAAACCCATCAAGTATGGGCTAATTGGGTTTGTTTTGGCATATTTTTTGGTGCTGGATGGTTTTAATAATCTATTGATGTAACTGATAGATGGATATAGAATCTTTTAACTTAAACGAGACAAACCCATCGCGTTTGGACTTATTTGTTCTGTTTTGACAAATAATCTGGTGTCAAACGGTTTTCAGGTTCTTACGACAAAGCGGGAAGAAGGTCATGGGAAAGAACGAACGATTTAATGAAAATTGAGCAGCAACATCTATTTTGGTCTCGTTAGATTCGTTCTTCTAAGGATTTCTGAGCAGGATATTTTCCAGTGCCTGATGATAGAGCTAGAAGGAGCTGGAAGAAGAGATAGAAAGTGACCATGGATTTTCTGCACCAAACAAAATAAGCCCATTGAGTGTGGTTCCATTTGTTATATTTTTACTTCTAAATCAAAAGGATTTCCAGGGTTACATAGTAAAGTTGGAGCCCATTGAAGTTTCACAATAAAACAACTCCAGCAACCATGGTAACCTTAGCTTAAGCTGCAAGATCCCCTTTTGAAGACTATCAGGTCCTCTCAAGTTTTGTTCCAAACAACATAGTTTTAACATTTGAAAAGCTGTAATATTTAAAACTTAATTCAATTTTAATTTTTGAACAGACATTTGAGGCAGTTTTTAAAGTTCTAAAATATTTTAAATAGTTAAAAATCGATTTCTCGAAAAATCTGGAAGTTATGTCAAATAACGCTTTTTTAAATTATTGTCAACAATAAAAATTTATGGCATTAAACAAAACATTATTTTGTCGAAATTTTATTTAAGATTTTTAAAAATTTCTCTAAATCTACTGGGTAGAATTAGTTCTCATTTCGAGGTAGTCTAAGTTTAGCAAAGCTAAGTTGAATGTTGAAGTTGAATGCTTTCAACTGCATTTCGAACGGTTAAGCTGTGTTATTGCGAAAATAGTTGAAATAGCTTCCTAGGACTCAAAACGTGAAAATCTGGTGAAAACTTGATTTTAGAAAGTTGGGGCCAAGTCAATAAATTACTTATACTACTAAAATAGCGGGTAGATGTATATACAGCGTGTAAGGACAGTGTGCCGAAAAATTAAGAAAATATTGTATTTTTACGTGTTAGTAATGACGATAATTCCTTTTTTTGTGAGAAATGTAAACTTTGCGTTTAATATTTTTTCTTTTATTTATGACACATAATGCAAGGTTTACGTTGCCACGACTTGTTACGCCCGCGGTACTCCCGAACTAGCAGTTTATTTTGCGAGGTATGTGGCGCATAACACATTGCTTGTTGTGTGTTTTGCCTTAAAGTTTTCATTTTTTTTTTGAAAAAGCAGTGTAGAGTGTTAGAATAAATCAAATTAGACAAAGTTAAGGTAATATATTCATCAAGAAAATCAAAAATTTCCAGGCAAATTTCCAATAGCTTTCTTGATCTCAGAATCATGATCCAAATGTGTGGTTTTGATTCCGATTTTGATTTCCGGTAGACCATCCCTTACCCGCTATATATATATAATATATAATGTTAATATATATATATATATATATATATATATATATATATATATATATATATATATATATATATATATATATATATATATATATATATATATATATATATATATATATATATATATATATATATATATATATATATATATATATATATATATATATATATATATATATATAATATATAATATATATATATATATATATATATATATATATATATATATATATATTAACATTATATTAACATTAGCAATATTAAAGCGGAGCGAGGTCCCCGCAATGCCTTTGTATATATCTCGCCTGCACTGGTCCATGGACGTCGAGGACGTGGCAGATTACATCAGTAAGAAGTCGTCACTCCACGTGAGGGTAGAGCGTCCGCAGTCTCGCCACAAGGTTAACTTTAGTTCCTTTGTGGTGTGAGTACCGACGCATCTTCTTTCGACCTTATAGACTAACATACATATTAATATGTATGTTAGTCTATAACGTATTTATAATATGGGCCATGTTGCCTGAAATAAATGGTAAAATAAAATAAATTAATTAATTAACATTCTGCTTTTAAAATCAAACTTGATCATGTATTCATGTACATGTAATAAAATAGTAACATGATAACCTATGTGAATATTGACTGATAACCTTCGTCACATTTACTGATAGTGAGGAGTGACGATTATTCATCATTTCTCAGTTTTTTGAATACCTATTAAGATGTATTCAATTAAAACAAATTGGTAAAGTAGGTGTCGGGCTAACAATAATGAAGATTAAGAAGAGGGCTTTTGTTGTTTAATACTATGAACATTTAACGTCAATGACGAATATAATATGAGCACAATAGTCTCACCGCATATAAAAATCGTTGGCGTTCCGGGCACTTTTGAAGATAACTATTTGCCGTTCTGCCAAGCAGTTCATAAGAGACGAATGATTAGTTACGTGAATCACTACCATCGTGGCTCCGAGGTAGTAGATTTCTGCATTATCTTAGTGTTGTGTTCCGGTTTGAAGGGTAAGGTAGCCGGTAAACTTTTGCATGTCGCATTAAACCTCGCCATAAGAGAACAACGCATCATTGACTTCTTTGGTGTCTGTAGGCGATGGTTGACTCTTTCTATCAGGAGACCCATCTACTTGTTTACAAAGTGCATATCTGGCCACACGCAACGTAGGGTTCCGAAGTTTCCCATCACAATAATACGGACTAGAAGAGGGCTTTTATAGTTTTATACTATGAACATTTAAGCTATTCAACGTCAATGACAAATATAACCCCTCGTTCTCAAAGGTGAAGGCCTCCTCTAGAGAATTCCATGTATCCCGGTCTTTTGCTGTCTCCATCCACTGGCATAATATCTTCAGTCCAGCGGGCGGCTGGTCTGCCTCTCTTTCTGGTACCTGATGGGCCCTTCCGTATTGTTATCCTGGCGGTCCAATTGTTGTTTGTTAGTCTGGCAATATGTCCGGACCAACGCCACTTCAGCTTGTTACCGTAAATCAGAGCGTCTGTAACTTTTGTCTTACTTCGGATTTTAGAATGGGATATTTTTTGAATTTTTCTGATTTTTAAAGTACTCTTTTCCATCCTTCTTTGACACGACCTGATTTTTGCTTTAGCTTGCTGTGTAAACTTCCATGTTTGGCTAGCGTAAGTTAATGATGGTATTATGGAGGTATCCATTAATTTTTGCTTAATTTTCATTGGCATGTCACTTTTCACGATTTCTTTATAACTCCAATATTTTTTCCAAGCACTTGAAATCCTTCTTTCTATTTCTCGTTCATTTCTTTGCTTCTCAAACGAGCATTGTTTATCCAAATATATATATGTGTCGACGTATTCCAGCTCTTCGTTGTTTAGGTATATAGGGGACTTCCGATAGTTTGTCATAATCTTCGTTTTATCGTGGTTTATTTCGAGTCCTACTTGTTGGCTTGCGGTGTGAAGATCATTTAACATCGATTGCAGTTTATTTTGTTATCAGACAGCAGCACAATGCCACCCGCAAATCTCAGGTGGCTTATATATTTATTGTTTATATTTAAACTAATTTTTTTCCATTTTAGTTGCCCAATGACTCGTTGTAGTACTGCTATAAATATAGTTGGAGAGATGGGATCGCCTTGCCTTACTCCCCTTTTTATCGGTATTGAAGGACCAGTCATCTCCAGTCTAATTCTACTGTTACTGTTTTCCATCCATATATACATATATACATCCATATATATATATGTATATATATATATATATATATATATATATATATATATATATATATATATATATATATATATATATATATATATATATATATATATATATATATATATATATATATATATATATATATATATATATATATATATATATATATATTATCCTGTTTCAATATTTTGAGATTTTAGAGACTCCCATATTGTCTGATGCTCCAGACTATCAAACGCCTTTCGATAATCAATAAACCCTATGTAGAGCGGTTCTTGAAAATCAACATCTTTATCAATTATCATTTCAATAGAGTGGATATGGTCCACAGTGGAGAATCCTCTTCTAAATCCTGTCTGCTCGACGAGCTATTGGTTTTCTATAGTTTTCCTGAATCTCTTTTCTAGAATTGATGAAAATAATTTGTTTGCGGAAGGCAGTAAGCTTATTGGTCGGTAGTTGTTTATATCTTTTGGATCTCCTTTCTTATATCGCTGTCGCTTAGTAGCTGTTTTTAGCACGAGGTTAAAAAGATGTATTAAAGCGCCTGTTAAATAAAAAGTTCCTAGTTTCAGGGCTTCATTTGTTATTTTATCAGGTCCTGGGCTTTTTTCAGATTTCAATCTATTTATTCCGTTTATTACTTCAACGTCTCCCACGTCTGCAATATCGAACGATGTTTCTCTTGATAGAGATGAAGCTTTAATTGACTCTCCATTGCACTTACATGCGTATAGAGCCTTATAGAATTCTGTTGCCACTTGGAGTATTTCATATCTGTTACATGTAATATTATTTGAAGCTTTTAGACCTTCTTTCCAACTTTTATACAGCCTTAGTTCTTTATTGGCTCTCTTTGTACTTCCAGCCTGGAGGACATGTTTTTCGATGGTCTTCTTACGATGCATTTCATAGTCATGCCGGATATATTTACTAATTAGCTTGTATCTATGTTCATTTTCATACTTCTTGTTTTTTGCTTTTCTTTTTGAAGAAGTTACCGTATTGATATTAACTGTTTATTTTTTTCTGATAAAACAGATGGTATGTTTTTGGGTCTTGAAGAGTTATGTGCGTTTTAAGGTCATTTTGTATTGCGTCAACGATTTTGTCGTGAAGTTGCTGAACTGTACAACTTTTTTGCCATGAAATATAGTTTTCTAAGTCTTTGTGAAGTGATTTTTATATATATTTATTTTTGATTCGTTTTTTAAGGTACTCCATGTGTTATTTTCAAAGGATTTTCTATTCTTTTTTAATTGTTGTAGCTTAAATGTCGCTCTGACTAATCTATTATCGCTGGGGTATTGTATATTGATCAACTCTATGTTTTGGGCCTTTTTTTGGGTGATTCGTTAGTATGTAGTCCACTTCATTTTTTGATTTGCCATCTGGTGACATCCAGGTCCATCGCTTGCTAATTTTCTTTTGACTTGTAGAGGCTTTAGACTCGGGAGTAAGCTGTAAAGGACGTAAGAAGTTCGTTATATTTTGCGATTTATTTCTCTTTGGTACTTGCTTCGTCTATTTTGGAATAAGTGACATTATTTCGTTACTTCTGTCTTCGGGAGACTCCGACATAAATCTTTTACTAGACGTGGTCTCTATTTGGATGCACCAGATATTTTACTTGATAAAGTTTTCTAGATGAATAGTTTTGTTGTCCTTTAGGTTT